>CM076573.1:10666273-10818754 GCA_034641835.2 Pinus albicaulis
TTTTTTGAAAATTTGCAAATTGATATATGTTGTAGAAAAGTTAATTGCCTACTAAGAGATAAGGACTTGCATAAATAAATATTTGGTGTGTAGTAAACACTACTAAGTTTTCACATTTATACTTTTACTCCACGTTGAAGAAAACATAAATAATCATAGGCTCCCGATAGGTATATTTAGGTGAGTATGAGCTATTTTCAAAGATTTTAATTGTAGGTGGTTTTCTTATTAAGTTTAACAATGAAAAATCACAACACACATATTTAAAAAATCATGGCATAAATATTGCAACTATATCAAACGTTTGAAAAATATTTTTTTCAATAATATTAATAAATAAATATTTGTTTTTCAAAGTTAAATAATATAACTTGCATTGGCAAATGCTAAACTAATAGTGGTGAATAGGTAAATCTATTGTTAAAATGTGCCGGACAAATAAATATGGTGAGTTATAAAAATGATATTTTTTCTTTATAAGTAAATAAGATTTCACCATAATTTAAAGAAATAAGTATAAAAAATAATTCAAAAAAACATCTAATAAGTATATAATTATTTCTATTTATTGTTAAATAATTGTAATTAAATATTTATAATTATAAAAAAATTAATATTAATCTAAATATAAATATAAACTTTTAGTTGTTCTCATACAATTCGTTTGAAATATTAGAAGCCTATGACTGGTATCTGAGCAGTGGGAGTGACAAAGGTCAGTGAACAGGGAAGTTTAAGAGAGAAAAATCATGCTACCGGAATGAATAAACGGTTTGGAAACATATCAATCAATAAATTATTCAATCATCACATGTGTTATCCATCTGTTTCATTCTAGTTCAAAAGCCATGGTTGTTGGTGAGAGTGCAGTAACTACCCCACTTAGCCAAAGCCTGATACAGAGCCCTATGCATTTCATTCTCTCTAGAACACAAAAACAAAAATATTTGGTTGTTTATGTGATATCAGTAACACTAAAACAACTATCCTATTCTAAATTGTTGATCATCTCTTCTATTTCTTCACTCTATTTCTTTTATATTATCAAAATTTCTTATATCTTATTCATGTAATCTATCTAACACGGAATTATTTGTGTTTACCATAGCCCATTTGGTCCATAATACTAGGGTTGATATTGAGATTTTGTGATTAAAAATGTTGTTACTTCTCCAGAATAAGTGATGTGTATGTTGTCCTTTGAAATAATTGTGGTCAATAATCATGCCAAAGCATCTAAAATGTTTTGTTGAGTTTTATAATTTTGGAGGACCAATGTATAAGATAACTTTTAACACACAATTATTTATTAAATCTTTAGATAATATCAGTAATTATAAGTAAGTGTTGTTTTTTCGTGGGAGGAACGATCATTTGGCATTGAAAACCGTTGAAGGATTTCAGGGGGGTACCTCCCGGCTTCCGGTTTTGGGCGGAGGGGATGCGAAGTGATGTGGTGTCGCTCGCAAATCTGGGTGATCATTAAAACCACACTTCAAACCCCCCTCCCCCCCTCCTCAAGTTAATGGGAAACGATCGAGGGGGGTCACGAAGTGGATCTCCACCGTAGATCTGGAGTGGGCTCTAGATATGCTGTCCAATCATGTAGGTGCGTTACTCCTTTGATTTGACCACTTTGTCGTGTAGTGAGCTTATTACAAAATCAATATGCGCTTTGAATATATCAATTTAACAAATGAACATTAAACCCTCTTTCAAAGGTTTTAACATCATAAATTAAAATTTAAATATCTTTAAGTATACGACGCATTTAAACAAGCGGCCATAGTTTTATTTATTCAAACACTAAAGCAGTCACACATTATTTTTATTTATTGCTTCCCTAACTTTTTTTCTTTTGCCTTCTTTCTTTAGAGAAAATCTATTCTAACATTTTTTTCTAACATGGATATGCATAAAAACATAATTTTCCTAACATTTTAAATTTTTTTCTTTTTCATCAGTGTCCTAACTTAGCATTTTATCTATTTATTTTTTCAAACTACCATGCTAACTTATCAAAACAAATACTGTTACAACATCAGCTCCAGTTGGGGACTGCTTCTCCTTGTGGGATGCAGAGAACAAGCAGTTCCATGTGCCTTCTCCTCAGGCTATGGAATCTTTGCTATAGAAAACAAACAGACTTGAAATGGTAAAGGAAAATGATAATATACAATGATGATGTAGGATCTCCTTCAGTACTAGATATAGTGTTTCAAAAATCCGCCATTGACAGGGAGTGTTGAGGACTGTCCTTCCAAATTCTGTAGAACAAATGTGTTATTGCCTTTAACTTCTACAATGATGAGTGGTCCAAACCTAAAATTGTCAAAATTTCCATGCTTTCCTTTATCTTCTCTCCTAGCATCCCATCTCAAAACTAAATCCCCTTCTCTAAAATCTCTTTCCCTAGCCTTTTTGTCAAAAAGACTTTTCATCTTATTATGATATTTTCTCAACTTGAATTGGATTTCATCTCTATTTTTCATTTAACTCAATAATTTGATTAATCCTTCTAGAGAAGTAATCAGTTTCATCAGTAGAATCTTGTAGAAACATAATTACAGGGAAATCCAAATTAGTGGGAAAAATAGCATCTTTACCATAGACTAGTTGAAATGGAGATTTACCTGTTGATCTTTTGGGAGAAATCCTATTTGCACAGATTGCATAAATCAGATTACTTCCCCAATTTTTCTTATGGTCTTCTAATTTTTTCTAAATTATCTTTACTAAACTCTTGTTAGATGATTCGGCAAGACCATTTCCTTGTGGATAATAGGGACTTGAATGATGCAGTAGAATCTGATATTTCTGGCAGAATTCTATCATCTTTATGCTATTGAATGTTGTGTCATTGTCAGTGACTATTTGTTGTGGACAACCAAATCTAGATAAAATTTTCTCTTCAATGAATTTAATTACAATTGAATCTGTGGAATTTCTTAAAAGAATGGCTTCCACCCACTTGGTGAAGTAGTCAGTAGCAATTAAGATCCATCTGTGCTGATTACTTGAAGTTGGGTGAATTTCTTCTATAAAATATAATCCCCACTGAAGAAATGGTGTTGAGATAACTACTGGAACTAATGGAAGAGCTACTAGTTTTTTCTTACCAGCAAACATTTGACATGGAACACAGGCTATGACGTTTGATCCCACTTGTGCAAATATAGTGGGCCAATAGAATCATGCCCTTAGTATTTTGTATGTTGTTGCTTTCCAAGCATAATTCCCTCCACATATTCCTGCATGGAACTGATCAATAATTCCTTCAGCCTCTGATTCTATTAGGAAAAGTAATAGAATATTAAGAGGATATTTCTAGTATAAGTTGGCATTGATAATGAAATATTTGATGGATTTCAACTTAAGTGTTTTACACTGGTTTTTTGAAAACTCAGTTCGGAACTCAAAATGAATTAGAAAATGTACAATATGTGCATACCAATCTGATAGGACAAACTTTTGATCAATGTGAAGAGGAACCATTTGTGTTGAAGGAGAAGGTTCATGTGGGTTCTTTCCTTGAGAATCTTGGGAAGGTTCTTATGGATTCTTCCTTTCTAGATTTGAAGAAGGTTCTTGTGGATTTTTCTCGGAGACTTCAAAAACAGAATTTATGCCTAACACATTGCAATTTGATGCAACCATCAATTTAGCTAAACCTTTACCTTTTACTAACATAGTTGTTTTGAAAGTGAGGTCATATTCAAGGATTTGAGTAATCCACCTTCCGCTTCTTCCATTAGTGTCGGGTTGGGTAAGAATAGTTTTAACAACATTTTTTGGGACATAGGAAATAATGGTAGAATGGAGGACATACATTCTGAAAGATTTCAGGGCTTGAACTAAGGCATAGGCTTGCTTTTCAATAATATCATACCTGAGTTCAGCATCTCTCATAACTTTTCTAAAACATGTTATGGGTTGGACATGATAATATTCATTCTTTTGCAAAAGGACATCAACAAGGGTCGTTTTGAATGCAAAGGAAGATATATTGAATGGCTCTGAGTAGTCTGGATTGGCTAGAGTGGGAGCTTCAAAAATGGCATTCTTTATCTGATCAAATTCAAATCTTGCATAAATGGTCCATTTGACTTAATGGTTCTTTTTTAGCATATCTGTAATGTCTTTAACTATTTCATCATAGTTTGGTATAAATCTTCCCTAAAAAGGCTTGTATCTCTTTCTTATTTCTAGGTAACGATAATGATTGAATATCAAAGACCCTTTTGGGATCTATTACTACTCCATCCGTTGATATCATATGACCTAGTAATTTGCTCTTTTTGATAGAAAATAACGACTTCTTGGGATTTAGATATATTCCAAACTTTCTGCACCTGTCAAAAACCTTCATCAAATGCTTTAGATGTTTCTAGTCTGATTCAGAAAAAATAGTTAAATCATCAAGATAAATGACAACAAATTTATTTACCTTTCCAACAAAGGCTAGGGTTATAGCCCTTTGGAAGGTTTCTCCTGTATTTTATAGGCCAAAAGGCATCCTGGCATACATGAATGTACCCCAGGGTGTAGTAAAGGTTGTCTTCTCTCTGTCTTCTGAATTTACCAAAATATGATTATAACTAGAAAAGCCATCAAGCATAGAGAGTCTATTAGCACCTGCCACCCTTTGAAGTAACTGATCCATCTTTGGAAGTGGATAATTATCTTTTAGAGATGCTCTATTAAGGTTTCTAAAATCCACACAAAGTCTTATTTCACCATTCTTTTTCCTGACAGGGACTAAATTGGCAACCTAATTAGAATATCTTAAAGGGAGAATTATCTAGGCATCTAGAAGATTTTTAAGTTCCTTTTCTATGGTGGGAAGCATAACTAGGTTCATCCTTCTTAATTTTTGTTGATAGGGTTTTGCTTCTGGTTTTGATGGGATTTTATGCTCAATTAAAGATGTGTCATAAGTTTTTAAATTAGCATAATACCAAGAAAAAAAATCTTTGTAATTTTTAATAAGTTTGATGTCTTCAGATTTAACTTCAGGAGCTAAAGATGCATAAAGTTTAATATTTCTAACTTCTTCATTGGTGCCAATGTTAGTTTCTTCAATGTTATCTTATGGAGAAACAAAGAATGGATTTTTTGGAACATCATTTTTATCATACAATTTTTCTAAAGGAAGAAGTCCCTTGGGAATAAAATTATTTGATAGCAGTATAGTATCATGATTAACTACCTTTGAATTTAAATCTGGATTTTCCTTGTATTTAGTAGCTTCATTTGTGTCTAAGTTATCTTCTTCAATTTGTAATACTGAAAATTCATCGATAACTTGAAGAAATGATTTAAGTTGTTCATCATCTTCAAATATTTTCCAGTGTTTTAGGTTATCTAGAATTGATGGCCTATATTTGACTTGAATTTGGTATTGAACTTGAAATTATCTGGTAACTTGAAAGAACTAGCAGAAACAACCAATGAATCTGCATGAATGTTTTCATCTATAGGAATAGAAGTGATATTGGAAGCATTAAAGGAATTTTCAATGGTGTCCCAAATTTCATTTCTGTAAGACCTAAGCCTGAGATGCTTTGTTTGACAAAGACTCCTAACATGTCTTACTATAAGTTCTGAATCAGTAAGGACACTCAAATTTTGGACCTTTAAACTTTTAGCAAACTGCAATCCTAGAACGATAACATTATTCAGCAACATTATTTGTAACCTAAAAATCTAACTTGCATGATTGAGTGATATTTTCTTTCTCAGTTGAAATAAAAAAAATCCTGCTCCAAATCCATATTTGGTGCAAGATCCATCAAAGAATAGTTTCCAAATGTCAATTTGATCAGTCTTATTAGTTTCAACTACATCCTCAATTTTGACTTGGGAATTCTATGATGTATCAGAAGATAGTTGAAAGCAACTAAAGTCTTGGTCAACTGCATAAATAGGATGATTTCTTGCTTGATCTGCTTTGGATACAGTGTTTAAGAATCTGACTTCTCTATATAACCTAAGGATTTCTCCACCATAAAGAGGGATAGTGAAAAACAAATATCCATTTGGAGACTCCCTCCTAATTTGGCACAACATGATCTTGATAGTAGCATTCCAAAATTAGGGGGAATATCCATAACAACTATGTCTAATACAACACTTTTGACTGGTATTTGATGTAAGGTTACTACTAAGTCTTTTATGGGTCCTAGACATTGCACACTTTTAGAGTCAAAAGTGTATAAACCATGATAGGTTTGAGTGATGTCTAAATTAAGTTTTTCCATGATTACTTTAGGCATTAAGTTGTGTGAAGCTCTAGATTCCAACATACAATTGTATAGTAGGGAATCATGCACTTTCAAATTCACATAGAAAGGAGGTATGGATTCATCAATCATATCATAACTAGGACCAAAAGCTATGGTGGGTCTTTCATTCTGCAGAATATTGATATCACCTTCAACATCCATGCTAGAGTTTTGGATCCATTTAGAAACTTTACTCTTATATCCAGGGTTTTTAGATAGCATCGAAAGTGGAATTGGAATTTTAACTCTTTCTAGGTCTTTTTCAATGTTAAAGGTAGTCAATATAGTTTTATCAATTTGAACAGAGTCAGTTGACTGATTTAATGGTTGAGTAAGAGTAGTTTAATTTTTAGCATTTTTTACTTGAGGCTCAATTATGACTGGTTTTTTTGGAGGTCTAATAGGACCAGCTCTAGGTCTTAATTCATACCTTCTATTGAGTTTTGCAATCAAGAACTTATAAAAGTCTTGATATTTGGAAACCTGAGAAGTCTATTGGTCTTCTTGAGGGGTTTGACTTTGAGAGACATGAACTATGGCAGTCTGAAGGGATGTATGATCTATGTTATTGATATCTTCACTGATAGATAAATTATTGTCATTTGGTTGTTGATCATCAATCAACAATGGTGTAGGTACTTGTTGATCATTATGGGGTCTCTAAAGAATTTTCAATGGAGGATACTTTTTATATTGACCTTGGACCTGTGTTTGGGATCTAGAAACAGTTCGTTGAACTGTTCTGTGTTGAGTTTCAATCTTTGAAATCCTATTAGATAGGTTTGTAAGAAGTGATGTGATCTCATCTATTTTTGCCTCTTCACTTTTAGATTTAGATAGGAAGAGGCTTCCTGATTTGATTTTAATTTCTTTTGGGCTTTCTCAGCTTTAAATTTTAACTTGGTTGATGCAGACCTATTTGCTTCGACCTCTATAGCGTTAGTTTTCATGTCTTCTAGGGTTTGGGATGTTATTTCTCTCAACATGACAGCAAAGTCATCCTCAAAGGCCTTTGAAAATCTAACTTTAGCAGCTGCTACAGGAGGCATCTTGTGATAAAGCTTATTAAATCTTTTGATAAAATCATAAACTAGCTCTCCATAATTTATTTTTAGTTCTTCAAATTCAGTTAAGAAATACGCAGGGTATTTTTTCACTCCCCATTGATTTTTAAAGATGGTGGTCAGTTCTCTCCAGGATCTAATAGAATTGGCTTGTAGTTGTTTGAACCAAATCCTAAAATTTCTTTCTAGGGATTGGACAGAGAGTCTCATGTAAAAATTTGGATATTTAATGTTATGTTATCGGTAAAATCTAGAAATGTTGCCAGATGGTCTTCAACTGATAAGAAATTTTCTCCATTAAATCTAGGGAGGTGTTTTAGATATCCAGGTGGAAAATCATTGAGAGTAGCAGGAAGTAAGAGGGGAACATAGCTTGCTTATAAAATTGGCCTGAAACCAGCCATACTTGAAGATGTAGATGGTGAGGAATGAGTATTAGTAGTTGAAGAAGAAGAAGTAGAATTTGTAGGTGAATAAGGAGAAGTAGGAGGTGAGGAAAGGGGTGGAGAATGAGGAGGAGATCAAAATGGGATGGAATAACTTATTGATCTTAAAGGAGTTCAAATTACCAAATTTTGAACCTCTTCCTCTCCTTGATTATGTTTTTTAGTATGAATATTTATTCGAACTGTACGAAAAAATACCACTTTAGCTACGCATAACTTACGACCCTAAAATAAAAAATGACTACTAATATCTTCAGATCTGCAATTAGATGATCAAGACAAATGCTGCAAAATCTAGATCTGTGCATTAGAAGACATTAAACAGTAGAAAAATAAGATTTACTTCATAGATCCATTAGACAAGACAAGAATATATCCAATGAAATTTTTATTAATGGCACCTGGGAGGAAAACACAAGAGGGTGTTCCCTGTTCTCCTCAATTGGATGGGTTCTTGTAGTTCCTCAACACTTCAATTTTAGAATTCCTCTCTCTTGATGGTGTAGAAAACCCAAACAAAAATGGAAAAGTATGGCTATGATAATGGATCAATAGCTAGACCAAGAGTTGAGATCTAATGAGATCTTTAGGCAACAAAAGGTGACAAATGAATGGGAAAACCCTTCTATTTATAACAAAATATTGAGTTAGTCTAGATATTGGTGTATAATTAAAATACTATTAACCAAATCAAGATCCAACATTTATGGAATATTTTATTATATTTGTTGGAGGGAAAAGGAATTTGACTTGAGTCAAATCCCCTTATTTGTAAATAATAAATAAATAAGTGATTTATTTATCATTTTAAGGATGTGGTTGGGCAATAATAAATAAATAAATGATTTATTTATCATTTTAAGGATGTGATTAGGTAATAATAAATAAATAAATGATTTAATTATCATTTTAAGGATATGGTTGAGTAATAATCAAATAAATAATGATTTATTTAATTATTTTTGGGTGTTTTAGTTATATTTAACAAAGAATATTATTTAATAAGGTTTAAATAACTAATATTTAGGAAATAATAAGATAAATAATGATTTATCTAATTAATTTCCTTGTTTTGGGTTAAATATAACTAGGAATATTAATCAAACTGTTGTTTTAATTAACTATTCCATGATGAAAAAACAAACAAATATATATTTATTAATATTTCTTCATGGGGTTTCCTATTTAGACCATAAACAACTTAATAAAGGTGATTTACTGAGTTATTTTTCATAGTGAATGTGATTTTACTTGGGGTAAAATCAGTCTTACTTGATGTACTTGGGTCCATCTAATACCAATGGATTAGATGACCAAAAAATGTTGTAACAGTTCCCCCCCAGCGTGCGAGCGTTAGGAGCTAATCGTATGACCGAAGTACATTGTAAGAACTCAATCACTAGAAAACAAAGGGGAGGTCAAAGAGAGAGGAGTGTAAGGTAGACCGAAGTGCTAAAAGAACTAGACCTTGAGGAGGCGACTTGCAGGTGCAACAAGTCTATTTGGTGAGTAAGTACTTGTTATAGGTGGCAAGTACTTGTTATAGGTGGCAAGGGAGGCATACCTATGCCCGCAGAGGCAATAGTACAAAAAATAAGACTGCCGGAAAACCACAGGACATTATAATATAGAATATGCTGGCATAAACATGAGCCAGAGAAATAATATGATAATGGATCCCACATACATATTGTGCCTGGGATAACAGCCAGGACTTGTACAATAATATCTGAGTACATGAGATATAAATGCAACCCAGATGCTACTGAACACAGGAAAGGGCTCTGAAAATCTGACTGATACATGCAAACAAAAAGGCGCTGCAAGCGGTTGGAGCCGACATCATCAAATGTATGGAGCTGCATCGAAGGTTGTGATGAAGAGGTCATTCGAGTGTGTGGGGGGTTACCTGTAGGGCCACCCCCTCATGAGGGTTGAGACATCTCACACACACCCGGGAATCACCGATGTCAACTGTTGCATCACTGAACCATCAAGTATACGGATCTCGATCATGCTGAAAGGAGCTAGAGCTGAGAAAAAATCAAGTCAAAGGGCAATAAGGAGTCCCTTTGCCTGATCCGAGGCGTCGAACATGAGTGGAAGCTAGAACCAAGGTACACCGCCCTCTAGACCTGTCTACTGGAATGAATGAGTTGATGTTGACAGAAGAAGGCCCGCCATAGGTGAGGCAATAAGTGATCCTCAACTAAGGCATGAGAGAAAATAGTAGAGTGACTGACAAACTAACACCAATGATGATGATGAAATGGGTGGGTGGGGGAATTGGGTAGCGAACGGACGACTTCCCTTGCTAGAGCATAACTGGCATGGATGACCTGGCAGCGACTAACCCAATATCATGAGGGATAGGGGATAGTGGGACTGAAGTCCATGAAGTGAAACACGAGAGAGGGACCAAGCGATAAAGGATGGAGGACTATGGCGGGGTGCGAAGGGACTTGGGATAGACTCCATAAAAGTGATGATGACTCAACTCAGATGCTCTAAACAAGGGTGACTCGATGGTGCTACCACACATGACAAGGGTCCAATGGGAACGATAAAATCATGAGTACAAGATGGTAACTAACGACAAAAATTGACACGAGCGTGGAAAAGTATGGAGGCAACATGGTGTCCTCAGTATGAGTGTTGCAGGTGAAGAAATTCAATTTTGAGGAGGGGTGAAGTGATGCTTCTTGGCAAAAATGTGTCCTGGTGAAGTATTAAAAAAAAAAATCATGAGCTGGCTACCTAAAGAAAATAAAACATGCATTCCTGGAAGGAAAGGCTAGGGGTAATATTTCTTTAGATAGAGTGCATTGCGAGCATTGGGAAGGGGATGACCTTCGAAGTCCTCTAATAAATATGCCCCCTTGCCTAAATCCTTACTAATGATGTAAGGTCCTAACCATAATGAGTCAAACTTCCCATGACCAAGGACATCGTGATCCTGGTCATACACTAGAACAAGATCACCTTCGTGGAAAGTAAGAGGTTGGACTTTTCGGTCATATTGAGCTTTAGTGTGTTTCTTAGCTGCCTCAATGGTTTGCAATGCAACACGGCGGTCTTCGGAAGCGCGTTAGAGCATGATAAGTCTTTGTTCTAGAGGTTGGGTGTCAGGGAGAAGCTCAACAGCTAGATGAAGGGAAGGGATTTCACACTCGATTGGTAAGACTGCCTCCTCTCCAAAAACAAGATGGAAAGGAGTGAACCCTGTGGCTGTTTTAATAGAAGTTCTATAGGCCCACAAATTAGGGAAGAGCATAAGGTGCCAGTTGGTTTTGTGCTTATCCACCGTCCGTTGAAGTATGGTTTTAAGAATTTTATTGACCACTTCAACTTGGCCATTACCTTGGGGGTAATAAGAGGAGGAATATTGGTGCTCAAAGCCCAACAGTGAGGATAGTTCACGCCATATCTCATCTTCAAAATGTTGGCCATGGTCGGAGACCAATTGTTTCGGAACTCTGAATTGAGCGATTACATGGTTAAAGAAAAAGAGGGCTGCAGTAGTTGTCGTGTTGTTGAACGTTGTCATGGCCTCAGCCCATTTAGTGAAATATTCAACTGCCACGATGATATACTTATGGTTACCAGTTGATGACGGTCGACACTCCATGAAGTCTATGCCCCACTTGCAAAAGGGGCCAGCGGTTATGACCGGATTAAGGGGAGCTGGAGGGGCTCGTGCCTTGGGGGAAAAATGTTGGCAATTGGGACAGTGTTTGACTACCTCCATGCAATCACCAAAGAGATAAGGCAAAAAGTACCCAGCACGCATAATTGTATGGGAAGTGGCCAAGCCAGAGAGGTGGCCACTGCAAGCACTGCTATGATAGGCATTGAGGACTTCTTCTGCTTCAGCGTGTGTGAGACAACGACGAAGGATAGAATCTACACTGCGATGATAAAGGTCGTCACCGATAAGAAGGTAGCAGGGGGCCTAGTGTCAGATATGTTGTCGAGCATCACAGTCAAGATGGAGGGTGAACTTTTGGGTTCGCAAATAAGTGAGGATGTCCCCATACCAAGGGTCATCGGTGGTAATGGCGAATAAGTGTTCGTCGGGGAAATTTTCATTAACTGGAGGGTCCTGCGTACCTGTAGGAAATTCAGAAATGAATTCAGCAAGGGCTAAACCTTTCTTACTTTTCAGTGTGACAAATTCAAGATTGAATTTTTGGAGGATTACGATCCAACGGGCGTACTTCCCACTGATGATTCGACGACTCAATAGGAAGGCCATGGGGTTGGAATTAGTCACTACCTTGGTGGAACACATAACGATGTAATGACAAAGTTTTTGGACCGAGAACACGATAGCCAGTGCTTATTTCTCTTCGTGTGAGTAGGATACAGGGGGTCCTATCAGGTTCTTACTAACATAATAGATAACATGCTCGATTCTATTGTCATCTTCTTGAATAAGGACTCCAGCGACCGAGTGGGTGGAAGCGGAGATATAAAGGATGAAATCCCTATCAAATTCAGGGGGAAAAATCAAGGGGGCGGATGTGACAGCATGCTTCATGGTATCAAAATATTTTTGAGCATAGGCATCCCATACAAAAGGGATATTGGAGTGGAGAAGTCTAAGGAACCCATGCGCGGTGGTGGCATAGTCAGGTACGAACCGGCAAAAGAAATTAGCTTTTCCTTGGAGGCTTTGTAACTGGCATAAGGTGCGGGGGATGGGAAGTTCAAGGATGGTTTGAACTTTTAATGGGTCAAGGGTGATACCGTATTTAGACACAATGAAACCTAGAAGACAGCCGGCAGGCACACAAAAGACACACTTCAGCGGGTTAAGGCGGATATTATACCTGCAACATCGGAGAAAGACAGTATGTAGATCGTGGAGGTGTTGTGCCTGATGTTTAGACTGCGCAGTAAAGTCATCTAAATAAGCAAGGATAATATGAGCCAGGTCATGAAAACAATAAGACATAGCCCGCTAAAAAGTGGCTCCTACGTTTTTAAGGCCGAATGGCATGACTCGATAGGAAAAGGTTCCCCACAGACTAATGAACGCAATTTTGAGTTGATCAGCACGAAGGATAACAATTTGGTTGTATCCAGAGAAACCATCCATAAAATATAGAACCTCATGCCTCGCACACTCATCAATTATTTGGTCAATAAATGGTGTGGGGAAGTTGTCTTTGGGACAAGCTTTGTTCAAATTGTGAAAGTCAGTGCAGACGTGGATGGTGCCTTTTTTCTTGAGAAAAGGAACCAGATTGGACACCCAAGTGGTGTATTTGATGGGATAGATAAAACCAGCCTGCTTGAGCTTATCGATTTTGGCTTTGACAGCTTCTCGTCTGGAAGGATTAATGGGTCTCAACTTTTAACAGACAGGATTGACATCAGGCCATGTATCGATATGGTGTTCGACAATGGCAGGATTAAGTCTAGGAATTTCTGAACAGGACTAGGTGAAAATATCGCAGAATGGGGTTTTTAAGGCCATTATTTTAATAGCTTAGTGTAAGCTTCCACCTCTTCTGGGGTGCAATGAGCGCCCAAGGTGATATTTTCTTCTATCCCTGGTTTGTCCGAAATGTTAATTTTAATGGTAGGGTAGATATTGGTCATATTTCCTTCTTCAAAAGCATCGGGTGCAAGAATGGGGTTTTTAAACCAATCGACTTCATTAGGAATGAAGTTTTTAGTTTCCATAGCATATTGGTCATGGGACTGCTATGGGAGGAAGTACGCACGATGGTGCATATCATCCCATGGAAAGTCAGGATCGGTCGGCGCTTCCATAATGTCTTCATTAGAGTGAAAGATGGGGTGACTAGAGAAAGGGGGACTACTTGACGTGGCATGGTTACCTGACTCATCATCATGGGAAGAAAGGTTCGCATGAGTAACATCATGGGGGATAACCGAAGATGAGGTAGATAAAGGACCTTCCAATGTTGAGCTTAGGTTGTTTGCCGAAAGGAGGTCAAGTGGATCATCAGGGGCTTCTCCCAAGGGTCTCATGGATGATGATAGGTAGAAACAGGTGACTGAAGGCTCCAGCAGGTTGACATCAGGAGGAGGGATGTTAATGGGAGTAGGTAGATCTGAAGCAGAAACTGTGACCAAGGAACTGGGGTAATTTTCCTTTGGTGCCCCCTTACGAGCTTTGTCCTTCTTACCTGAAACAGTTGAAACAGGAAATGGTTCTGGTTGAGGTGAATGAGGCACTGTTGTAGTGGGAGAAATCAAAGAGACCGGTTGAACCGGGGTCAAAGCAAGATCAGGTTGGGGGGTAGCGGCTAGAGAATCAAGGGGGTCATGAATACCAGCTGAAGGTAAAGAGCCAGGAGAAGGAGGTTCAAGAGGCTGATCAGAGGTAATCATGAAAATCTGGTAATTGGGAGAACCAGATAGAAGAGGTTGAGTGGCCACCTGACCTTTAGGTGGTTGGGTAGCCACAAATCCTTGCTAAGGGAAAGGATCAGTAAGCACAGCTAGTTGGCTAGGTGCAGGACTAGGAGGAATGGAAGGAATGGCTTGTTGTCCTCTCAAAGTTGCTTGAGACTCCCATAGCTGTCGCATTTGTGGCAAAAGAGGACAATCATGTGTGTAATGACCGTAAACACCACAACAAGAACAAGGCTTATTCGTGCGAATAGGCCTGTCCTTCTTGGGTTGAGTGCCCTATTGCTGGTTCATAGTGTTAGGAACATTACCCTGGTTAGGTCCATAATTACCGTTGGCAGCTTGACTTTTAGTGCCTTTCCTCCTCTTTTTTGTAGGAGGAGGATTAGTCACGCCTTGTTGTGCATACACCTGCCCCTGAGGGGGTTGTGGTTGCTATTGCGGGGTTTGATAAGGCGAGGGGGGGGAGGTGCTAATGTTGAAGGAGCTGGAGCACCAGGTTGCGGATAATAAGGAGGTTGGGTAACAGTGTGTTACACAGGAGGTTGGGTAAAAGGAAGAGGTATGTCGTATCCTGGATACGTGTTACCGGGAGGGGGAAAATTGCAGGAGGTGCTGGCCCCTCCCTAAGAAAACCCATAGCCCATGGGATGTTGGGCATACAGATTAAAGAGAGCTCCAATGATACCGTCGGCAGTGTGAGATGCCCCGGGTGCATTGGCACCACCTAGTCTAGGAAGATCAGGTAGAACGATATAAACATAACCCGACTTAGCACAGATCTAGTCATATTTTAACGCAATTTGGAGAGCGGCTTCTTTGGTTTGAGGAAGTGCGATGCGACATATTTTCCGATAGGTGGCAAGAGAGATCTAAGGAACCAGTCCATGTAGACACGGTCTTCAAAAGTAGGAGCTCGACATAAGCTCTTTCGTCTCTGCCATTCTTGAACATGGTCAGATAGGCGGGTTGCAGATGATTGACGAAAAGAGGTCAAGAGCTCAGTACCAGTGTCATAATGTAGGGGAAGCTGGAAATAAGATAAAAAATCTCGGGCAAGAGTCACAAATGTGGAATGAGAGGTAGGGGCTTGATCCATGTACCACTTCGAAGCTTCACCTGTAAGCATCCGTTGGAACAATTGAAGACGAACAGAGTCATCGGTAATGGAATTAGACGAACACCACATGTGGAAAGATCGGACATGATTTGAAGGATCTTCTCCAGCAAGGCCTTCAAACTTTTGGATGTCTGAAGGGAGCTTTGTTGGCATAGCGGGCCACTTAGCGTCATGGTGTATAGGGTTGTTTATCAACTGGTCAAAGTCGGGGAGGCTGAGGCCTGCCATGAAGGGGAGCAGGGGTGCATCTGGGATAGTGTCCCTTGCGGTCCCACTAGTGGTATTCCTAGCAGGAGGGCCAGGATTACCACCAGCATGAGGTCCTGCACCATACATAGTAAAGGTGTCAGGGGGAGAACCAAAGGTGGAACGAGAAGGATAACCCGAAGGACCAGAAGAAGAGTCAGTGTGTAGACTCGGTGGAGGACTAACTCGAATCCTATGTGGAGGAGTAAGTCTTTTGACCGAAAACTGAGGATGAAGGCCAAGAAGTCTCTCGGATGAATGCCTTGGTGGCGCAATGGTGATGACACAAACATGACACAAAGGAAAAAGAGACCGACAAGGGTAGAGAGGTGCAGTATCAACTGATTACCATGTCGAAACAAGGGCAGAGAGGTGTAGGATCAATTGATTTCAGTGTTTTAGAGTCTTTGCTTGGCGGTGGTAACCAAGCCCTTTTTCACTTAGGGTGTGTGTGTAAAAGTGTGTAAATTTTTATTTTTAAACGTAAACATTTGTAGAGAAAAGAAAAAATTGTGTTGTAGAGCTGTAAATAAACCTGCAAATGACAGTATATAGGCCTGCAAAACATAAAATAAACAGCTAACAATACAATAATATAAACCCAAGGAGGTGGGTCTCTCAACAACTAGTCTATAGGTGAGCAAAAAACTAATCTAAACAGACTAAAAAAGGCTAATATATCTTGGGTCAAGAGGGACAGAGATCTAAAAGACAAAATCTGCTGGAAAGTGGTGCAGAAAACAACAACAAATCAGAGCAAATTTGCTGTAAAAAGAGGTGGCGAAAGGCTATCTCCAGGAGGGAAGTAGAGTGCCCCCTAAAGGAAAACCAAAACAAGGCTAAAATAGGAGATTTAGATGGATAACAAGCCGATCTAAAGTGGATCTGAAG
This sequence comes from Pinus albicaulis, assembly GCA_034641835.2. Taxonomy (NCBI): domain Eukaryota; kingdom Viridiplantae; phylum Streptophyta; class Pinopsida; order Pinales; family Pinaceae; genus Pinus; species Pinus albicaulis. The sequence goes on from CM076573.1 coordinate 10,682,712, forward strand.
ATGAGGTATCAGATCTGAAAAAATGGCTGAAGACTCTGAAATTTCAGACAACCTGCAACAGCAAACACTCTTCTACAAAAAGTGGAGGGTACTGAAGCCCTAGGGGGCTAGGTTCCCACTTAGTTGAGTGAAACAAAACAATTACAGGTTCAAAACGGGTGGAGATGGAGGTCAGACAACCCTGAACAGAGGCTTAGCAGAACCCAGAAAATTTTCAGAAAAATCCCTATAGAAAGTCCAGGTCGTAGTTTTTGGCCTATTTTCAATAGAGGTCACACTTTTTGGGCTGTAAAGTGTGTCCTGGAGGTCCAGGTCATAGGTTTTGGGCAGAAAAGTGTGACCTGCACTTCCGACACTTTCGGCGGCAAGTTTCAGAAAAAATTGTCGTCTCAGCTGCAGCTGATGTCGTTCACCTGCGCAATGGGTCCAAAAACACGCGGAAGTTAGCATTTTAATTGCTTTAGGGTTTTATGGGTTAAAAACAACATCACGAATAAGCAAAAAAAGGGGCTAAAGGTAAATCCTAGGGTTTGAAGCAGTTGGATATGCAAGGATCAGAAAAATGACAGCATTCATAATGGAAACCCATGTGGAGTCGCCAGTTGTTAGTATGAATCTTTATTCGAAATGTACGAAAAAATACCACTTTAGCTATGCATAACTTATAGCCCTAACAGCAGAAATGATTGTTAATATCTTCAGATCTGCAATTAGATGATCAAGACAAATGCTGCAAAATCTAGATCTGTGCATTAGAAGACATTAAACAGTAGAAAAATAAGATTTACTCCATAGATCCAATAGACAATACAAGAATATATCCAATGAAATTTTTATTAATGGCACCTGGGAGGAAAACACAAGAGGGTGTTCCCTGTTCTCCTCAGTGGGATGGGTTCTTGTCGTTCCTTAGCACTTCAGTTTTAGTATTCCTCTCTCTTGATGGTGTAGAAAACCCAAACAAAAATGGAGAAGTATGGCTATGATAATGGATCAATAGCTAGACCAAGAGTTGAGATCTAATGAGATATTTAGGCAACAAAAGGTGACAGATGAATGGGAAAACCCTTCTATTTATAACAAAATATTGAGTTAGTCTAGATATTGGTGTATAATTAAAATATTGTTAACCAAATCAAGATCCAACTTTTATGGAATATTTTATTATATTTGTTGGAGGGAAAAGGAATTTGACTTGAGTCAAGTCCCCTTATTTGTAAATAATAAATAAATAAGTGATTTATTTATCATTTTAAGGATGTGGTTGGGCAATAATAAATAAATAAATGATTTATTTATCATTTTAAGGATGTGATTAGGTAATAATAAATAAATAAATGATTTATTTATCATTTTAAGGATATGGTTGAGTAATAATCAGATAAATAATGATTTATTTAATTATTTATGGGTGTTTTAGTTATATTTAACAAATAATATTATTTAATAAGGTTTAAATAACTAATATTTATGAAATAATAAGATAAATAATGATTTATCTAATTAATTTCCTTGTTTTGGGTTAAATATAACCAGGAATATTAATCAAACTACTGTTTTGATTAACTATTCCATGAGGGGAAAACAAACAAATATAGATTTATTAATATTTCCTCATGGGGTTTCCTATTTAGACCATAAACAACTTAATAAAGGTGATTTACTAAGTTATTTTTCATAGTGAATGCGATTTTACTTGGGGTAAAATCGGTCTTACTTGATGTACTTGGGTCCATCTAATACCAATGGATTAGATGACCAAAAAATGGTGTAACAGTGTTCGAATAAAGGATTGGAGTAAAGAGAAAAGATATCTTCTAGTTGGTGTGAGATAGAAGGTGCAGAGTATGTAACAGGGGAAATGAAATTAGTAGGCTTGAACCCTAGAAGATTGAGATCCAAATCATGTTCTGATATAGGAGAATCAGAATGTTCCTCAGGTAATTTATAAGACTCTAAAGAATGAACTAACAAAGCTGATTGAAAATCCACTCCTTTAGGTATTTATTCATGAAATATCTAAGGAATATCTTCTGATTCTAGAGGAATAGGTCTTGATCTAAAAGGATCAAGAATTATGTTGGTCTCCTATTTAGGGACAGGGAAAGGGGTTTGATTCCTTCTTCTGGACGAAGCATGTCTTACCAGTCTCTCTAGATCCGATAAGGGTTGAACAAGCTCATAGTTAGATTGAGATCTGGTATGCTTTAAAGGAGCCAATTTGGTCACAGTGGAGTCGCTAGGTGAGAATTTTTTACCTAACTAAACCTTTAGTCACCTTTAAAGGAGTAGGGTTTTATCATTGTCCCATGGAAAACAAATTAAATTTGTTCCTTAGTAACGACGTCAAATTGATGTTGTCCTTTGAGATAATTGTGATCAATAATCATGCCAAAGCATCTGAAATTTTTTGTGGAGTTTTATAATTTTGGAGGACAAATGTATAAGATAACTTTTAACACACAGCTATTGATTAAATATTTAAGATAATATCAGTAATTATAAGTAAGGGAAGCTTGTTTATCTCACACAATGATTAAGATTTTATAAATTGATTAAGTGGACCTATTTAAGAAGATATGGTTATCAAATATTAAGATTGAATTCTTCAATAAATCATAAGCTTGAAACCCTTTAAAAAATGTCTAAAAGCTCAACTAAATACATTTAACATTACCAAGATGCTGACAATTTATAAATGAAAGAGACTTACATCAACAAACTGTTAAGTAAATCATTCTTTTTTTTGATAATAACTTCAGTAGGAATTATAAGATCACTGAAACACAGTTAATCCCACCTAATTATCTTGATAAAAATTAAACATATGAAGAGAAAAAATGCATTGAAAACTGGAAATAATCACAGAGGGAACAACGATGTATGAGACAAATTCAGAATCCTTCTTCTATTAATGATGATCGAAAAACTAGTACAATTATGCTTACAAAAATTCTCTTATCCAATGGTACAATATTCAATAACTCTAAATGAGAGCTATTTATACTATTTCCTAAAACTTAGAAATATCTTGAACTGATTTACCATAATAGAATAGAGAATAATAGAAGAACGAAATGGAAGATGAAGTGTCTCTGCTTTCTTGGAAGTTGTTGGTGACTTGGCCTCTTTAGATGGAAGTTGTTGCTGACTAGACCCTTGAAAAACTGATGTGATGGCATACTCTAAAAATCATCCTTTTACTCGATGGTCTCACAATATTTATCCAATTGACCTTGACTTGGGATTTCTACACTCATCATATTTCTGAAAAGTTCATCTACTTTTGTATATCTATCAAAATATGGTCTTTGAATGAATAAATGTTTGATTTGATGTTGAATGATCAAATAAAACTGTAGAGCTTCAAGAAATTCTTTCCCTGTAACCTATCCTTTTATACCTACAAAATTTGAATTATCTATTGCAATTGAGTATAAATTTTTACAGTAATCTTCTAATTTAATAAACTTATCATCTAATCCTACCAATATTGGCAGTCCTTTATGATTTAAAACATTAGACTTAGTATGAAATCTTTGAACAAAAATATTAAAAGCTTCACATTTGGTTTGCAACTGTTTGATTAAATTTCTTTTCTGCAAAACTTTCCTTATCTCCAAAATTGTTGTAGTTCTATCCAAGATGTTGATTTCTTCCAACTCTTCTCTTCTCTTTGAGTTGAGAACCTTGATCATGTCAGTGGCTTCACTTGGCTTCTTTTTGAGATACTCTTTCTTCTCTTCAATGGTTGTTCTACATTTGGTGATGAGCTCTTGTTGTTTGAAGATAATTTGTATGGATGGCCATACCTCTGGCATAGATTTGCTGATGTATTCCCAGATGTTCTGCTTAGCTTCACCCAGAGTTGCTGCCATTAGAGATTCACTCTCTAGTTCTTTGATCTTAAGTCCTAACTGATGGGTCTTTTCCATTTCCTCTATGTATAAAGTATCATTTTTAATATTATGTGACTCAAGAACTTGAAACCTCTATTGTGACTTCTCATGTGCCTGCTTTTGAATAGCCAATTATTGTGCCAATTTTGTTGCATCAATTGTTGACAGTTACATACCTGCAGGAGATGTTTGAGTAGCGGCATTAGGGTCAGTAGTCACTTGGAGTGTTGATTTCTCTTTCAACAATTCTTCAATTTGTTCTTCCTTCTTTCTAATTTGTATATTTGGGTCAATGATAAATTTCAACATCTCTTCTTTGTTATATTCATTTTATGCAATCTTCCTAGTCTGTGGGTCTTTAGTTGAGGGAAGCTTGAGTTTTTTTCACAGAGCAGAGATGTTTGCATTCTTCTTCTTATGATTTCCTCAACTTCCTTGCAATATTTTGGGTCATACCCAACTTTCACTACAAGGTCTTCCAAAGACTTCAATCTGTTGTGTTTGGCTAATGAAGATAAATTTTCAATCTTCAACTGAGATTGGACATTTGATACTGCAGCTTTTAGTTTGACAAGTGACATGGAAGTTGTGGCCATTGTTGAAAATAACATCTCCCCAAACTTCCTGTGCATGTCCATTTGATCAATTGGATGGATCTGATTTGCATCAAAAGAGAAGACAATCTTCTTTCATTGAACATGAGTCTTTGGAAATGGAATTGTTGCCTGCCGAAAGGCCATTTGCATTTTTATTTTTCACTGTCAAATGCAGTAAGAATTCTATGCTATGATGTCGATGTTTTCTTCCAGAATTGACTGCAAACATCAGATTTGAGTGCTTCATTCTTATGCCTGATGTCCAAGAATCTGGAGAAGATGTTTTGCTCTTCAAAAGAACTGGCATTCGAATGTTGAATAATCTCCAGTGGTTCTCTTGCAGGTGATGCTGATGGAGGAGTCTTAGGAACACTGGTTGATGTGGAGACTTTAATATCTCCCAAATCTATGATTTTTGGTTGTTCTCATTATGACAGTAAAGTGGAAGTAAGCTTTGGCTTTTTGTGTTGCAAGATAAAATCTTTCTTGATTTCCTTGGAAAGTGGAGGCTCTTCTTTGAATCTCTTTTGTTGCTTACTATCAGGCACTAGGGTCTACACATTGGAAGCTCAAATGACATGTTCAGCTGCCTCCTGGAGAGTGCCTTCCACCCATCTATCTTGGTTCATGTATTTTTCTATTTCTTCCCTGGAAGTTTGAGTGTAGGAAGTTGTCTTGATTTCAACTCTCAGAGCATAAATAATGCCATGGGGCTCATATGACCAAGAAAAACTTGGTTGAAAACCCAGTTTCTTTATCATTGCATCTGCTTTAGCACCAGCTGCTCTAGTATTGCAGATGAAGGATCCAATGTTTGATTTGAGGTTAAACTGGGCTTTTCTTTTGCCTGAGACAAAATTTAATTCATCCATATTTAACGTTTGTCTAATGTATTCTAAAGAGAAAACTCTCATAGGCACATATATTGGAAGCTTGTATGGTGAGAGTTCGCAGCCATATACTGTGATCTTTGTGTAATTTTTATATAGGTACCAATCACTAGTTTTAGCTTGATCACTGAGGTGCAGGATCCTTTTAATTTCTTCCCCAATTCTGGGCTTTGACTAACTTGTGAGAAGTTGCTTTACTAGGTGAATGAATGAGTCTATGAACTCTGAAAAATAAATGTTTGATGATGAAGCTCTGACCAATTCTGTCTAGTGAATCACTAATTGATTCACTCCCTCTGAATCCTGCTTGTTGAAATTGATGGGTAAAATCTCTGCCTGCTGAAACAAAAACATGTGAACAATTACATAAGCATAATTGAACACCCCTTTTTGGTGAAGTTCATGAATTGTTCATGTATGATTTCAACCAATAATTGGTTGTAATTATACATAAACAATGGTGATTTATCATTACTGAAATTATATAAGAACCCCATGATGGGTTCATCAACTTTTTCATTGTTTGGATATCCTAACAGGTATGAAAGAAGGGAGATGCAGTGCTTGGAAGCTATGGGAAAGAAGGAGGATAGGTATGGGTGATTATTATTTGGAAACTTTCAATCTTCAGGTAGGAAAATATCAAATATTTGGGCTCTTTAGGGGAAGGATAGCTTATGATAAAGGTCAATGAGAGCAACAGGTGAGAAATAGGATAGGGAATCAGTTGAAAGAATGAGTAGCATCTGGTTTACGGTTTCAGAGGATATGGTGATCAGAATGTTTCCATTCTGAGCCACCACTGATCTAGTCATAGGATCATATTGCTTTTGAAACTAGGCAATTAAATCAGGAAAAGGATGAGTTTGTGGAAATGCAAACAAAGGCAACATGGATTCCTAGAACCTGATAGGGTCCTGGTTATCTATGTGTTTCTGTTTTAGCCACAAATGAAGCTCATAGAAGTCAAACTCACAATGAAAATCTGTGACTTTGAAAAAGGCATCGGCTAGGGGTATGAGGTTGAGTTTAGGTTGTGGCGTTGTAGTAGGAATGACTTATGCATCTGGATGGGTGACCTCAGGGATGACCTCTACAACAGGGTTGGCGATCTGGACTTCCTCTATGAATTTTTTCTTGCCTTTACTATTAGGGGTCGTTTATTTCTTGTTTTTGTCCTTGGGTGCCATGTTTGACAGGATATGACTGGGAAAAGAACTTAATGATCGGGTTTAAGATCAGATGACAGGGATTACGAAAGTAAGATGGTGGTTGCAGAGTGGATAGACTGATAAATCACATTGGAAAATAGAATGCAGGGATAATAGTAATTTGGATGGGAAATAAAAGTGGTGAAAGGGAGTTTGTAGGCGATTTTATAAATCATGATCGAGACTTAATAGTCTGGGATATGACCATAGGGGTTAATGGCTCTGATGGGGTTTAATTATCAACAAGATAATTAACGGTCCAGGAGCGGGTTCAGTGGCCAACGAGGTGATTAATGGGCATAAGTGGAGCGTAGGGGCTAACGAGAAAATGATGTGGAGGGATGAGATTGGACAGTGAGGTAACGACTATGGCATAGGAAGGATATTTGTGGTTGAGGTCGTGGGAGGAAACGACCATAGAGCGCGGGAGGAATGATCATTATGCATTGAAAATTGTTGATGGATTTCGGGGGCAGTACCTCCTGGTTTTCGGTTTTAGGCGGAGGAGGTGCAAATTTTTGTGGTGTCGCCACTTCACAAATCTGGGCGACCATTAAAGCCACACTTCAGACCGCCCCCGCTCCCACTCGTTGTTGTGTAGATTAATCCGTCTTGCGGAAAAGACCGATCTCTCTAGTACAAAAGGTAACTAGCAACAAACAACCAATTATACTAATCTCTCTCTAAGCATATGCAATTTATAAAAACACTTTACGGGTGCAAGGCCTACCTTATATCCAACGCTTTGCTTGCTTACTTGATTTTGTTGAAGTCCTTCCCGTGCACTGAAAGAACGTCCTTCGTATATCTGCAATCACAAGCAAGGAAAAAGATTAAGCAGCACCTGTATAGACATTATCATAAATCATGCTTATCATAATGATCAAGGAATTTATGAAATAAACCACAAATTGACAGTTTAATGAGAGAAATGAGTATATTTGTATTAACTTTAAAGATAGAAAACCTTTAGAACCTGTGCCTTGATGTTGTGCAGGTCCTCCCGGGGTCCGAAGCAGGAATCTCCTTTACTCTGACAAGCATTGCACTCTTTGAACTAAGACAAATGAGGATAAGTGATTTAACCTCAAAGAAAGTCTTAAGTTACTCAAGTCTAAAACTCAACAGCATTTAACTTCAAATCTCATAAGCTTGAACTCCCTTTGAGGCTACCCAAGGCCTCTTTTTATAGTGAAAGAGAGGAGGTTTCTAGTTCCAAATATGAAGGGATAGAATCCTCCTTCAAAGGGATAAGCTCCTTACATCAAGGGGTTAGCTCCATTAAGAAAGGGATGCATGAACCAGCTTCAAAGCGTATCCATTCCGAAAATTCCCGTCTAGAATCTTCTAGAATTCACCTGGAATTCACTTTTTAATCTTCATTTTCTCGCCTTTTTATGTTTTACAGAGGTCAGCACCCATTACACAAAGAAAGTGCGGTATGGTTCCGCATGCAGGCTGAGATTTAGGTGCGGTACCGCAGGGAATGCATAGAGAAAGTGCGATACCAATTCTTTAGGGGATTTTAAGGATTTTCTTCTGATTTTGAAGCTTGATATGAGGAGCTGGTATATTAGACTTGCAAAAGGAGGAAGTATGAGTAATAATGAGCTCATACGGTCAGCAGAATGTCAAGGTGACAGTTTTCAGTGTAACAAATTGCCCCCTAAAGTGCAAAGTCTGTAATAGATGAAGCTATAGTCTGTTATATATGAAGAGTGCAGTACTTTATCATTTCAAAGATCATCCTGTGGACACCCCAGTCGGTACCTGTAAAAACATTCAATGCAAAATATATACATGTATATGTCATCACTGAGGTAGGCATTCCCATACTCAGATAAAAAACTAACTATAAACTAACTGAAATCATTCTGATACAGGAATGATTTTGAATACATCATAGTACGAATATATGTAGACACAGTATGGACGCAACCATCTGTTTATCAAAAGTCTACTGTATAGATGACAACAAAATTCCTCGCAGCCTGGATGGTGGAAACTAGATCCAGGGTCTTGATTTCCGTATCTTGAACCAGTACGATTCTATCCATGTGAATGAATGTATTGAAGTCGAACATGGTAGAAACCACTTGATTACCAGTCAATGATGTGAACTGTTAACAAGTGTGAGAGAAACCACCAGTAATGTCAATGGCTCTCAAAGTACTCAGTACAGTCCATGGAATGTGAATGAATGAGCTGAAGTCGAACATTTCACGGAGTCATTCGATCGAAGGTCATTAATGTAACCTATCGTCGAAAGCGAGAAACCTGCCATTGAGGCATGCAGATTTCAAGGTACTGACGATTTCTGGATCAACTTCCTAGATAATGTGCTGATGTCGATAGAAAGCGATCTGTCGTAGGCAAGCCCACAACACGAAATCATAGATCAAGTTTTGAAATTATGTTGGCAAGGACTGACTCAGGGATGGTCAATGATGGATGACAGATATTTTGCAGATGAATGGTTTTGTTTGAACTGTTCTCTTGGACACATAACGACACTGCAGATGGCTTGGTGACGATTGACTCAAAGCTAATACCCAGAAACCGGCTGAAAATTTTCAATGTGGTTTGATTAACTGTTAAGCAAAGGATTTCCCAACCCAGGTGAATATAAGTGTCATGTCCAAGAGTGGTCGACTGAGTTTTCGGACAATTTTAAAATACAACAAACATGCTCATTTTTCTCTCTTTTCCCCCACCATTTCTGGCAAGTACCTCTTTATTTTTGACAAGCTTGAGGAGGATAACATTTGCTTGGTTATAAGCTCACCTTCGGGTGAGTCCAACTTAGTTTAAAATTCGAACCCTAAGAAGGAGTGGTTCGTTCCTGTTGAAAATTAAACAGGTCCTTTACTGTTAAGTTTTAACGAGTCCAGTATAGGAGAAACTCGGTGTTTTTCAGTTTTAGGGAGTCAGAAGAAAAACTTAAGAAAACTCCATGAGTGTTCTTTTTCGTAAATTTAGTCTCTCGAGCCCGAAAAAGGATAAAATAATGCGGGAGAGAACTCTATTGACCGTATTTAGTCAACGTATACTTTTTTCGTAAATAGTCCATTTCAGTCCGTAAAAGGGGTAAACTTATACTGAAGGGACGACTGTTCATTTACTTTAACGAGTTTGAATAGTCAAGTACTCGACAATCTTTTCATATTTAGAGAGTCTGAAAAGAGCTTAAAGAGGACTCCAAGGTTTCGCTTTTTCGTAAAAAATTTTAAAGAGTCCGAAAAAGTGATAAAAGTATGCTCTTTGTTGAAAAATGATTATTTCACCTGAAAAATCCTGTTTCTGCACAAAAACTCAAAACATTACACATACCTGTTTAAGATAAATAAAAATGCTTTCAAAATATCCCTTTTAAAGTGAAAAATAAATAAATTTACAATTCATTCATTCGAAAAAACTTATAAAAAGGACTTTTTCTATTTCATTTTTACCGTTCAGTTGCAGAGTGAAAAGTAAAAGCTTTTGGATAAAAAGTTCCCGTGAAGATTCTGGAAAATTCAACCGTTGGAATCGAAAATCGTCAGCCCCAGGTAATCCACAACCTCCTTATCTTGCTTTTCATCCGTTTAAAATTCGTTTTTAGGCTTTAGTTTCATTTTTTAGGGCAAAAATAGGTCAAAAAATGCGCCCGCGGGGTCCGCAGGCGAGACACTGGTTGCCTGCGGACCCCGATTTTTTCTGAACTGGAAAAAATCGGGGGTGCCGCACCCGACACACACCTTGCGTGCGGAGCTACGCTCTGTTTACAAAGGGCGGGTGCGGTACCCGCGCGGTTAAAATTCAAGCATAGTTTTCTCAAATTTCTGCCAAAAGTTTTCAAATGAAATCATGCTAATATGCCTTATTTTGTGTTGCAGGATTAACAAGATGCTTATTTGGCGAGAAAGGGAACATGAGGAAGTGGATGAAGCTGCAATACTCCATTTTCCCACACAAAGGGCATTAAAAGCATGCTGCTTATACAAATTCTGGGCCATCTCTGGCATGAGGGCACAAGTGGAACTCTTAACATGGTTGGTAGACAGATGGCATGTGGAGGACCGGTGTTTCTTCATTGGTGGCCACCGGCTCGAAATTGAGCTGGAGGATATATACTTTTTGACTGGTTTGTCCAAGAGGGGCGAACATGTATCTTTGTTTGGGACTAGGCCAGGTGGCCAGACTGTCGCTAGTCTTCAACTCGAATTTTGCAATGATCAGGCAGATCCTCGGGACAAGCGGATTGACATAAAACATAACATCCGTCCTGAACTGAAAGTTATAGCATTCACTGTTACCAAACTATGTGGGAGTGCCGCGCTTCATGTAGCTACTGGTTCCCAAATGCGCATTGCTGTGGACTGTTTTTGTGGCACCATCTTCAACTGGTGCGAAGCTGTGTTGGCAAATATAAAAGGCCAACTTACCAGAGCAAAAACCGGGAAACTAAAAAACTTTGGATATGGTTCCATTGTCGTTTCTTTTGCTTTGGAGAGGATTCCTCAGTTAGCTCCACAGAGTATTTCAGTTGATGCCGGTCGACTTCGAGAACCAAGAATGGTTCGCTGGTCCGCGCTGATGGCTCGTCATGCTATCGAGGGCACTGAGATTGTACGATTTCCTGCTTCATATTTTCATTGGCTGGATCGCCAAATTTTTACGATAGAGGATTTTCCATATGCAGGGATAGATTTCCGCGGAGATAGAGAGATGTCTCTCCCTGCAGGGGAACAGTGGGACGATTCAGGTAAAACATTTTTCAACGTTTGCTAAGTTCTAAATTTTTTTTTAATTTTTTATCGTCTTAGAAAACTAATAACCAAAAGTTTTTTAAATACAGATGTGGGTCCACAACGTCCAGCTCATCTCCAACCTTTCGAGAGGAGGCAACCAGTTGCACCCGCACCAGCCCCAGGAGGCCAATCAGTAGAAATTTTGACTGATTTGGAACATCATCTAGAGCACTTGACTCTAGACATACCAGAGACGAGTATAGATGATATTCCCTTCAGGCTTCAAAGATATGTGATTGGAGTCCCAGGACCTTTCAGGAGGTTCCTGTGCAGGGTGGCTCGAGTAGTTGTTTCCTATCGAGATCATCATCAGTGATGAGATGATCATATAGACTCATTTTTGTACTTTTGTGTTACCATTTTTGCCGATCATAAGGTGTTTCCAACTTATGATCGAAGACGATGTATATTTTTTGAACACACTCCTATGATATATATCACTATTTTTGACGGCTATCTGCGTACATAAATGAATGTTTTTGTTTTACTACTTTTAATTATTGCAAATGTCTATTTATCATACTAGAAGCAATTGAATCTGCTAATGTATTTAAACGTCTTGGAATATGCTGATATTCAATGTAATCAAACTCACGTTCCAAGAGACGAACTCTCAAAAATAACCGTAATAACACAGGATTTCTAATGGTATAAACCCTGTTAAGCTGTAATACAACAAGTTCAGAATCCAACCTTACAATCAAACTCCGAATTCCAAATGATATGGACTCAGATAATAACTCAATCACTGCACTATACTCGGCAATGTTATTTGTTGTTTGACCAAGGCTTACCCCATGCATGGATACTAACTCGTCAGAGGGTGAATAGATAACCCAGGCTGCGGAAGAAATGTTCCGTGTACTACGACAAGCACCATCAGCAAAACCAATGTAGGTTTGAAGAGACGTCGACATCTGCAATATCAAGAGTAAAACTCAGATAAGCAGTCATAGTGAAAAACACACTTCTAAACTAGGCACACTTTTTAATCTAAAACATACCAAGAGTAAAGAAATCTAAAAACTAACAAAAAATCTCCACACCTTGTTTAAGCGTAATATCTCTTTAGATAAAGCCCATTTCTGGGTTTATCTAAAGGGACACCATCAAAATCCACTAACTCATAAGCCCCTTTTGCTAACTTTCGTTTCACAATGTAAGGACCATGCCACATAGGCACGAATTTTCCAGCTCCTAGCTTGTCGTTAGCTTGATCATAGAGTAAAACTAGGTCTCCTTCTGAAAAATTTCGAGGGGTTACATTTCTATCATACTTAGCTTTTATCCTTTTAACATGAGCCTCGTTTGCTATTACAGCACTTCGCCGATTCTCATCTAATTGGGCTAAGTACAATAAACGTTTTTCCTCTTCAGACGTAGCTGGAAGTAATTCTATGGCTAATTTTAATGACGGTATTTCGCATTCAATCGGTAGCACATCTTCTAAACCGTAAACTAGTTGAAAAGGAGTGAAACCCGTTGATGTTTTGACTGAGGTTCGATATGCCCAAAGCGCTGAAAATAACATGGAATGCCAATTCGTTTTATGAATACCAATGATTCGTTTAATCATGGTGACTAGAACTTTATTAATAGCTTCAACCAGACCATTTGCTTGTGGATAGTACGGAGTGGAATTATCGTGGCGTAGGCCAAGTTGTTCTGTTAATTCAGTCATCATGATGTTCCGAAAATGACTTCCATGATGTGTAATAATAGCTTGAGGAACACCAAACCTAGCAATTATGTGATTGAACACGAATGTTGCAGCAGTCTTGCCGTCAGCTGAATATGTAGGCATCGCCTTGGCCCATTTCGTAAAATAATCTACAGCGAGAATAATATAGGCATGCCCCCCGGCCGAGTGAGGGTTACATGTGATAAAATCGATACCCCATTTTGCAAATGGACCAACGGCAATTATAGGGTGAAGAGGAGCAGGTGGCGCGCGCATTTTTCTATCAAAAATTTGACAGTTGTGGCATTTCCGAACCGCATAAATGCAATCTTTAAATAATGTTGGCCAGAAATAACCTGCACGCAATATCTTTTGGGCAGTGGCATACCCAGACATATGACCGCCACATGCTCCAGAATGACAATCATTTAACACCTTCTCAGCCTCTTCATGAGTTAGACAACGTCGGAAAACAGAATCCGCTCCTCGTCGATAAAGTGTATCACCAATGATATTATATTGTTGGGATTGGAAACGTATTTTCCGTCGTTGAGTTCGTGAAATTTCGGGCTGAAAAGATTGGGTTTGGAGATACACAATAATATCTCCATACCATGGATCAAGCGTACTGATAAGAAACAAAGATTCGTCCACAATGGACTCTTCTGCCACTGTTTCAATATCAGTAGAGGGGAAATCACACATTAGTTCCGCAAAAACCAAAGATTTCTTTGCCTTGGATTTTTCAAATTCCAAGTCAAATTCTTGTAGGATAACTATCCATTTAGAATATTTGCCCCCTAGCAATTGTCTGGTCAAAATATACATCATAGGGTTGCAATCAGAAATTACTGTGGTTTTACGTAAAAATATGTAATGTCGAAAACGTTGGACAGCTTGAACAGCTGCCAAGGCCAATTTCTCCACATGTGTATATTTAATTTCAGTCGGATTGAAATTTCGACTAAGATAATAAATCACATGTTCGTTGTGAGATTCGTCTTCCTGAACTAGCACCATCCCAATAGTGGAATGAGAAGCAGCGAGATATAGAAAGTAATCCTGGTTGTAGTTGGGGGGATGCAATAACGGTGCATGGGTCAACGTGTGTTTAAGTGCATCAAAAGATCGATCAGCGACCTCGTCCCAAAAGAACGGAATATCTTGTTTCAACAACCGGGTAAAACCCTTTGCAAGCTCGGCATAGTTCTGAATAAATCTACGTAAAAAGTTTGCTTTCCCCTGCAAACTCTGGAGTTGGCGCAATGTTGAAGGAGGAGGCAACTTAACAATAGCTTCGACCTTCGAAGGATCAACACGAATGCCTGATTTTGAAACAACAAATCCCAGTAAACGACCCGATTCTACGCAGAACACACATTTATGCGGATTCAACCTTATCCGATAATGCCGACATCTCATAAAAATTGCTCTTAAATGAGTGGGATGATCGACCCTACGTGATGAATGAGCAGGTAAATCATCAAGATATGGTTGAACAATGTGCTTAATGTCATGAAACGCATAAGACATAGCCCGTTGAAAAGTTGCTCCAGCGTTCTTAAGTCCAAAAGGTAGTTTACAATAGGCAAATGTTCCCCATGGACAAATGAAAGCTGTTTTAGGTTGATCTGCAGGGAGTATGTTTATTTGATTGTAGCCGGAAAAACCATCCATAAAGGAGAATAGTTCACTTCCAGCACAATCGTTGATTATCTGATCGATATAGGGAGTTGGATAATTGTCCTTTGGACACGCTCGATTAATATCCCTATAATCGATACATACTCTTATTGTTCCTTGTTTTTTAGTCACAGGAACAATATTCGATACCCAATCCGTTAAAGGAATTGGATCAATGAATCCTGCTCGAAGTAATTTTTCAACTTCAGATTTTATAGCAGCAGCTTTTCTAGGATGTATTTGACGTAATCATTGACGAACAGGTTTAGCATCAGGGTAAGTCTTAATTTCATGTACTACGATCGATGGATCAATTCCTGGCATTTCTTCATAAGACCAGGCAAACACGTCACGGAATTCTTGAAATAGGGCTTTATAAGTCTGAATTTCTTCGTGTGAACAACAAGCACCTATATGAATGTTTTCAATTATTCCAGGTTTTACTGAAATGTCAATTGGAACCGTTCTAGATATATTTTCTAAATTTAACTCAGAATCAGGATTTTTCAATGGATTCTGAGGTTCCTTGGCATATTCAGCAGTAAAGATTGAAGCGAAATCATTTTCAAAATGATCTAATTCAGGTAAGAATGAAGACCTATGATGGAGATGTTCCCATGGTAAATCATCAACAGACAAAAACTCACGAATTTGCTCATCTGTATGAACAATTTCAGGAAATGTCGTTGCGTCTGAACTAGAAATAGAAAGTGATTCCTCTTGGATCCCATTCATTGGATCAATTTTGGTTGAAAAGGTGTTGGAAAAAGACTGTACAGTCTGGTACGCAATTTCAAATGGACTCAAAGGCATCACGCCATCAAATGAGTCAATCTCGGATTCCGAAGGTAGTATCCAAGAATCATCAGTCAAAAGTGTGTCTGACGAAATCATATGAATAGTTGCAGTAGAAGACGATACGTTAGGAGGAGGAAAGGAAAACGTTCCTAGTAAACCAGAATCTTTAATCAAACCTACTCCAACATCCTTATAAGAGATAGTCGTTTTACCAACATGCTGGATTGTTTCTGTAGAGGCTGGGTCTGACGAAAAATAAGTTAACTGATCTATTGTCACGATCCTTCCTTGATATTGAAATTTTATAAGTCGAAAGACCGAAGAGACAACAGCAGTCATAGCATAAGACCAACTACGACCCAGTAGAAGGTTGTAATCTAGAGGGGCATCAACCACTTCCACATCTAGATTAACAATTTTCCCTTCAACCCCTATGGGTAAATCTTGCAAAATACCATAAGGTTGAAAACCTCGACCATAAAAAGCTTTTAGAATCGTCGGAGATTGGTTAAGTGTAGGAGAACCAAGAGATTTCCAACACTGAAGCGACATAATACACGTTGAAGCTCCCTCATCAATCACAGTCCGAAAAATAGGTCTGTTTTTGACTAACACTGGAATCTGGAAAGCCATTTGATGAGGAAGACGTGGTGTACTAGTTTCTAAATCGAAGATTATAAGGTTGGAATCATTAACATCAACAGCTCCTATGGCAGACAATAACAATTTACGCTGTGCTGGACATGACTGCAGCACTTCCAAAGCCGACATTGCTGAAGGAGAAATAGCTAAATCTTCAACAATGTTGTAATTCTGAGCAGCTCTCGCATGTGGATTGAAAGCTGATTCACGAAGAACACCTTTAGCAGGCGGCTTGATTATCAAGTCTGGATTTTGTTTCTCGATCTGTAGCGGACCGGAAACAGGAGGAGTTGTATTTGATGCGTTGGCATTGGAAGACTCTCCTTCTTTGCCATCAACAGGATTCTTAGAACCGTAATCTTGCGATCGCGTCGCAACCCTTATATGAGACATCATCATAATAGGCTCTTCTAAAGTGGTCGAGGAAGAACCAATCATCTTGCTATCTTGAACTGGAAAAGGATCCTTCAAGACAGCAGGTTGTTGCGATCCTTTAATGAGTTTCGTAACCTCTTCTCGATATGGGCATTCTTTCGTGAAGTGATCTTGTTCACAAATGAAGCAAGGATAACGAGGTTTACGTTTCTCATCATTAGATTCTTCTCTATCTGTTTTCTCTTTCGAATTTTTCTTGTTTTTATTCCTCCCTTTCTTTTTACCACCGGTTTTTGATTTTGCCGTAGATGTTTCAACGACATGAATATCGGCAGAAACTTCTTGAGAGGATTCTCCCTTCGGGGAATCAGGTAAAGTTATGATTGGAGAAGAATTCTTTGAAGTTTTCTTCTTACTTTTTGAACTAACCGTACCAATCATACCGTCAGCGGCATGAGACCCTGAAGGAGGAGCAGCAATTTGACCTTGTTTGGGTAAATCTGGAATTTTTTCATGTAAAGTACCTGACTGCGTATAAACGAGGTCTAGGTACTGAGCCTGAGCAATTACTTGCTCTTCAGTAACGACACCAGCCTTAGCTACATCTTCAGTGATCTTAGGCAGTAATGATTTTACAAACCATTCTGCCAAAATTTGATCCGGAATATAGACCTTCACCAATCGCCGTCTACGTCGCCACTCATGAATATGATCAGAAATATACGTGGACGTAGATTGTTTTAGTGAAGTTAATAATTCTGTGCCATTGTCGTATCTGACATGCAACTGGAAATGAGTTAAGAAAGATGTTGCTAACTGACTGAAATTATGAAACGAGCCTCGTGGCAACTCAATGTACCATTTGGCTGCAAGACCTATGAGTGTCCTTTGGAAAAGACGTAAGCGAATCGAATCATCAACAATAGAATTAGATGCACACCAAAGGTGATAAGTCATCACATGATTGGATGGATCCTCTCCTGACTTACCTTCAAATTTTGGTATGTCACTGGGCAACTTATGAGGCATTGACGGCCAGTTCTGATAATAGAAAATAGGATCATTAGTAAGGCGCGTCAAATCTGGTAAGTCCAAAGTTGCGATGAACGGTAACTGACGGTTAGGGTCACGAAAACCTTGAGAAGCCAAAGCAGATCGAGGAGGTGGATACCCAGGATAACTAGGAATCGGATTAGCATTGGGTATTGTATAACCTCCCGGATAACCAGGATGAATCGGACCATACTGAGGTTGTTGATAAGTATAACCAGGGTATGGCTGATAGCTTGGATTCTGAACATAGGGACCGTATTGCGGCTGTCCTTGGTACGGTTGATAAGTAAACTGAGGTTGACTCGTAACAACTGTACTTGTACCGGATTGTCCTGCAGGCATCTGAACTGTAGTCTGAGTTGTAGGCCCTGACTGAGGTACAGAGACTTGAGGGATTTGCCCGGATACAGGGATAGCCGAACTCGGGGCTACAGACACTCCAGAAATAGGTGTAACAGGTTGAAAAGACGTTGCAGCAGTTGCAGCAGTTTGGGGCGGAGTCTGAGGTGTACTAGGCCCAGCCTGCTGAACTGAACTAGGTGCAGGAGTTTGAATAGTTGGCTGACCAGGTTGCTGAATTGAACCAGAAACCATTGGCTGACCAGGTTGATAAGGTAACTGCACATTAGGCTGCAAAGGCTGTTGATATTGGGACGTATCCCACACCATCATTCCGGGGTACTGTCCCGTAGAAGGTTGAACGTAAGGACCAAAACCTGGTTGAACGTAGGGTTGATAATAAGGTAAAGTTCCGGCTCCTTGAATAGATGGTTGACCAGAAGGCTGTTGGTATCCTTGTATTGAGTACTGCCCTTGAGGTTGATAACCTTGAGGCACGTACTGAAGCTGGGGTTGTTGAGGACCCTGAGGAGCATATTGAGTTTGGGGTTGACCTTGAGGAATGTATTGTCCTTGGGGTTGGTAACCTTGAGGTATGTATTGTCCTTGGGGCTGCCCCCCAAAATAATATTGATCCACCGTTTGTCTTGGGAAAAAGCTACCTTGAGGTTGAGCCCCGGGTGGTAACTGACTACCTTGGGGTTGCCCCCCAGGCGGTAATTGTCCACCCTGAGGTTGCCCCCCAAGTGGTAACTGAATTCCCTGAGGTTGACCCCCAGAAGGAAACTGACTGCCTTGAGCTTGAGGATTAGGAATATTACCAGACATCATAAAAACTTGCTCTGCGTTCGACGTTTCAATTTTAAGTCCACCAAGACCAGATGATAACACACTTTCGATAGGTTGAGGAGTTGCTCCTGAGAAAGTACCAGACAAAGACTGATATCCCGCAGGAACAGAAGGACCACCATGTAAAAAAGATTCAGGCGTTTGCGAAAACATGGACGACTCTCCAGCCATAATAGATGATGGATAGTAACCTCTGGGTGTAGGATGGAATGGAGCTCGAGGTGGATAAAAAGTAAGACCCGGATTCTCTAAAAAATCAGTTAAAGAAAGATACCAGGGATTAGTTTGAATAGGGCTGTAGAAAATGGATTCACGCTCCCTAAGATTTAACGACTGAGGGGAGTTGGGAAGAGATATGTCTTCGTCTGGATTAGTAAGTTCTTCTATAGAAATTAGTCCAGAAGGAAGATTTTCAGTAATGATATTTCTAACCCTTGGTGAACCTAGATCGCTAGAAGTTGGTGAGATAAATCCTGAAGATGTTTCTAACACAGAAGATTCTGTTTCAGGCTCAGAGATTTCAGGTTCGTCAGATAATTCTCCTGTAGCAGAAATATTTTCAGTGACTTCAGAAACTGAAATCGGTTCTTGAATATATTCTGTTGTGGGAATTTGATGATCAGGATGTATCACAATAGCAGAGCTTTCAGCTTCTGTTGATCTAATTCTACGGCTACTGTGTGGTACCAGAGCCTGAAGCCCTTCTAAATGACCTGGTGTAAATTCAGGGGGTTTCCCTTGTATTCTCCGGGATTGTCTCGGCAATTCCGCCACGATGAAAAATTATCTAATCACACGCAAACAAAGAAAAATTTCAATAAAAACACCTAAAGTCTCTAAGAAACAAACAATTGAATCATACGCTTAAAAAATCTAAGAGTTCAAACCACACACAAACAAGTAACTTTCCGTACTAAAATCACTAGTTGGTGATGAAATCCAACTTAGTAGAGTTTTAACACGAAAAGAGCGGTTGGAACAGTTACCCCGACAACCTGCTTAATGAAACAGACTGGCACAAGTTTCTTCACAAAACCATCTCGAGTGAAGAGAACCCCCCAGAGAGTCCAAGTGAGTCTAGTCGACGTCTGTTCCAGGTACAGTGGGATCTTTCCTCCACCGTCACCTTAGGAAAGAATCCTAAAGATTATGGCCTCTAAGGTTACCAACTGAAACAAATATACCTGGGGGAACAGTCTACGATCCGACACACACGCAAGGGCAGAGTAACAAAGCTCAATCCCCTTGAAGGCTCCTTGAACAGAATCCAAGGTTTACCGACAAGTGACCCCTGGCTCCTCGACAATGGTTTATCCGAGGTTTACCGTTTTTAATATGTGTATATCTTCTATCGTTCCCAATGAGGAAGGATTGATTACCCCACTGGTTCAGATATGATCTCGTGCTTAACTCCTTTAAGAGGAGCTTCCCATAGGATACATGCAACAACTGGAATTCTTCCTACCGCAAGATATATCTACTTGTTTGTTTTATCTACCTTGGAGAGTTAATTACTCCCTACTCCAAGATACTAGCCTAAGCTATGTTGGTGATGAGAGCCCTTGAAATAAAAAGATTACTAGATGAATTTTATTTAAGCGTTACTTTTAAGAGCTGTTTCTTAAGTCAAATGGGCACAGAAATGAAACTTTGTATGATGTGAAGACTTGACTTCCAAAAACACTAAAATGCACCTATGATGATATTCAATTCTTTTTTCTTTCAATGAATTTTCTATCTAAAGAAGAGTTAGAGAATGCAACTTTCAAATTTCTTCTTCAAACATGAAAACTAAGTGAAAGAAACTATTTTGTCTTTCGTTAAACTATCAAAGCTCACAAGAAAAACTATTTTCTTTTCCAAACAAGAAGCTACAAAACAATTCTCTTTCGAAAGAAATCTACAAAAATTAAAACTATTCAAAACTATGAAGACTAATCTTAAAAAACTAATCTAAATTGAGTCAAAGCTTTTTAGAGTTTTTTTATGAATGTTTCTCTTAGTTATTCAGCAAACTAAGAATCTATCAATCAGATTAAAAACACTCAAAATATGTTTTCCAAAACACTCAAAGAATAAATGAAATTCAAAACTTTTCAAACAAGTTCTTTTCGAAGATTTGCAAAGAAATAAAAAAGGCTTAATTTCTCAAACTAGGATGTTTTCACAATGAGGTCAGATTCAATAGACAAAAAGAGATCTTATGTGATCTGAGATACTACAGATTGTCAAAAATTTGAATCACTACAAAGACCAAACAGGAAAAATAATCCAATCGGCAAAAACTTCTAGAAAATCATTCAAAACAGTGACACTGTTGGAGTTCATAAACAATGAATTCTTGATAGACACAATAACCAGTCTGGGCAGAAACCAAAGATCTAAAAATTAACCAGAAAAAGAAACCTAGAGATTTTTCAAAATTTTTACAGGGTCCGCATGTAAGCAGTGTTAACAGGTGCGGTCCCGCACTGTATTCTATAAAGAACGTGCGAAACTGCCCGCACTGTAATAGTTATGCAGAGTGCGGTCCTAGCAAAAATGATAGAAAAATCCAAAAAACTTCTAACTTTTCAAAAACAGAAAAAATTTAAAGCACCCAGACAGATGTGAATCAATCAAAAACCAGAAAAAGAAACCTTTTCTCAAGTCAAAAATCAAAGAGAACCAAGAACAAACAAAAGTTCTTCCCCAGCGGAGTCGCCATTTTGTTGTGTAGATTAATCCGTCTTGCGGACAAGACCGTCTCTCTAGTACAAAAGGTAACTAGCAACAAACATCCAATTATACTAATCTCTCTCTAAGCATATGCAATTTATAAAAACACTATACGGGTGCAAGGCCTACCTTATATCCAACGCTTTGCTTGCTTACTTGATTTTGTTGAAGTCCTTCCCGTGCACTGAAATAACGTCCTTCGTATATCTGCAATCACAAACAAGGAAAAAGATTAAGCAGCACCTGTATAGACATTATCATAAATCATACTTATCATAATGATCAAGGAATTTATGAAATAAACCACAAATTGACAGTTTAATGAGAGAAATGAGTATATTTGTAGTAACTTTAAAGATAGAAAACCTTTACAACTTTGTTATAGTGATATTTGTGCAGGTCACTCACAGAGTCGAAAAAGGGAATCTCCTTTACTGCGACCATTTATCTTTAGACTAAGACAAATGAGATAGTGATTTTAACCTCCGCAGGAAAGTCTTGAATTTACTTGATCTAAATCTCAACAGCATTTAACTTCAAATCTCGTAAGCTTGAACTCCCTTTGAGGCTACCCAAGGCCTCTTTTTATAGTGAAAGAGAGGAGGTTTCTAGTTCCAAATATGAAGGGATAGAATCCTCCTTCAAGGGGATAAGCTCCTTACATCAAGGGGTTAGCTCCATTAAGAGAGGGATGCATGAACCAGCTTCAAAGCGTATCCATTCCGAAAATTCCCGTCTAGAATCTTCTAGAATTCACCTGGAATTCACTTTTTAATCTTCATTTTCTAGCCTTTTTATGTTTTACAGAGGTCCGCACCCATTACACAAAGAACGTGCGGTATGGTTCCGCATGCAGGCTGAGATTTAGGTGCGGGACCGCAGGGAATGCATAGAGAAAGTGCGATACCAATTCTTAGGGGATTTTAAGGATTTTCTTCTGATTTTGAAGCTTGATATGAGGAGCTGGTATATTAGACTTGCAAAAGGAGGAAGTATGAGTAATAATGAGCTCATACGGTCAGCAGAATGTCAAGGTGACAGTTTTCAGTGTAACACTCGTGTTAACGAGAAATGGTCGTTAGGGGGGGGGGGGGGGGTTGCAAAGTTTCTCACTGCCATAGATCTGGAGCAGGCTCTAGATCTACCATCCAATCATGTAGGTGTGTTACTCCTTTGATTTGACCGCTTTGTCGTGTAGTGAGCTTATGAAAAAATCAATATGCGCTTTGAATATATCAATTTAACAAACCCTCTTTCAAAGTTCTTAACATCATAAATTTAAATTTAAATATCTTTGAGTATCTAGTGCATTTAAACAAGCGACCATAGTTTTATTTCTTCAAACACTAAAGCATTCACACATTCTTTTATTTTATGCTTCCCTAACATTTTTTCTTTTTCCTTCTTTCTTTAGATCAAATCTATTCTGACATTTTTTCTAACATAGATATGCATAAAAACATAATTTTCCGAACATTTTAAAATTTTTCTTTTTCATCCATGTCCTAACTTAGCATTTTATCTATTTATTTTTTCAAACTACCATGCTAACTTATCAAAATAAATAATGTTACAACAATTTAAACTACCATAATTGTTTTTTGATAGTGGAAATTCATTTTCAATAGAAAAGAAAAACTAACAGACTTTACACAAGATCACGAACTACTATATTGGTGATTATGGCATTTCTGAATTGGAATGATTGTTAAAAGTAAACATACATAATCTCTCTTTTTAGACAGGCATAAAATTATGAAGCATGTAGAAGTACTTTGATGTCATTTATAAAGCAACATTCCTAGTATAATTGAAGCCAATATGTCATTGGTCTGTCTTTATTTATCAAACAATAATTTAATTGGACCTATTCCAAGTAGCATGGGTAAACTAAATTATTTAGAGTATTTAGATATATCTAGTAAATTTTGTTGGCCTTATACCTAGTAGTATTAGCGATTTATTTTCCTTTATATTTTTAGATTTATTATAGAATAATTTTGAAGGATCAATCTCTGAAACTATTGGCAATTGCATATTCTTAACATATTTTTTTGCTCGTGTTTTACAAAGATCTTGGTTTGGGTTCAAAAACTTATCTTCAAAATTTGGATAGCATTTCTTGGAAGCAAATTGATTTTACAAAGAATTGTTTTGGGTTTAAAGAATATTTTTGGAAGACATTTCTTGGAGGCGGCCTGATTTTGGCAAAAATTGTTTTGAGCTTAAAAAAATTTCTTGGACGTACATTCAAAAGACATTTCTTGGAGGTATATACATGTTTTGAGTTCAAGTAAATCTTTTGAGCTTCATTTCATTTTTATAAGACATTTTTCTCTCGAATTTTTGTTGAAATAAATCTTTTGAGCTTCGTTCCATTTTTATAAGACATTTTTCTCTCGAATTTTTTAAAATAAGTGTTTTAGATTGGAGTATGTATTTTTTGCAAAAAAATTACACTGAATTTTTTTAAATTAAATCTTTTATGATATTTTTTGTAATTGAGTTAGTCTAATTTTTTGAACTTCATACCCTATTATCATGGGAAATCAAAGAACTTGTGCGAGAAAATATGATCGAAAAAGAGACCTTGAAGAACGTAGAGAAGAGACGAGACAATCTCGCAAAATAAAGTTAGAAGCCCTCTCAAATATTGAAGAGGAAAATCAACCTCAAGCAGAAATTGAAGCAGGTATGTGAATGTAAATATTATGATCTATTGATATATTTAAAATTTTCCTAATGTAAAATGTGAAGCTTAATTTTTATTTGATGAACAAATTTGAAAAATATTTTGTTTAATGTAAACAAATAGAGATATTCCTCAAAATATTGAAGAAGAAAATCACCCTCAAGCATAAATTGAAGCAGGTATGTAAATGTAAATATTATGATCTATTGATATATTTAAATTTTTCCTAATGTAAAATGTGAAGCTTAATTTTTTATTTGATGAACTAGTTTAAAAATTATTTTGTTTAATGTAAATAGACAGCGATATTCCTCAAAATATTGAAGAAGAAAATCAACCTCAAGCACAAATTGAAGCAGGTATGTAAATGTAAATATTATGATCTATTGATATATTTAAATTTTTCTTAATGTAAAATGTGAAGCTTAATTTTTATTTGATGAACTAATTTGAAAAATATTTGAAATTTTAGATATATTTATTAATTTAGTTATTTATTGAATATGTACTATTTTTTCGAATATGTACAGATGAAATCACTATCGATAATGAGATGTTAGAAAATGTTGGCACTCACACATATGGAGATAAAAAACCTGACCATGTTATACGATATCGTGTTAACTGCATTTTTGAAAAATATTTCTTAAATAAGCGGGTGACAATTCAGGCTCAAATGTTGAAAGGTCTCCTATCATCAAAGAAATTAAAAGAAGCTACGACACTATTGGGTATTTGAAAATCAACCAAAGATTAAAAAATGAAGGAAGAAGTGATAAAAAATATGAGTAGTGCTATAAAGTCAATTAAGAGATCTAGAGAGAAAGATGTTTCAATTGTACGTAGAGGAATATAGATGGCAATGGTTTCCTCAAGTACTCAAGAGAATCATTTGGTAACATCTATGGCACGAGCACTAGGAACCTCGCGAAAAAATTTGCACAAACATCGGAAATTTCGGTTGCAAATAGATGTAAATGATGAACTCGCTTGTTGGAGACCTATTTGTAGGCAACCATACAAATATAGACTTGGAGAAAATGTTAAAAAATTAATATATGAATATTGGAAGAACAATTAGCATGTTTCACCAACTACAAGGCATGTGATGCGAAGAAGAATAGCATGAAATCAATACGAAGAACATGAAAAACATCTCTTGGAAACCACTCAGATAGAGTTATTCAACAAGTTCAAAGAAGAGAATCGTCAAATTCATGTTTCACTCAGTGCTTTTGTTCAACAAAAACCATGGTATGTAAAACCTATCACCGTACACGACACTTGTTGTTGCCGTTATCATGTGGAATTTGAGTTATATTATGACACATTCCTTGATTTCGGTATAACACTATGGAAGGATTCACCTCCTCCTTCCACTATCCGTGATTTCATATCTCAAATTCTATGTGAAAGAGAAAGTGATGAACTATTTTACAAAAAGAAATGTGTTGGTGGTAAAAAATGTGATGATTGTGGACATTTGACTAAATTTCAAAACAAATATCGTATTGATATAAATGATCAATCATTGTCCAACATGAAAGTGAAATGGAAGAGATATGAATATATCGATACATCGATTCAAGGTGCAAATAATGTTAAAAGAATTGAATTACTAGAAGACGAAATTTTTCTGATAGACTTTTTGAGAAAGTTTGAGGCAGAAATTTACAAATACACCAAGCATTCCCATAGAGTTCGATGGCAAGACTTGCAATTCAAAAAATCTCATGAAGTTTTTCCACCAGGGACCATTTTTTCAGTGATTGATTTTGCAGAAAACTACACATTTGTTCCACAAAAAGAAATTTAGAGTGAATACTATCATTCTGACCAAGTCTCCATGCTCGTCCATATTCTATATAGACATGCTGAACAAAATGTCGATCATATAGAAAGCACGAGTGAAAATCGACATATCATTAAAGAATATCATTTTTATATCAGTGACGATCGTACACATGATACATGTTTTGTACAACATTGTTTTGAAAAAATTTATGATTCATTGAAAAATCGTGGAATAACATTCAATGAACATTGGATATGGTCAGACGAATGCGCAGGTCAATTCAAATCTGCATGATCATTCTTTTGGTTGTGTTGTCTTCATAAGAAAACCTGCATTAAACATTGTTGGAATTTCTTTGAAACTGGCCATGGAAAAGAAGAACATGATAGTGCAGGAGCATGCATAAAACGAGTACTTAGAAGATATCAAATGAACCACTCTGCAAGCCGACTTGTGAATGCTGAAGAAGTTGTTCAATGGTGCATCGTTGCTCTAAGCCGTGAGAGAAACCCATCAAGAGAAGTGCAAAGGTACATTCAATTTAATTTATATTGGAATCTAATTTTAAACATTGTACATTTATCATGCAATGATTATCTTTGATTGTATTTCGATATCATATTTACAAATTCTTCTTCTAATTTTCCATATAAAGGTTTTTTTGGCATATTGGAATCGAAGACGTAGATAGATCAATTGGAAATGACGTTGAAACAATAAAAGGGACTCGAAAATTGCATTCAATTCAAAAAAAGTCATCCAGAAATGTGTTTGCATTGGATAAAAGAAAATATTCTTGTTTTTGTGATGTTTGCATAGACAACACAAAATCCAATGACGTTTGTGAAAACAAAATGTATGTGAACGATTGGAAACATACAGAGCTAAATACAAAGGGCAAGATGTATGTTGCAATGTTTGAAAAAATGCAATCAGAGGAAACTACAATATCATCCGATGGTGATCGAGTTTCTGATCTTGTTAGAGAAGGTAACATTTGAATTACTTTCTAATGATTTAAAGATCTAGAAATAAATTTAAATATGCATAATTTTGTTAAATTCATTTTATTGTGCAGGAGATGTTTTCTCTGTAATTGCACCTATTGACAACGATGAAAATGTGAAGTATTATTTGATGCGTTGCACTGAACGAAAAATGAAATTATTACAAAACTATGATGATCACGGATTTCAGTATGACAGAGGGTCTATTATACTGAAAGGTTATTTTTTCAAAAAAACTCATCAAAGTGGAGACTTTGTTTACTTTGAAGACTATGAACCTGATTCCATAAGTTTTCAATATAGTCACTTGGTGTGTGCAGCACGCATAAAGTTGATAGAAGTTCAATCAAAGAAAAAAATCAAAAATTAAGAGATGGAAAATGTCAAAATCCGATCATGAACGGATTATTGAGGATGGAATTCCATTAGAATTTTTTTGAGTGAATTTTCCAACAATTTATTATCTTTGGATTAAATATGTTTTAAAGCTTCCAGTACTCAACTAAAAATTGAGCTGCTTATGTTATTTGTGCAAGTGTTTGCACATGTACAAATTGTTTGGGTACAAGCACGTGCTCTAGTATCAACTGAAAGTAGTTTTTCTATACATGTGCATTGACGAAAAATGTTATATGTATTGGATATATATATATGTTATAAAATGAAATTAATTGTTGTAGTTTTACTATGTGCATTGATGAAAAATTATTTACGTACTCAATATATATGTTCTAGAATGCAATTAATTGGAACTAGTTTTTCTATGTGCATTAATGAAAAAATAGCTGGATTTTCTGGTAAAAAGTATGGACACAATGTAAATAAATCATCTGCAGTATAGTTTTGTACAAAAATTCCTTTCAAACAAGAGACTCGAAGCACTTCTCCGACTTTTGCTGGGATTTGACCCACATCTCTAATCTTGATTGAAAATCTAGTACAAAATCTGCTTGTCCAATGGTCGGATATGTTCAATGTGCATTGATGAAAAATGTTACTTGTCTTGGATAGATATGTTCTAGAATGCACAATTAATTGTTCCAAGTAGTTTTTGTATGTGCATTGATGAAAAACTAGTCGGATTTTTTGGTAAAAAGTTTCAACAATGTAAATAAATCGACAAGGCTACCTATTTGAGTGCATTAACGACATTGACCCAAATTAAACAAACATATATATGTACTAGAGACTTATATTTCCAATCAAAATTAAAGGGATAATTTGTACATATATCTACTTCTTTAAACTCTATTTTCAATTAGAGCTCAATTGATAGATGGTTAGTTGCATTGAAAAGCTATGTTCTTCCTATTGGAAATTTTTTCATTCAAACAAAACTACATGGAGAGATCAAAAGCAATATTAAAATTCCAAATGTACTTCAACCATCCAAAAGGGATTTGTGCAACATTACTTGACATGCCATGCCAATTATAGTGAACAACTATCCAATAGAAACATTTAACATTATATACCACATGTGCCAAATGTAGATTGAAACCATCCAAAACTTTAAAATTTGAAAAACTTTTGATAATATATCGTGCAACATTAAAACATTAAACATCACATGTGAAATGTATATTGAAACCGTTCAAAACTTGAGTTTAAAAAACTTTAAATTATATATAGATCATTACTTCACATGCCATGCCAATTATAGTTCAACTAGATCCAATAGAAATATTTAACATTATATACCACATGTGAAAATGTAGATTGAAACCATCCAAAACTTGAGTTTTAAAAACTTCACATGCCATGCCAATTATAATTCAACTATCCAACAAAAACATTTAACATTGTCACTAACACCATCCAAAAATTAAATAAAACAAATTATATAATAACAATGTAATAAAATATGTCCAAAAATTGTAAATCTCACAAGTATCAAATTGTATCAAGTTTAACAAATTTTAAAACCATCTAAATTTTGAAATCAAATCTACTGTAAATCATGTCCATCAAATGGAGATGGATCTAGCATCTTCCCTACTAGGGTCTCAGTCCGCGCCCTATCATGTGAATGGGAAACCTACATACACAATGCACATGTACTTGAACATTAAAATTTGATGTTTTAAAAATGAATGAGAATATATATATATCTAGAACTTCATGTAAAAAACAAAATATAACAAAAAAATCATGCAATACCTCATGAGGTTCCCTCTCCATTTGATGAACAAGTTCTCCCATAGGAACATCTGCAGCGGTAAACTGTACAATATACATGTACAGTTATATATATATATATATATTAAAAACTTTCAAATGAAAATGCACGTGTACATATATAAACTTATTTTCAATAATATTAAAAAAAGGAACTAAAGACAACTTATTCAAATGCTGTGGATGTTCCTATCTCCGTCGCTAGAGTCTGCGGATTAAAAAAATCTTCTATAGGAACCTAAATTCAAAAATTTATAAATAATTCAATATATATATATATATATATATATATATATATATATATCTCAATTTTTAATGGAACTTTTTGAGGTAGAATATATATATATATATATAACTTTTAAACATAAATTTTAAACTTTTGAAAAATTGTCCATACTTGTGGCTCATCTCCCAAGGAAGTGGAAGGTACATCTCCCAAGGAAGAAGAAGGTACCGCCATCCCAAAAACATTAGACGGAATCGGTACCTATTAAAACATTTTATCAAATTATATATATACATACATGTACATGTGTGGCAACAATTATTTATTTTAGAGTCACTTAAAAAACACTAACATTTGCCAACATATCATGATGGTCAGACCCATCTACATCGTTTGAACTGGAGGTCCCGAACGTGATATTAACATTTTCGTCATGCATCATGCCTGAGAACTGCAAATGGTTTTTTTAACATATAATCATACATTTTTGTTAGATTAATGTACACATACAAATAAATGTATACATGTACATACACATGTATTTATTAAAAATTGTACACATGTATATGTAAAAATAATTTCAAGCCCTAAGGTCACTAACACATACCATTCTGGTGCCCTCTTCCTCATGAAAAATTAGCTCTTGCAAACCATTGCAACAATTTATTGCATATGTTCACAGATCTTCAACATTCATGTTGTAAATCTCCTCATCTGTACAATAAACAAAATTGGCACGTGCATTTTCACGTGCTCTTTGTCGATTTAAACAAAGATCGACTCCACTCAATCTGCTATGAACATTGTCGATCATAACATCCTCGCTTCGACTTATTTGAGAAGTCGCATCCATCTCTCGATCGCGTAGTTTCGACTCCGGTCCACGCACTACCCAATGGCGCTCGTGCTGGTAACCTTAATATCCTCGCCATTTTGCTTCTGTCATATAATCCAAGTCCCTTCTGCCAAAAATTTCGAAGGAAGGCTGTAGTTAAGCCATACCCAAAAAATTTCGCATAAAACATTTGTGCATCCCTAACAAACCCTATCGTTCCATGAAAGCCTTTCCAAAATGCAAGATGTCGATCATACAACAACTGTAATGAAACTAGTGCTGAACACGTGACCTTCAACATTTTTTCTTTCTAGAAATTCTTTTCCTTTACAATTAAACATTGACTGGCCACTTCTTCTAACTTTTTACACTTCTCCCATTTATCGGGACCCATCACTGTTTCTTTTCTCTTTCTCATCAGTTCTACAAATGAATCAGTCGTTGGCCCAAGATTTCTGTACACATTTACCTTTTCACCCAATGAATGTGTAACTAAATTTCAAGGCTTTGTCGACTCTCAGCAGGTAGAGACAAAGCCACGAGATCTCTTTGCAATTTTTCATGAAGGCCTTCACACCTTTGTAAGGTGCATTCCGCCATATTGGTTTCCACGGTATATCAATAATCTCGGCCGGATAAGTTGTGTTGGGTTGACAGCCTTCTTCTTGAATGTAGCGAGTTGCCCTGCATCTATTTTGACCACTAGCTCGAACATTTTCGGCCTCTGCATCAACATATATAAAATTTCGTATATTAGAAAAAACACGTGTAAAAAAAGTTGTACAAATTTAATGAAAAAATATTGAAATTGATGGCAACCTTGATGTTGTTGGTCAACATCTTATCCAACATGACCCTGCTGAGAACCAGACCCAGAATGACGCTGCTAAGAACCAGCAGTCGTTGATTGGCCTTCAAGGGAATAAATATCACCCCCTTCTCGCAACCTGCTACCACTCATACCTCGACCGGCTGAACCCTGGCCACGCTCCATGGATGGAGTAGAAACCCTTCTCCTCTTACCTCCAAAAAATTAAAATATGAAACTTATTAACAACTAATTTAACTCACAAAGTTAATAAAAAATCAATTCCATATGTACACACATGTATGGAGATTTAAGATTATATTTAAATACCGTGAACATCCCCCGATCCCTGAATCTCCATATGGGATTCGGCTGATCTTCGTCGTTCATCCTCCATGATATATATCTATTGATCGACATTTACACAAAATAGATTTCAAAAAATCAATTTGTAATTTAGTGTACACAAATTATGTAGAACACAACTTTCAAAGCAATAATTGATCGTGTGTGAAACTAAATTTAATCGAAAAAGAAATTATAAAGATGATAAGTTCACCAAATTGCGCTTTACATGGTGGGAGCACACTTGGTATAAAATTTACCACTTATACACTTTAGTTTGTGGGAGAAATGACACATGTACATAGTTTACCTTAAAGTTGTCATGTTTTATGGATATTAAAATGAAGAACTTCTATTTAGATCCATTCCAGAGATTGACTGTAGGGGCATTTACTAGATATGTCACCTTTCATAAAAGATGAGATCCAGAGGCTACCTGGCCCTTTACAGACTCTGCCTATAGAACTTGTAGAAGCAAACACTAGAGGCATTAACAATATCAAAGAACGTTTTCATGCTCAGACATGGGAATGTGTCTCTTTCCCTACGCAAAAAAATAGTTCAAGGTAGTTAATCTTCATAGAAATGTCATCAAGCAAGTCAATGTGATCATCCCCAACTTACTTTTTATGAAATTAGGCTTGGAATCCTCTACAACCTGGTGGATGGAGTTGAATGGGAACTAGGTTGAAAGGTCTTTACAAAATACATGCTAGTGAATAACACTTACTAGGTTATGCCAACAAATAAAGTGGGAGAAATGTTTTCTCCTCGAGGTTGTCCAATTGGGTGTGTAGTACCAACTTCACCCATTTCCTCACAGGTTTCTCTCTTAGGTTACAAATGTCTTACACCTTATTCTAGTTATATATTTTTCAATTTCCCGTGGATTCCTTGAATTTTTTCTCCTACCATCTCCCTCTCTCACTCCCCAAATTATTGTCATCAAACATGCCCCATTGAGGATCTGGAGCAATGTTTGCACCATACTTAGAGAACTGTCATTGCTGCTAATTGAAATTGGACTCATGTATACTATATTGCTTGCTTAAGTGGCTCTTACTTGGACAATATCCTAAGATGAGTTTGACATGATGGTCATATGAAGTTGGAAGCTACTTGGTGTAATTTTCCTTAAATCTTCAAAAAAACAGAGCAAAAATTTGTCATTTTCGATCATTTTTTATTAGCTTCTGCATACAGCAGATGTTATCACAATTGCAACAAAATCATGTTCCATGACCATGAATTATGAATGATGAAATTTAATTCAATGTCTCTTAGAGTTGCAAGATGGAATTGATAGAACTATTTGATTTCTTTACCATAAATGGATATGTCCTTTCATCTATACCTTTCTCTACCATCTTATTTCCAAGTGAAATGGGAATTTTCACATTTTGAATGCCATTACCATGTAATTTGGTAGCTTGCTAGCTAGACCTATCACAAGTAAGGTTGTCATACCAAACTATTTCTCTTGCTCAACTCAGTGACCATGACTCTCTTCTCACACTGCTTACCATATAAGATCTTCAATTGTACATGTCACGCAAAGTTGGGGGTTCTAGGTCTACACCTATTAGGTAAAGCTACATATTTTATGTCATTGTGGTCCTTAAATTTGGAGGTGTTCCACCTGAAAAAGTAGGCATTAAATATGGATGAAAAGGATTTGTTTTAACTTTGATAGAATTTCCTCGTGGAATTACTGAATTTCTCGACGACATCATGCTAGCTTTGCTTAGAGAAGAAGGTTTTGGAGAAATTGAATTCTTTCAACTTATTTTTGGCATTGAATTTTGAGATAGTAGTTTTGATGACTCCATTGATGACCTTGCTGAGGAATTTGATGCACACAATATTGACTTTGAAGATGGTTTAGAAGATGTTGAAGAAGTTGTAGATTTTGGTATTGTCATTGAATGTTTCTTTGTTGTTGGACTTGATCAAGAAATGTAATTTAACTTTACGAACATATTGAAGACCTTGAAGAGGTTTTAGATTTTGTTGTTCTCACTGAAGGTTTTTGTCTAGTTTTGTTTTTTAAACCATCATTTCCATAGGACATTTTTGGTGAATAGATTCTTGACCTTGATGAGAGGATATGATACCTTGAAGAGGCTACATATTTTGGTGACGTCACTAATTGTTTCTCTATTACCATGTTTGTTAAACATCTCGCTTAGGGCGAGGCAACTCCACATATATTGTACAGTTTATGGGACAGAAAACAATATGTAGAAATATTCACTTGGTTTTTATAATTGGATAGAAGAATGACTTAAAATGACCTTGTATGTCTTCTCATTTTAGAGCTCAAATTTTTAGGAAGGATTTAAGTATCCACCTTTCAAGAATCACTAAAAGAGGTTGATAAAGAATATAGGAAGACAAAACTAACCAATGGTGTACTAAATGGATTTCTTGGGAGGTAGATTGGCATATGGACTTTTGGTAGCTAGAAATTTTCCAAATAAGTGAATGTATTTGAAAACCAAACCTCTAGTTTATTTTAGTTTAGACAAGGTCTAGAATTTGAAAAGTGAATTCCCTCTTTCTTCCTCTTACATGTGCAATGATCGGAATCTGGATTGAGGGAAAAAAATTTCCTAAATAAAAATTTTGCATTTTATTTGTACACGAGTTTTTAAAAGCTAATTAACTCATAAATTTCTCACAAAATACACTTAAAGCTTGACACAAACCCCTTCCCAATTGGCTAACTTTAGACGATCCTAAACACATTTTTATTTAACAAATGAGGGAGATAGCAAAATAAAACTAGTTTTTCCATATTCAAATCAAGTTGGTATCAAAGTAAAATTTAGCTCATTTTAGTCAAGGTTAGTTATAAGAATTAGCTATTGGTTTTTGTCTTCAATTTCCTCTCAAAATGAATGTGTACGTGCTTTTGAGAGACACGCTAGAGGAATAAGGTCCAAATTTTTGATGAAAATGTGCTATAAAAGTAAAGGTTTAAAGGCAAACATGTACAAGGCATAGTTGAGTACAAGGCATAGTTGAGCCAAATGTTGTTGAGGAAGGGCCTAATTATTTGGGTCTTGGTTATGGAAACATGATGGAGAATGCTCCAAAGCCAAGGAGGCACATGAAGTTGTTCCAAGAAGGAATTTTATTTCGTGTTCATTACCTCAAGCTTGTGAAGTTTGTGTTCATGATGAATGGAAAAGTTTGACACCCACTTTGCAAGAAGATGTTAATAAACATGCAGCTAATGAGAATGTAAAAGAAGATGATGTTGAAAGCTCTATCTAGTCATTGAATTCATTGCTAGTATTCAGAGGAGAGCCACTACCTCATCAAATTCACCTCCTCAAGAAGGCGACAATGGTGAACGTTCAAGGTATAAATTTGCCTTTAATCAAATTGCTTTTGATTATGATAAACATGGTAAATATTCACATAAGATATATAAAATAACTTGCACATGTTCCTTTTGTGGTTTGAATAATCATAATGTTTATAGATGTTGGAAGAAGGTATCCATGCACATTGAAACTTTCTAAATAAATGAGGCAAAAAATCAAAGGCCCATTGGACAAGGAAAATGATGTTGAAAATAAGATGCAATTGTTTATTACTCATTGCCATAAGAAAGGTCACCTTGTGGACAAGTGTTGGACTTTGTATCCAAAAAGTCATCCACAACATTTGAAGAAGGTGGAAAGAGATAACGACAAGAATGGAAAAGAGGATTCCATAATCGATGAGGGTCAAGATGATTCACATGATGAAGTGCAACTAAAAGATGCGCCATTGAAATGGTTTGCTAATAGATGGTTAGATTTCTTATCCAATTAAGGCCTTGCATGTATTTTGATGTTTCATGAATTTGTTTGCAAATTCAAAGTATGGTGCATGTTGCATGAAGCAAGATGTTGAAAGTAGAGTTATGTTGACACACTTAAATGCAACAAATATGGAAATTTGTACATGAGCTCTATTATTTGACTTGAGAGTCAGTTGTTTGAAGAGGCATGTTTTGTTGACTTGTGTTTGGTTGATGGTTTTGTACACCAATATGTAAGAGTACAAGGAGATATTCACATGATGTGAATTTTCTTTTCTTTGAAGGAGAAAAATGATATGTCAGCGAGCTATGTTTCTTGCATGATGTGTTTTCAGTTTGATGGTTTTGTTTGTGACAAGACGTCACAAGATTTTGGGAAGGTCCACTCTTGAGCGAGAGCCTCATGATTACAACCTAATCATGAGAATCAAATGGGATTGCATCCTCATTTTGAAAACAAATAGGATTCTGAGCTACCTAGGACTCAAACCATTATTTTTAAATTTGAAATATCATGGTGTGTTGTTTCAATGCCTGAATCCACAACCCTAACATAAATTGTTTTATTCTTTTTTTGCAAGATTTAGTTGGTTATATTAAAAGTCAGTTGAATTTAAAATTCTTGGCTTAGTGGCATGAACCAAACATATTGTACATATTAAATTCAAGGAATTTCGCTCTCCCAATTATTTCTAAATCACCCATATCACCAAGAAAACATGTTTTAAAAGAACATACTTTGGTATGGGAAAGACCTTCGATTTCAAATATTATAAGAAGGTTTTTGATATGGTTGAGAGAATGTGGAAAATAGAATCCATAAACAAATTATTTTTCAAAAATTATTACTTTCAAAGTATCAACAAGGAACATGTACAAGGGTGTTCAATGAATTAATGCTATTTATTTAAATTCCATGATGTATATCTTACTCATAATTTTAACAAATTATTAAATAATGATCTAGATTGGATAATTATATTATTTGTCATATATTTTGATGCTTATAGAGTGAAAAAACTATAAGAATCAACTTGTAGGGTCATTTTAATGGTGGGTGGAGAATTGGGGTCTAAAACCTTTTGGAATTATTTTGAGTCATTAAATGACATTTCTAGGGGTCAAACAATTATCCCTTGTGCCGAAATCTTGACCATTATTCTACACTTAAAGACATATCCAATGGTGCAAGAAAAACATCAAACGAAGTTCATTCAAAATTTATGCCTTTAGTAAGTTGACCTATAATGTTGACCACCATGGTACGAGATAATGACATTTTAGCCTCATTACTCATGCATGGCAAGCTAGCCACATGTGGAATTTTAAGAAGACTCTAAAAGGTCTACAATCACAAACCTCGTTAATGGTTGACAGAGTCAAATCTTACACCTAGTTGGCTATCACGCTATGTTAAATACTTGGCCACTAAGAGGAATAAGAGTTCCATTTTGTGTTATTGTATTTTGTTCCATATTTGAAAATACAACTAGGAGTGTGAAGTTAGAGAGAAAAATGTACGAAGTTAAGTTTTTATAGCAACCTTACATGCTAAAAGTCTTAGCTAACTCTAGAGAGATTACCTCTTTCTTTGTACTCACATATTTTCCATACCAGAAAAGAGAGAGTAGAGCATGTTTACATTTTAGTGTTGTTTTTATCCCATAAGGATTTCCTAGGGAAAAAGGAGTCTAGAGCGTCATTACTTTTTAGGGTTGCTTGTCTCCCATATAAGGATTTCCTAGGAAAATAATTGTGTTGATTGTCTAGAGATATGTATGTGTGTGTTTCATTATGTTCTCGATTTCTTACGTTGTGTTTCATTATGTTTTATATTTCTTACATTTCTGCCCTCCTATTTTTCTTTCCAATCAAGGTTTATAAAATAACATGAGAAGCAACATGAGACTTGGAACAATCATTTTCATTATCTATACGGAAGGCAAGAAGGATTATATCCCCTTAAGCTTAAGCTTATGTAGTTTGTCAATTTTTATCATATATTTTTTGGTAAGGGTAAATGTTTTTTTATCTATAGTACAAGTCATGAGTTCCCCAATTTTACCTTATGTAAAGCATGATTCTAGGATTACTACAATTTGTACTTGGTTTTTATTGTGATGATGCCCTGTCTCAATCACTTGGCCATCTCTCGATGGGTAGTTAAATCTTTATAACAATACTCCAAGTAAAATTTATCTATTTGTATTATGTGAAATTATGTAAAAAATGGTATACTATTTTCCATAAAGTTGGGTTGAGTTTATCATATATTTCAATGAAAGTTGATTAAATATGTTTTCTTTAAAAGGATCTAACAATTTTTTTAAGGTATGAATTTGCAATTTTGTGTGGCTCTCTATCAACCTTCACTTCCTCATTTCTAGAAAAAATCTACTTGCTCATTCGTATACCCACTTTCTATTCAAATGCATGAGTTTTGAACTCTCAATAACTATGTTTTTCCACGCAGAAAAATTATGTCACATTTTATACTAACTCTAAATACTATTTTGAAGTTTGAATTACTGTTATTCTTTTATCTAATTTAACATTAGATATAAGTTTAAATTCAAAGCCACTTAGATGAAATATAGCTTAGATATGGCATTTGCAAATTATTATCTATTTATTGAACTAAAGGACATAATTATTACACATGTTTAATTTACATTCAAATGCTTCTTTGATTTATCTCCTATAGCTTAATGTAATGCTAGATATATAATTTAAGTTGAAGGCCCATGAGATAAATATGACTCATATGTGACATTTGTATTGAATCATCTATTTGTTGTGTTATATGAACATAATTGGTACGCATATCTAATTTGCATTACTAATATGTCATGCTTCTTTAATTTATCTTTTATAGATGATCGGAGCATCCCTTTTTAATCTATCCCTTTTGACTTTGGATATGTGGGCAATACTCATCCAAATATTTTCCTATCATAAAGCAGTGAGTAAAATTGTATTCCATTTGTGTCAATGTTAAGGTTAAGCACATGGATTAAAGTTTTATATAAGATACATTGCCACGATGTACATTTATATCTAAAGAGTCCAAAACCTCATTCAAGACAATATGTTTTGTTGATGTAGTTTGATTGGTTATATTGCATTGTTTTTGCAGTTGTTGTTGTGGGCCTCACCATCTAGTGATTTTAGGTAAAAAATTATTTACATGGAATTTTGAAGTATCCTAGAATGTTTATTATTTATCACTACTAGCCTTAGTGATTTAGTTGTTTGTTTTGATGTTTCTTGGTTGCCCATATTTAATAGTTGCTCATGTTTAATTCATTGTTAAGGCTTTTTATTGGCCTATCAGGATGTATTTTTCTCAAATCCATAATGGCTAAAAGAATGAAATTTATCTATGAAAAAGAGAGGTCATATGGAAAACAAATTGTTTGCAAGTGTTCTTTTCAACCCATAGAACTTGCAACCCCAATATGGATACAATACTAAGTAATACATAGCCTCCTCATCTAACTTAGCCAGGGATTTGCAATACTATATTTGAGTTGGTTAGCTCCATTTCAAGATATTATAATGTTATATTATTATTTCTATAGATTTTGATTATGGTAGTAAAATGTTACAAAAAACCGGAAACTACAAATAATATTATTCTAGATATATGTAAAAAGGACATGGTAGAGAAAATCAAACAATATTAAACTTTTCATAAATAGTTTAGATAAAACTACATTTTCTAATTTTGATTGTAAATTCCAAGGCTTAAAGCAATAATTTTTCTAATAATTTTTTTTTAATTAATAAATAAAAAAGAAGCATTTTCAATCAAAATCACATCCAACATATAATAAAAATAATAAAAACAATTTAAAACTTCATACACTATGACATTTCTATGGCAAAGAGCATAAAAATATACAAGCAAAAAATCCTTTTATATAATAATGGAGAGCTTCAAATATACAAGGAAAAAAATCTTTCAGCCTTCTTGTATCCCAGAGAAAGAGTTGCTCAAACAATCATATTTTAAACAATTTTAAAACTTGGAGAAAATCATCTGTTTTTGAATTTCAATTATATAAAAAATTAGTCAAATATTTCAAATCTGTTTTTTGGCTAGTTGCAGAGTGTAGGTGCAGTTCTAGCTAGAGAGAGACTCCAAGAAGAGGTTTCAAGACATAACAGGTTTCCAACATTCCAGTCAAGAAGGGAGGCAAATATTTCCAACAAAAGAGGCAAGAACAAGTTCCCTAGTGGTAGTGCTATGCAACCCAGTTAGTCAGTGCATGTTGCAGACAAGAGTGCGAGTAGCTGGTAGTCTCCAAAGAGAGTTTCTAGAGGTAGAACAAGTTTCCCAAAAGCAGTACTACACATTTTATTAGGTAGGACTGCATCTAGCATGGAGAAAATCATCTGTTTTTGAATTTCAATTATATAAAAAATTAGTCAAATATTTCAAATCTGTTTTTTGGCTAGTTGCAGAGTGTAGGTGCAGTTCTAGCTAGAGAGAGACTCCAAGAAAGGGTTTCAAGACAGTAGGTTTCCAACATTCCAGTTAAGAAGGGAGGCAAATATTTCCAACAAAAGAGGCAGAACAAGTTCCCTAGTGGTAGTGCTATGCAACCCAGTTAGTCAGTGCATGTTGCAAGCAAGAGTGCGAGTAGCTGGGAGTCTCCAAAGAGAGTTTCTAGAGGTAGAACGAGTTTCCCAAAAGCAGTACTACACATTTTATTAGGTAGGACTGCATCTAGCATGGAGAAAAACATCTATTTTTGAATTTCAATTATATAAAAAATTAGTCAAATATTTTAAATCTGTTTTTTGGATAGTTGCAGAGTGTAGGTGCAGTTGTAAGACAGAGCATGTTTCAAGACAGAGCAGGTTTCTAACATTCCAGTCAAGAAGGGAAGCAAATATTTCCTATAGATGTTTCGCCCTTATTACCGTGGTGCTTCTTAACCTCCTGCTACTGGTGCTGCTAATGATCCTGCTGGTGGTTCTTAGTAAAAGTTAAAACTCAGAACTGTGACGCTGTAATGTCTAGCATTTAAATTTTAAAATTTTAATACAAAACAGTGACAAATTCAATGTAATTCACATATAAGATGATGTTGCACTTTAAATTACAATTTGTTTTAAACAAATCTCATGTAAAATTGTAAATTTGATTTTTCCATGTCAAAATTGAAAATAAGGTCGGTTCCAAAGAAAAGCACGCACAATGTCACACAGATTTAGTGGCTAATGAGAAACCCAGCACGCACAATGTCACATAGATTTAGCAGCTAACGAGAAACCTGCACAACGAACTTACAAACTGTCATATCAGAATTTTGAAATTTTCAGAAAACTTAAAAGTTAAAAGGGATACAAATCGGTGTAAGTCCCAATTGAGCTCATTTCCCTTCCATAAGCTCCCGTAGAAAAATTCACAACTACATACTTGAAATCATCAGTGGTAGAGTTTAAAAATTTAAACTTTAA
Organism: Pinus albicaulis; assembly: GCA_034641835.2. Lineage (NCBI taxonomy): Eukaryota > Viridiplantae > Streptophyta > Pinopsida > Pinales > Pinaceae > Pinus > Pinus albicaulis. The sequence goes on from CM076573.1 coordinate 10,723,405, forward strand.
TGCAGCAATGGAGAGGGATACCAGATACCTTGATAACTGACAACCCATTCAATAAAAAAATTAGAAATACAGAGTGAGGAGCAGTTTCAGACGGTCGACACAGAGTGATCAGATTGATTAGAATTTCAGAGTTCACAGCCATAGAACAAGAAAAATTTTAAAATTAAAATTCGATGGAGTGCAGCTACACACATGATTATATTAAAATAGCTTGCTCGAAGCTTTATCTAACTTCCAAGCCTTTAAAAAAATTTCAGAAACTGAGAAATGAGAAATCGATTCAACTTGCAATTGTCGAATAATCATAAAAAATTAAATTTAAAACTAAAAGCAGCAATGTAAATATAAATTTATAAGACGCATCACAATATCTTTCATACACAATTTTGAATTATATTTAAAAAAATTCGACATTCGGCATTCTAAAAAAAATGGAAGAGCTGAGAATTTTCGTAACATACACGAGAAGTTCTAACCGCGCGGAGAGTAACATACCCGGAGTCGACGAGCGTGGACGGTAGGAGCACCAGCATGGCCGAGAGCAGCAGCAGTGCCAACAGAGCGAAAACAGACAACGCACGAACAATGAAAACTGTAAACCATTAACCTTCGTGGGCGAATTATTTATAGAAAATAGTTCGGCCGAACTTTCGTTGCTGGTTTTCCAATCTCCGGCAAAAATTAAGTTTGCCCGCGCCGTCAGTGTGCTGTTAATTCAAACGGAATCACGAGTTCGGCCGAACTTTATAAAAAATTTCGGCCAAACTATTACAAAGTTTGGCCAAACTTCGTAAAATGTTCGGCCGAACTATTGTTGAAAAAAAATTTCGGCCCCCGATTCTCTCAAAAGTGTAACCCAGCTTAACATTTCCACCCTCACACAAATAATTTGTGTGGGACTCTCCCAATATATTTGGCTGATTGCACTGTATTGAATTATTGGATTTAAGGAGAAATAAATTGATAGGGAAACTTTCTTACTGCTTCACCTGGTTTTTGTTGGTTTGAAATTTTTAAACTTTGTCTACCATAATTTCTATGCTGACATTCGTAAATGGGTAATAAATTTTACCCAATTGTCTATCATGGATTTATCCAACAATAAATTTATTGGAAGAATTCCATTACATTCTGAAAAATTTGGAAACAATTCATTACTTGATAGTGATGAAGGTGAAAAAATTCTAGTTGATATCAAAGGAACTGAATATACTCTATCATGCATGTCAAGGAAAAACATGATATTTTATTTGTCCAATAATAATCTTATAGGACATATACCTGCAAGCATAGGATCTTTGAGTAGCTTGCAATTTGCTAAATTTATCTGAACCAGTTGGAAGGGCTAATACCTGCATCTCTGAGTAACATCTCTTTTGGAGTAGTTAGACTTGAGAAAGAATAATTTGGGTGCAAATATTCCTGAAAATTTTTCTAAACTATATAGTTTGATTGTTTTGGGTGTCTCCTTTAATAACCTTTGTCGGCCAATCCCTAAAGGAACACAATTTTCCACATTCAGTGCAACATTGTTTCAAAGGAATAAATTCTTATATAGGTTTCATTTAGATTCATGTAATAGGAAGGAAAACACATGGAGAGAAGCTCACAATAATAGTAGCAGTTCCCATATTAAAGTGGGATGGTTAAAGCTTCTAGATGACAAGATGTCATTATTTTTTAAATATGACAACAAATTTAATTAATGTAATTTTGGGCAAATTTACTTATTACCGGTTAGTTGGTTGTATAACGAAATCAAGTTAGGATAACGAAGTTTCCCATATTAAATTAGGATGGCCCGAGAGGATTGTAGTATGAGGAGAATCATTCTTCATTAATAGAGTTTCCAATCCCTTGCCTCGTGGAGGGTTCCTTGACACCCTGTCAAGGTTTTACCATGTAAATCCTTTGTGTATTTACTTGTGTATTTTACATTTAGTTTTCATTCAATTTCTCTTTACTTCTTGTTTAACGCTTTCCCAGTTCAATAAGTGGTATCAGAGGACTGGAAGATAGAGAGATCCACCAAATAGATTTGATATGTATTCAAATATATTTTTTGTGATCCTTCACGTTGCAAACCGCCGGAGACTGTCATCAAGAAACCATAGATTTGACGCTGAAAAAATACAAGCGCACAGTTGGAGAGAAGTTGTATTATAGAATTGATGCTGGAAATCAAGTCTGCAGAGATTCAAAGAGGAAGGGCCGCTGGAGATAGCCATCTGTTGTTGTCCATCCGTAGAGATTCAGAGAGGAGGGGCCGCTGGAGATATCCATCCGTTGCTATCCATTTAAAAATCGCTTCTGTCAATTTAAAATCTTGTTGTCTGCTATCAATTCTCCATTGAGGAAAATATTGCTACCACCGCTGGAGAAGAAGGGCAAGAGACTTTGTCACAGCCAGAGAGGAAGGGCAAGCCCTACATTGTTGCCACCATCAGAGAGGAAGGGCTACTGGAGACTGCTCCCTAAATAAGAAGGGTGTGTCCAAACGGGTACAAGAATATGTTTTAAGAAATTAAAAAAAAATTATAGCTATTCATATGAATCAATTTTTTTTTTTATTAAGGAAAGCAGATCAAGTTTTTAAAAGAAAAACAAAATTGTTTTTTTTTAAGAGGGTTAAAGAGGTTTTTTAGCAAAAATTAAAATTCTGTAAATTTTTGAAAGAAACAAAGGAATTTTAAAGAGGTTTTTTTCGAAAAAATTTCTAGTGGAAATTCTGGAAAGACACTTCTGTCTGCAACTGTATATTTCGTATAACATCCCCATATTTTCTACAGAAAAGAAAAATAGCATGTAAGACTGCACATAATGAAACCAACATTTAGTGCAATCCATATATGACCAAAAACACTTCAAAAAAAAAGCTCTAAATGACTTGTAGCATCCAAAAAAATCATGTCACAACAAATACTTACAAATCATCAAAACAATTACCTTTATTGGGATCTTATCAACTTCTAGTTGCAAAAAAGGAAACTATACTATATTGCAATAATTCATCTAACTATCCAACCACTTTGTAGTAAAGGAACTAATTTAGATGTTGAAATGTATGATGCAACAACATACCCAATCTGTACATTATATTTTTTTATCAGAGGGGGTCAGCCTGATGAAGTTGACCTCATTGACCATATCCTTCAGAACAAACCCCCCACTACCATTCCACTTGATGAACTAGTGAGAGAATCTGGAAGAAATCCTTGGACTAAGCTATGCTCAATTGAATCAAGCCCTAAACATGTCGATATTGTAGAATTTGGCCCATCTAGAACCTTAATTATAAATCCCTCTCTCTCGGCCAAACAAGAAGAACAATTGTGCAAGATCTTGAGAGAGAACTTAAATTCTTTTTCTTGGGACTATAAAGAAATGAAAGGGGTGCGTCCCTCAATTTGTACTCACCATATTTACAAAAAGGAGGGATGCAAGCCTCTGCGCTAAACCAAGAGGAGAATAAAATTGGCCTTGAAGGACATAGTTAAGGAATAATTACAAAATATGTTTGATGCAGGGTTCATATACCCCATCTCAAATAGTGAATGGGTGTCACCTCTAGTCTTAGTCCCAAAGAAGAATGGGAAGTGGAGGATCTGTGTTGATTACAGAGAGTTGAAAAAGGCCACAAAGAAATATCGTTTCCCTTTTCCTTTCATTGAACAAGTCTTAGATGGTCTTGCAGGGAAGAAGTTCTTCTCTTTCTTGTATGTATTTAGTGGTTACAATTAGATCTAGATCAGCCCTAACGACCAAGACAATACTACATTTACATGTGCCTGGGGTACATTTTCTTATAGAGTTCTCCCATTTGGCCTATGAAATGCCCCTGTCACTTTTACATAGTAGTGTTAAGCATATTTTTTGAGCTTTTCCACGACTCTGTGGAAATCTACATGGATGACTTCACTGCCTATGGATGTTATTTCTAGGAGGCCCTATCTAATCTGGGTAAATTCTTGAGGAAATGAATTGAAATGCACCTCTCCTTGATCCCTCAGAAGTGTGAATTATTGATGAAGATAGGGATTTTTCTTGGCCACTTCATATCTCAGGCAAGAATACAGGTAGAGCCAAACAATATTGCTATCATAAAAAGGGTACATACCCCTCAGAAACAGAAATTTGTTAGGAATTTCTTGGGCTTGGATGGTTATTATAGGAGATTCATCAAGTATTTTAGTAAAGTGGTTTCACCATTGATTGGATTGTTGGCCAAGGACTGAGAATTCAACTGGTCAATTAGTTTTCAAGGGACCTTTGAAATATAAAAGGAAAATTTTACCACTACTCCTATACTTCGAGGTCCAAATTAGGCTCTTCCTTTCCATATCCATACTGATGCATCAAATAAATTTGTGGGGGAAGATTTGGGAAAAATAGATGACAAGTTACCCTATGCCATTTACTTCATTAGTAAAAATATATCAAAGGCTAAATTGAATTAAATAGTCACTAAAAAATAACTCTTAGTTGTTGTCCACTCCTTGCACAAGTTCAGACATTATATCACTTGGTTCCAAAATGTTGTGCATACTTATTGTTATCACTCTGCTAGATTCATAAGGTTGAAGAAGGAATCCCAATAGAGGTAACCACAGACCAAGATTTTGACTTGATATCTATCCCTATCAAGTCGGAGAGGGCTCTCTCCAAAATGGTCATAGCTAGAAGGGCCGGAGAAATTAGGGTTTTTAGGCTAGATATTGAGTGATTTAGGTTATTTGAATTTTATTTTGGTTTGGGAATCACTGGATGAATAAATTAGGTCAAGGAAAACTAGGTCAGGGCAAATGAGATAGGGTTACAGGGATAAATGGAGCAAGGTAGGCACAAGGATTATCACTTGAAGAGGATTGTGATGGAATGGTGTTGAAGCTAAAATAAACCTAGGAAGAGCATGGGAGATGTATTCTTATTAGACAGATGAAAATGGACAAACTATGATCAATTACCGAAAACAGAGCATGTGCAAACATGTATTATGATTATATAACTTGTAAGAGATCGTACCATAGAAATGAAGTGAACATGAATATAATAAATTCTAACATATGAAACTGAAGAAAATAAAATGATAGACATCAATAACACAAGTATCCCATAAAGTAGCTGCAACTCCTCTTAATTAGCTGGCCAATCTACGTACAATAGTTCCTTGATTAACTAGCAAGCATACAAACTGATTCCAACCCTTGCTAAGAGTGAATAAAGGGAAGATATAGACATCAAAACAACCTTCACTCATCCTTAGGGGTCGAATCCATGAGGTGACGAAGGAATCCACAAAAATCTAAACTGATAGCTAAAGTGTAGGATGGTCCAAGTGACTCACTCATCATTACATTCAAACTGATTCATCTTTGACTAAAGGATAAGTTTATCGAATCAATATATCCCTAGGTAACTTATCCTTTACATAATTACATTTACCATGATGAATTACATTGATAGTAAAATCATCTTTTGAGGTAAAACCAAAAATTACAGCGAAAAACCAAAAAAATGAGTAAACTGGCATAAGTGCCATTTTCCTTTCATAAGTGCCCTTGCTGTGTCATAAGCGCCCTCCATGTGCAAGGACACTTTTGGAGGCCTTCCTGGTGTCCAAATTGGGCCTAGGATAGCTTTCTAGAAAGCGTATCCTGTCTTATTTCTGAATATGCCTCCAGTTGTAGAAATGGTGATGATTTTATCCCTCAAAAATCAATCTCCCAAGACTAGTATAAGCACAACGCCTAGGCAAAAACAGGGGCAGAAACATGTTTTTTTGGTGTTTTTTTGCCTTTTTTACCTCCTGAAATTGCAAATCAAGCTTGGAAAAGTGGTTTTTCTAGATGTATATGTCATTAAAAATCTCATGGTGGTTTTATTTGTCTCAAAAATTTCCCCAAATATAAGTGCAACACCAAGGGCGTTGCACTTATGACCATTTTTCTGATATTTGCATTTGCAAAAAAACACAATCATGTACAACTTTGACAAAAATGTTGCAACTTGCCTCAAAATTTGCGGAAAGGGTGCTGATGAGGTGGCTAGGCTTGGATTGAAGCCTCAACAAGTATTTCCAACCGGTCCTTATCCTTTTGATGAGTGAGAGCTTCAATGTTGGCATTGGCTCTTTTGAGCTTGGCCAATGCAATTTTCTCCTTTGTGCCTGATGTTTGACTTTACTCCTCAAAAAGTCATTATCCTTATTTTCCTTTGCTAGCAGCCTCTCTAAGTATTGATTGGCTCTATCAAGCCATGGCTCCTATTATTATTGATCTCTATAGTAAGCTGCTCATTTAGGGTTAGATGATCAGCAAGCTCAGCTTCCCTTTGCCTCTCTAGAGCTAGAGCTCTTTTCGACCCTCTAGTTCTAGGTCTTTATCTTGGTACCAATTCTTCTTCATCATAAACTAAGCCATAATTCTCCAATGTTTCATCTAACATCATTTTTGCCTTTTGAGCCTCTCTTTGAGCAATGTAATACTTAACCTCATCGATGACTTGTTTGGTTTTCGATTGTTTGTTTTCTTGCTCAAGGAAATTTATAACATATTTGGCTCTGTCAGTTTGGTTTGGAGGTCTCTGATTTTTTCGTTCTTACCTTTGATGGCCATGTTAATGATATGGTTTTCATCATCCTAACCTAGGTCAACCAACTCAAACTCATGCTTAGTCTCATGGAGGTTTTCATCATGTTTCACCTCTGGTTGAGTTTCTGTCTTAATCGAATTTCCTTTACCTTTGTCCACCTATTTTGTTGATGTAGAAGACATGGCCCCTCCCACTATGTGTGGAGAAAACACAACCTCGTGGCCTCTCTGGTAGGTTTTTTATGATGGCTCAATGTCAACCATACTAGCCCTCTCTACCTCATATATATCATTTCTAATATGGGATTCAATATCAGTGTGGGATGAAGATAATGGTGGTGAAGTGGATGAAGAGGACTAATATGATGATGGTGAATGTACAGTAGACAGATATGGAGGGATGGAAGTGGATGGCTGAGATGATGAAGGAAAATTTTGAGCATGCTGAGTAGGAGGATCTCTGAAGATATCATGGGCTATGAAGGTATCCCATGTAATGTTGATCTCATTGAGATGGTAAAGGACAATTATTTTGATAAGGGAATGATGGAAAATACTTTTCATTTCGTGTTCATACTCCCTTTTTAGAGCAATAAAAGCCATATTTTCAACACTTTCGAAAAGGTAGTAAGTTATATTGAGCATCCTTACCCTAATGAAATGCATTAGGAGCCGGATGTGATAGGTATACAACCTTGAAAATATACCTTCACATGTAAAGTACTTCATGATTATCTTCATCATGGGTGCAAAACAATCCTGGAGGTAGGAAAAAGGAAACATCCCCTTTTTCTGATTCTTTTATCTAGGTTTTAAAAAGGGCTCAAAGTGTTGATTTTCCAAATCAATCTTTTTGAACCACCTTTCCCCAACATTTAGGATCACTGTGGCAGCTGAAATGATGGCAGTTGAGACAGTAAAGGTGACACCAACTAGGGTAACCTAGTTGTTATGGAGTTTAGATATGCCTAGTTAACATGGAATGATGTTGAACCCTCTGAATTTTTTCACATAAATCATAACAAACAAAATGTTTGAAGCATGTCACTATCATTGGAGAAGATAAAAAGTTCACTAGTGTTGATAGGTTCATGTCTGATTATCCTCCCCCCTTTATGTCACCTCCTAGCCCTTGTTTCCTCTTCCTCACTATGTGATCTGTTATGTTCTCCTTCTGCTTCCATGGTGTGTTTGTGTTCAAACCCTCGGGAAGTAGGTGATAGTGTGGAAGGTGAATTTGGGGATAGGATATGGAAAAAGGGAATTTTATGGGAAATTGTTTAGGGATATGTGGAATGGAAAAGGGAACAGGAGTGAAAGTGTGATGGGAGTTGGGATTTAGGATCCTAGGTCAAAATATCACCTAGGTCTTAAGGTTTTCGGAATTAGTAGCTTAGGGATAGGGATGATGATAACAGGGATTTGGGAATGAATTTTAACAATGTAGGGATGGTATTGACTGTAAGGGAAATGTGATTTTGGGAATTATGAGTGAAAGGGAGAAAAACTAGGGTTTCACATTCAAGAAGACACCAAATTTTATTTTAAGAAACTCACACATTCAAAATGAATTTAATGAAGAGGAGAATGATGTAAAAGTCACTTAATTGCTTGATTGGAAGTGTGAAGAATGATTCCTGAACTCTCGGGGTGTTTTTTTGCAACTTTGATGAATTTTTTATCCTTTCTGGTCATACGCATAGTGCTAAGAGGATAATTGCAGCACCAAGAGCATACACGCAGCGCTAAGAGGATAAGTGCAACGCTAAGAGGATAAGCACATCGCTAAGAGGATAAGCGCCCTTCTGCTCTGTTTCTCTCAATTTTTCTCAGAAAATTGCAAATTTTGCTGTCCTCGGTTGTTTTCTCGATGAAATGAGAGGGAAATGAATTTGAATTTGATGTCTATGAGTCTTTAAATACTTAAGTGATTTTATATTTAGATCCAAAATCCCACTTTTCCTATGTTTTTTCTCACTTTTTGAAAGCATGTTGAATATGATTTTTCTTTGACTTTTTCTTCTTTGCAGGATGAGTTGCTGGAGTCTGACACTTGTCACTTTGATTTAGTGGTGATATTCAGTTTGGTATGGAAGTTGGAGTTGAAAGCTTTTAGGGAAGTTACTTATTACATATAATAAGCATAAAATTACATAAAAAATGAAATAAATAAACTCAGTTTTTTAAAAATAATTACATTTGAGTATGAAAATCATACTAGAAACCATAATTACAACTTTAAAATATCATATTTACACGTTGATAATTCTCTATAGATCATAATGAAGTGTTTATTGAATCACTCTCACACCTTTTGCTGACCTTATTGAGATGACATGGTGCATTTTTGGACCTTGAAAAATGAAACCTAATGACCTAATGGGACCTTGAATGACCTGACTCCATAGTTGACTTTGAATGAGATAAGAAAAAGTGAAATGAGCATTTCAAAAGTGTTTTTATGCTCAAAATGACATGAAGGTGGGCCAAAAAATGAGAATTTGTGAGGGGGAGTGAGATTTTGAGACTAGGGCTACCATCAGTGAATCAATTTTTTACATGACCTAACAGACTGATTAAAATTTTTTGAATGGGACAGCTAAAATGAATATGAAAAGAGTGATTTTGATCATTGATGGTAGAATGCATATTATGACACTAACATCGGCCTTATTGGGGATGGCAGCTCCTTGGAGGTGTCAATATCATTATAGACCAAGTCCCTAACCATTTGGGCCAATATGGTCAAAACTCAAGCTTAAAAACATGACTAAATGTTGACAACTCAAATGACGTAAACTGACTTTTAAAACTGACTGAAAATAAAGAAATTACTAAAATTATTGATGGAATCATATCATCGAGACTTGAGGGCTTCAAATCCTTGTGAAAACCACCTTCCTGTTGAAGACATATGTACAATCATGTGAAGTGATCCTTCTAGTGTAACCAATCCAGTAGATGGCTACTTACTGAAATTATGCTCTCATTTTCCTCAAGTAGGCAGAACTAGGCCACTCCAAGTGTCTACTAAACATGTGCTTCTGGTCCATCAAAATAATAAAATAAATCTTCCCTGCTAACTGTAGAAAATCAGTAAAAGGATCTTCAAAAATATGAAATGTTACCTTGTCTTAAGATTCAGAAAAACACAAGCACGCTCTTCATTTTGATCTGAAAGAAAACTTGGTTGTTGATCCATAGGAGAGCATAGGGAAGTATGACTTTCTGCTATCTGAGTGTTGGCTACAAATTCCTAAAGCACGGGAAACTCTGACTCTATCACTTGCATGATGTCTTTCTTAGGCTCATACTTCTCAAATTCATATTCTAATCTTTGAACAGAAAACATTCTTCGAGTTTGTTAAACATGACAGCCCTATCTTCTTCATGAAAGAAAACAATATCCATTAGCCGATCACCTTGCAGAAAATCATCATCACAAATTGTTTTACTCACAAAAAAATCCTGTATGGCTTCATCAGTCACATGATTATCATCATTCAGACCCAGACTTTCATTTTCAATAATGGAAGAAGCTTCACTCACACATTCCTAAATGTGTGAACACTATAAGAGATGCAAATCTACATTCGCTTGGTCTATAATATGAAATTTCAGGAGTTGATCTATTTCATCTTTAGACAAAGGAGAAAACTGAGTTTTAAAGGAATTTACATTGATTTGGTGATTTTTATTTTCAGGATCAGGAATTGGCACTTCTCTTTCTTGGTCCTAGTTTGTCTCATCTAAGTAGGGAGCTACTATTTCTTTTTGGTGATGAAAAAGGTTCTCATGCAAAGGCTCAAGGATCTCTTCATCCAAGGAGGAAACTGTTGATTCTTGTTGGGAAGAAAAATCATAAAGGGATTCTATGATCTCGTCATCTAAACACTTTTCATCCCCATACAAATTTTCAAGAAACTTAATGAAATTATCATGGATCTCACAAAAACTATCAATCATCGACAAAGAAGAATTAGAGCTTTAATAATGTCGAAAGAAAATTGAATGAAAGCCCTTAAAGAATAGAAACTAACAGATGGTAGACTCTCATACCATGATCTCGCTTTTTCCTCCAAGGTAGCCATAAACATCTTCATCAAACAATCTTTAGGAAACTCAATATTTAGTCTATGAATATGCAAATCAAATTTAACCAAATCCAAACTAGCATCTTCACCGTCTTGACCCTTAAACTTTGACAGTATTGATTACCAATCTATACGAGGAATACGTTTCAGAAAACCAGGAATATGAGCTTGATCCATAAAAGCATACCTTCGAGCAATCAAATCCATTTTGACAACAATGAGGTCACCAACAATATCTCCAAACTATTGGTTCTTGAAAAGTGGAGTCGCCATAAGAATTTTGAACCTTTGGATTCTTCGAAACTGGAGTAGCCAGGTGAATGATTCATCCTTCATTTTAATCTAACCGTTATCCACCATTAGAAATCAGATCTAAACTTTGTCTTTCTTTACCAGGGAAGATATTGTCCTTTCGTCCCTGGCAACGACGCCAAGATGTTATCACTCCGCCAGATTCCTAAGGCTGAGGAAGGAATCCCAACATAGGTAAACACAAACTAATCTTTTGACATGATAGCTATCCCTATCATGTGGTTGAGTATTCCTGCATGTCACGCGGGTGACCCGGGTTCGATCCCCAGCAGCGGTGCCAAGATGTTATCACTCTGCCAGATTCCTAAGGCTGAAGAAGGAATCCTAACAGAGGTAACCACAGACCAAGCTTTTGACTTGATATCTAGCCCTATCAAGTATAAGAGGGCTCTCTCCAAAAGGGTCACAACTAGGAGGGTTGGAGAAATTAGGGTTTTTAGAATAGATATTGAGTGCAAGGGGTTGTTTGAATTTTATTTTGGTTGGGGAATCACTGGATGAATAAATTAGGTCAAGAAAAACTAGGTTAAGGAAAATGAGATAGGGTTGCAAGGATCAATGGGGCAAGGTAGGCACAAGGCTTATCACTTGAAGAGGATTGTGATGGAATTGTGTTGAAGCTGAAAGAAATATAGGAAGAGCATGGGAGATTTATTCTTCTTAGACATATGAAAATGGACAAAGTATGATCAATTACCCAAAACAGAGCATGTGCAAACATGTATTCTAATTATCTAACTTGTAAGAGATCATACCATAGAGATGAAGTGAAGATGAATAAAATACATTCTAACATATGAAATTGAATAAAAGAAAATGATAGACATCAATACCACAAGTAACCCATAAAGTAGTTGCAACTCCTGTTTATTAGCTAGCCAAATTGAGTACAATAGTTCCTTGATTAACTAGCAAACATACAAACTCATTCCAACCCTTGCTAAGAGTGAAGAAAGGGAAGATATACACATCAAAACAACCTTCACTCATCCTCAGGGATTGAATCCATGAGGTGAGGAAGGAATCCAAAAAAATCTAAACTGGTAGCTGAAGTGTTGGATGGTCCAAGTGACTCACTCCTCATTACATTCAAACTTATTCATATTTGACTAAAGGATAAGTTTACCTAATGAATCTACCCCTAGGTAACTTATCCTTTACATATTTACATTTACCATGATGAATTACATTGATAGTAAAATAATTTCTTGAGGCAAAACCAAAAATTACAATGAAAAACAAAAAAAATGAGTAAACTAGCATAAGTGCCATTTTCACAGTCATAAGCACCCTAGTTGTGTCATAAGTACCCTCCATGTTCAAGGCCACGTCTAGAGGCCTTCCCAGTGTCCAAATTGGACTCAGGATAGCTTGCTGGAAAGCTTATCCTGTCATATTTCTAAATATGCCTCCAGTTCTGAAATGGTGCTTATTTGACCCCTCAAAAATTAAATCTCCCAAGACTGGTATAAGCGCAACGCCTAGGCAAAAACAGGGGTAGAAACATGTTTTTTGGGTGGTTTTTTTTCCTTTTTAACCTCCTAAAACTACAAATCAAGCTTGAAAAAATGGGTTTTATAGATGTATATGTCATTACAAATCTCATGGTGGTTTTATTTCTCTCAAAAAGTGCCCCAAACATAAGCGGAACGCCAAGGGCACTGCGCTTATGACCATTTTTCTAATATTTGCATTTGCAAAAAAACACAGTCATGTACAACTTTGACAAAATTTTGCAACTTGACTCAGAAATTTTGGAAAGGGTGTTGATGAGGTGACTAGGCATGGAGTGAAGCCTCAACAAGTATTTCCAACCTATCCATCTCCTTTTTATGAGTGAGAGACTCAATTTTGACATTGGCTCTTTTGAGCTTGGCCAATGCAATTTTCTCCTTCCCTGCTTGATGTTTGAATTTCCTCCTCAACAATTCATTATCCCTATTTTCCTTTTCTAGTAGCTTCTCTAAGTGTTGATTGTCTCTATTAAGCCTTGGATCCCTATTCTTATTTATCTCCATAGTAAGTTGCTCATTTAGGGTTAGTTGATCAGCAAGCTCAGCTTCCCTTTGCCTCTCTAGAGATAGAGCTCTTTTCAACCCTCTAGTTCTAGGTCTCTTTCTTGGTAACTATTCTTCTTTATCATCAACAAAGAAATAGTTATCAAATGTTTCATCTAACATGAATTTGGCCTTTTGAGCCTCTCTTTGAGCAATGTAATACTTAACCTCATCGATGACTTGTTTGGTTTTCAATTGTTTGTTTTCTTTCTCGACGAAATTTATAACATATTTGGCTCTATCAAGGTTGGTTTGGAGGTCTCTGATTTTTGCATTCTTACCTTTGATGGCCATGTTAATGATCTGGCTGTCATCATCATCACCTAGATCAACCAACTCAAACTCATGCTCAATCTCATGGAGGTTTTCATCGTGTTTCACCTCTAGTTGAGTTTCTGTCTTAATCAACTTTCCTATACCTTTTGTCTACCTATTTTGCTGATGTAGAAGATGTTATCACTCCACCAGATCTCTAAAGCTAAAGAAGAGATCCCAATAGAGGTAACCATAAACCAAGCTTTTGAGTTGATAGCTAGCCCTATCAAGCCGAAGAGGGCTCTCTCCAAAAGGGTCACAGCCAAGAGGGCTGGATCAGTTAGGGTTTTAGGCTAGATAATGAGTCCAAGGGGGTTGTTTTGAATTGATTTGGTTGGGGAAATGAGTGGATAAATGAATTAGGTCAAGCAAAGCTAGGTCAGGGAAAAAGGGTTAGGGTTGCAGGGATCAATGGGGCAAGGTAGGTACAATGCCAATCACTTGAAGGAAATTGTTGTGGAATGGTTTTGAAACTGTAAGAAAGTTGAGAAAATCATAAGGGATGTATTTCTCTCAGACAGAAGATAATGAACAAAATATGATCAGTTACCCAAAACAATGCATGGAAAACATGTATTCTGAATTTCTAACTTGTAAAATATCATAACATAGATATGAAAGTGAAATGAACAATACATTCAAACATATGTGCTGAAGAAGAAACAGTGAAAGACATTCAATACCACAGGTATCCCATAAATGTAGTTGCAACTCCTCTTTATTAGCTTGGCCAAAACTGAGTACAAGTTCCCTTGATCAACTAGCAAAATCAAACTAATTCCAACTTCCAACTCTTGACTAATGTGAATAAATGAGCTAAATAGACATGAAAACCACCTTCACTCATCCTCAGGGGTCGAATTGTAATGTTCCAAATCTGGAAATTCCTGTTCCATCGGGAACATCTTAGATGTTCCATGTTTCCTTCTTTAGTGAGACATTGCAAGTCCATTTCAGAGATTGACTGATGGGGCATTTACAGGATATGAATCCTTCTAAAGAAGGGAGAAATCCTGAGGCTAGCTAGCCCTTCTCAGACTCTGCCGATGGATATGCAATATTCCGCCTCGGGAAATCCTGCTACAGTGTCCTTGAGGACGCTGTATAAGGAAGCTGCTGCATAAATAAAACAAACCACCACTGAGATTCCCTAGAATAACTCATATACAACTCCCTTGCAGAAAATGAGCTTAAATAAATGCATCTAGAGGGGTTATTCAGATCTCCCCAATCTAGATCTCTGAAATAATGCTCAAAGAGTGAGCTACAGCAATACATGAACATCAACATCAACTCTACAAATCTGAAATACATCATAAGAAGGGAAATAGTACATTTCATTGGAGTTGGTTCTAGAGGATTGAGAGGTTTATTCCCTCAATTATTTCTTGTATATTCATGCTGAAATAATATACCATGTAATGTCGGAGTAGCTACAGCTACACAGAATGCCAGGAAACCATAACTGTACAGTCTCTATGAGAGATGTAGCTGCTAAAATACATATAAAATGATAATGTAGCTGAAAGATACAGTAAAATGGCCCAAGAAAGGAAAATGGGCTCAATATGGGATTTCTAGCCAATCTCAGGGAGATTGCTAGAAATGCCGGGTAAAATACAATAGTGACAAACAAATTGTCACTGCAACTAAAATCAAATGAATATGAGGTTGTGGCTGATCTGAAATGTTGATGCCCTCCTCTGATAATTCCCTCAAAGGAAAAGGGGTTGATCCCCTTTTACTCAAAAGCACTCCTCCTGATGAGCACAAGAATCTCTCTCAACACTGCCCTCATGGAATAATGCAGTTTCTCCAAATGACTACGCAGTGGGAGATGGTGAATGAATGGCCTGATGCCAAAGATTTGAAATTAAGTCCAAGAGCTCTCTCTACAGCTCCCCCAAAGAATAAATCCATCCTCCTCTGAAAATGCAAGTAGGGAATAACTCTGTGAGTTCCTTTGCTGCTACCCTAGCTACACAGCACCAACCTGCTACAAGAAAATGCTACAACTGAAGGAGTGAGCTTGGCCAAATGCTGGAATGAGGAAATGCAGCTCAAATCCTCTCCTCCCATGAGGAAGAGGTGGGGGATCCCCTCCTGGGAGCACCCCCAGTGCTCAAGAGCACTGCAATCCTACTAAACATCCTGGATGTGCAAGTCCTTGACCTCACTACGAAATTTCTGAATCAAAGGATAATCCAAACGAATTGCTCCTTCTTTCTCATAAAGCAAACGAACTATCTTTCACCATAGGCCCCACCATTAGGGTTTCCATTCACCTTTGAATGCTTTCCCTCCAAAAACTGCGTTGTCTTCTCAAGCAAGCTAACCCTCTAAGGCAGCGCTATTGACTTGTTCAAAATGGAGAACTCAAGGTGATCCTCATCATGTTCACACCATGGGGTGTTTATTTTAGCTGCTTTATTATTTCTCCTTTCACACAAGGAGTGTTATTTTCTATTATAAGGGGTTAAGGGGGTCTCCTTACTCATTTTATTAAACAAAATAAAAATATGCCACTATAATGTTCCATTTTAGCTTGAGGCTAAAATTGGGAACATTACAGTCCTCCCCTCCCATATGTTGCTTGTCCTCAAGAAACTGCATAGAGAGAAAAAAACTTCTCCCCCTTCTTCTCTTGTGGCCTCCTCATCAACAATCTCCACCGTTTCTCAAGATATACTGCAATAAAACTGTCCTCCAATGCCTCCTCCTAAGTATGCAAACCGGAATGGTGCACCTTACGGAAAGATAGAAGGTGTAGGTGGAAAAATCCCTGCTGAACCATGGCCTCCTCAAGGTAGGAGTGATGACATGCATGGGAAAGTATAATCCCGTTAGTGATCTCCTCATCCATGCTATCATCAAATGGAAATCTTGCCCCCGATTCTGTAATGTAATGGGGTTGAATGGAGAGTTTTGCTGCTTCATCCCAATAAGATATTCTCTCCCTTTGTAGAAAATTATATGGGGTTGCCTCTATCCTTGGGCTGAAATGGTATGGCCTCCAAGAGTGGCCCAAGCTACCCCATCAAGATATCCAGCCATGAAATGCCTCTGCAAATTCTCAAAGTGGTTTGCCCCACAAGAAGAGAAAAGTGATAGTATGTCAATCATGGTTTGCCCATGGTATCTCCTGCAAAATAGAACATGTGTAATGGGGATAATAATGCTCCAATGGGCTGTCCCAACATAAAAGTCACTCTCCAAATAGTGCTCCCTGTGAATAATCAAGCATCAGCAATACAAGGTAGCATAATACAATGAAAACAAGCTGTCACAAGACAACTATAGAGTGGGTCACTACTCCTCTCATGGGTCCAGCACGGTGAGCCTCTTGCCTACATAAAAATATACATAACAAGTGCTTTCCCAGCCACTTTTTTGCTGCCACACACATCTCAAAAGATAGGAACATGAAAATATAAATTGGTGCCAATGGTGCACACCAATGAGCATGTGGCTTCCATCACAAACCACCATAAGAATAGTCCATTCTTCTGCTACAAAAGGATACAAATACATCCTTGTACATCATGCAAGAAGGGATCAAATCTTCTTGACTCATCATGCTACTCAAACAAGGAAGGAAATTACAATATAGAATGATTATACCTTCTCCAATTTGTACTCGAACTCTTGAGCTTGAAATGGCCCAACTGAAATTTCCCTCTACCCTCAATGAGTAGGCAAGTGGTTGTGATGTTCTCTCCACCATGATCAAGTGGGCTATGCATCTCCCAATGTTGATAGGTGCCATGATGAATTCCCTCCAAGTGAACTCCTCTAGCCAATCAAAGTATGCATCCAAGTGCATAGCTAGGAAGCCCTTATGTGCTGCATGTAGAAATTTCTCCTTGAGACTAGAAGCTCTAGTCAAGAAGATCCTGCCATAACCATAGATGACCCTATCATCAGCCATGTATCTATCATCATCCTCCTGATCATCAAGAATCATGCATGCACCGAGATCCTGGGGAATTATCAACCCAAGCTGAGCTCTCCATCCGATATCAATCCTCCACATAAATAGCGTTGGTATTCTGCAATAGGGTGCTCCATCACGTTGTTGCCTGCTACCTTGACATCCCCTCATGTAAAATTCATCCTCCAATGTTGCTTCCATTCCATCATGCAGCTACTCATGCTCAAATAAATGATGATCTCTGAAAATAAGCCTCCAATGAGAGACTATCATCTCCAAATAATCTCCCGATCCTGGGCAATGTAAGCATGAGTGGCCTCCATCCACTCCAAAGTATGAAATAGTTCTTCCCTCAAAGGAAGTATCCTCTACGACCAAATCCATGGAGTAGCCATCCCTATCCATGCAGCAAACTCTATCTGTGTAGTATAGTTGATGAGAGTGGGTGGGACTGAAAATGAGAGGGTGTATCCCTCCTCCTTGTGTTTATCCCCAACTCACTACGCTGTAATGGACTCCTCTAATGTATCCACCCCTCCGAAATCCAATGAGTGGTGAACCAAATGGCATGATGCCTCTCATCATCTCTAGATCATATGGCCTCCTAGATGGAAATCCACCGAAAAGTGAGACATCAAGATCTGAAAATAGACTGCATGTATGAGTGGACTGATTTGTCCCTTTCTCCTCTGCATAGTGCAGACTCTTTTCCTTGTGCAGAAACCTTCTGGAATAGATAAAAGAGAATACTCTTCATCCCTCCATGTTGATCCTGTTGTTATCCTCTATCCATCTCACAATCCCCAACAAATGCTACATATGACTCTGGAATTGTGTCTTGGTATCCACATGCAAAACATTTGGAACTCCTTGCAAAGACACAAGGGCTCCTTTAGTGGAAGCATTGGCTCCCCTTTCACCTCCATGTGGTGATGGATCTCCTCCAAAAGTGACAGTGCTGTTGGTTCCCTCGAATGCATGCAAAGTGTTTGTATTTATGCCACAATGAGTTTCACTAATTTTTCCCATCAAACCCTTAGTGAAGGCATCACATGCTTTTGCATTTGCATGACAATGAAAAATGGAACCTCCAAACCAAAAATCATGAGCCATACTTTGAGTGTAGTGCTACGCCTCCCATGGCCTCATTTCCTTCCTCTACTCTCTTGCAAGGCAAGTGAACAAGGAATGCGATGTGGATCTACATGTGTGGCTGAATGACCACACCCTTCATGAAAATAGCTGGGAATTGTCTCATCATCAAACCCTTCTCAGAAAATTTCTTCAAAATTCCCTTTCATCAAGATCTTCAATAATCTCCTGGAAAAGAAGAAGGGAAACCTCCTCTTCCTTCATTCCTCTTTCCTTGCCTCCTTGTAAATCTCCTCTCCTTAGATAGAAGCTCCTCTTCTGATAGCAATGGATCTTGGTCACAAGCTGAGCCAAGATCATGCTCTGATACCACTGTAATGTTCCAAATCTGGAAATTCCTGCTCCATCGGGAACATCTTAGATGTTCCATGTTTCCTTCTTCAATGAGACACTGCAATTCCATTTTATAGATTGACTGATGGGGCATTTACAGGATATGAATCCTTCTAAAGAAGGGAGAAATCCTGAGGCTAGCTGGCCCTTCTCAAACTCTGCCGATGGATATGCAATATTCCACCTCGAGAAATCCTGCTACAGTGTCCTTGAGGATGCTGTATAAGGAAGTTGCTGCATTAATAAGACAAAACACCACTGGAATGCCCTAGAATAACTCATATAAAACTCCCTTGCATAAAATGAGCTTAAAGAAATGCATCTAGAGGTGTTATTCAGATCTCCCCAATCTAGATCTCTGAAAACTTGCTCAAAGAGTGAGCTACAGCAATACATCAACATCAACATCAACTCTGCAAATCTGAAATACATCATAAGAAGGGAAATAGTACATCCAACATTATATTATGATTTCAGCATGAATATACAAGAAATAATTTAGGGAATAAACCTCTCAATCCTCTAGAACCAACTCCAATGAATATACCATGTAATGTTGGAGTAGTTGCAGCTACACAGAATGTCGGGAAACCATAACTGCATAGTCTCTATGAGAGATGTAGCTGCTGAATACATATAAATGATAATGTAGCTGAAAGATACAAGAAAATAGCCCAAGAAAGGAAAATGGGCTCAATATGGGATTTCTAGCCAATCTCAGGGAGATTGCTAGAAATGTTGGGTAAAATACAATAGTGACAAACAAATTGTCACTACAACTGAAATCAAATGAATATGAGGATGTGGCTGATATGAAATGATGATGCCCTCCTCTGATAATTCCCTCAAAGGAAAAGGGGCTGATCCCCTTTTACTCAAAATCACTCCTCCTGATGAGCACAAGAATCTCCCTCAACACTGCCCTCATGGAATAACACAATTTCTCCAAATGACTGTGTAGGGGGAGATGGTGAATGAGTGGCCTGATGCCATAGATCTGAAATGAATTCCAAGAGCTCTCTCTACAGCTCCTCCAAAGAAGAAATCCATCCTCCTCTGAAAATGCAAGTAGGGAAGAACTCTTTGAGTTCCTCTGCTGCTACCCCAGCTACACAGCACCAACCTGCAACAGGAAAACGCTGCAACTGAAGGAGTGAGCTTGGAAAAATGCCGGAATGAGGAAATGCAGCTCAAATCCTCTCCTCCCATGAGGAATATGTGGGGGATCCCCTCCTGGGAGCAACCCCAGTGCTCAAGAGCACTGCAATCCTGCTAAACAGCCCAGATGTGCAAGTCCTTGACCTCACCACGAAATTTCTGAATCAAAGGATAATCCAAATGAGCTGCTCCTTCTTTCTTATAAAGCAAATGAGCTCTCTTTCAGCATAGGCCCCACCATTATGGTTTCCATTCACATTTGAATGCTTTTTCTCCGAAAACTACATTGTCTTCTCAAGCAAGCTAACCCTCTAAGGCAGCGCTTTTGACTTGGTCAAAATGGCCAACTTAAGGTGATCCTCATCATGTTCACACCATGGGGTGTTTATTTCGGCTGCTTTATTATTTATCCTTTCACACAAGGAGTGTTATTTTCTATTAGAAGGGGTTAAGGGGGTCTCCTTACCCATTTTATTAAACAAAATAAAAATATGCCACTATAATGTTCCATTTTAGCTTGAGGCTAAAATTGGGAACATTACACGAATCCATGAGGTGAGGAAGATATCACACAAAAATTTGAACTGATAGCTAGAGTATAGGATGATCAAAGTGACTCATTCCTATCTCAAGTGAATTGATTCATTACACCTCATTTGTTTGATTTACCTAATGTATTTACCCTATTAAATAGTAAAAACATGATAATTGCATTCATCTTAATCATTTACATAGGTAAATTCAACATTTCCCAAGATAAAAATCAAAACTGGAGTGAAACTTAGAAAAATTTTGAAGACTACAAATGCACGATTTTCTTGTTAAACGCGCAACAACCAAGCAGAAAATATCCTTTTTGTTCAAGGTTGGATTTGAGTGCCTTCCCGATGTCCAAATCTGCTCCAAGATGGCTCGTTGGAAAGGCCTTCAAGTCTAATTTCTAGAAATACCTTAATGTTTCAAAATGAAGCCCATTTTCCTTGTCAAAAATCACATCTCCCAAGACTGGTAAATGCACAGTGACCAAGCAGAAAGTGCACTGTGATTTTAGCTAAACGCGTAGCGTCCATGCATCACCTTTCTTCAGACCACATTTGGAGGCCTTCCAAGTGTCCACATTAGGCCCATGATAGCTCGTTGGAAATATTATCATGTCTAATTTACAAATATACCTCTAGTTTTCTGATTGGAGTTGATTTTCCTTGTCAAAAATATATTTTCCCAAGACTGGTCCAAAAGTGCAGAATGAGGGTGCATAAATGCAGAGTGTTGTTGTAAGAAAATTTTGGAGGTCTTTATCAACTCCAAATTAATCTAAAGATATCTCATTGGAAATATCTCTCAGTCTAGTTGTCATTTTACTTATCATGCAAATAATTTGGACACTCCAGCTAAGAGAAAACTTGTTTTACTGAAGGTCACTCTAGAAGTGCAACAACTCTCCTGTGGCACCTGTATTCTTTACATTTCTCTAAAAATATGACACCTGTGTAAAACCTGAAGGAGGTTTTTATTACTTGGCCTATTTTGGACAAAACCTTCTTTCACTTTTTTCAAATTCATTTTTTTTTTAGAAACATAATTTTGAAGAAAAATCGGCTCTATGTGTGGCATATAATTTAACCCTTGGAATGATTTCTTTAAAATGATGTAGTCATGATGTTTATGAGTTGGTATGGCTTCATACTTGCTTAAATGACCTCCCTTATTCCTCCTTTACTCAGATGTATCTTTTTCCATAAAAAAACCTAGCTTAGTGGGAGAGGAAAATAGGGTTTAGTGATTGTGAACAATGATGACTTGGACACCCTTGGGAAAAAATGGTTAAAAAATGAAGGTCAATGATAATGAGGAAGATGAGGTGAAAGCAGCGTAAAATTAGGCAGGATGGGTGGGATGTAAATACCAGTGCTAACAGAATACATGGCCCCTCCCACTATGTGTGGAGCAAACACATGCTTGTGGCCTCTCTGCTAGGTTTTAGGCAATGGCTCAACCTGAACCATACTAGCCCTCTCTGCCTCATATATCTCATTTTTGATAGGGGATTTAGTATCTGTGTGGGATAAAGATAATGGTGGTGAAGTTGATGAATAGGACTGATATGATGATGGTAAATGTACAGTAGGCTGAGATAGAGGGATGTAAGTGGATGGCTGAGATGATGAAGGAAGATTTTGAGCATGCTAAGTAGGAAGATCTTTGAAGATACCATGGCCTATGAAGGTATCCCATGCAATGTTGAGCTCATTGATATGGTAAAGGACATTGATTTTGATAAGGTAATGATGGAAAAAACTTTTCATTTGGTGTTCATACTCCCTTTTCTGAGCAATAAAATCCATCTTTTCAACACTCCAGAAAAGGTAGTAAGGTATATTGAGCCTCCTTACCCTAGTGAAATGCATTAGGAGCCTAATGTGATAGGTATACAGCCTTGAGAATCTACCTTCACATGTAAATTACTTCATGATTATCTTCATCATGGGTGCAAATTTTTCCAGGAGGTAGGAAAAAGGAAACATCCGCTTTTTCTCATTCTTGTATCTAGGTTTTAAAAAGGGCTAAAAGTGTTGATTTTCCAAATCTTAACCACCTTTCCCCAATATTTGGGATACCTGTGGCAGATGAAATGATGGAAGTTGAGACAATAAATGTGAGACCATCTAGGGTAACATATTTTTTATGGAGTTTAGATATGAAGAGCCTAGATAACATGGAATGATGTTGAACCCTCCGAATTTTTTCACATAAATCATAACAACCAACATGTTTGAAGAATGTCACTATCATTGGAGAAGCCAAAATTTACCTAGTGCTGATAGGTTCATGTCTGATTATCCTTCCCCCTTTATGTGGCCTCCTAGCCTATGTTTCCTCTTCCTCACTATGTGATCTATTAGGTTCTCCTTCTACTTCCACGGTGTGTTTGTGTTCAAACCCTAGGGAAGTAGGTGATAGTGTGGAAGGTGAATTTGGTGATAGGATATGTGGAAAGGGAATTTTATGGGAAATAGTGTTTAGGGATATGAGGAATTGGGAAGGGAAAAGGAGTAAAAGAGTGATGGGAATTTGGATGAGGAATTGGGATTTAGGAGCTTAAGTCAAAATAGCACCTAGGGCTTAGGGTTTTCGGAATTAGTAGCTTAGGGTTAGGGATTATGATAATAGGGATTTGGGAATGAATTTTAATAATGTAGGGATGGTATTGAGTGTAAGGGAAATGGGATTTTGGGAATTATGAGTGCAAGGGAGAAAAACTAGGGTTTCACATTCAAGAGGACACCAAATTTGATTTTAACCAACTCACACATTCAAAATGACTTTGATGAAGAGGAGAATGATGTAAAGGTCACTTACTTGATTGATTGGAAGTGTGAAGAATGATTGCTGAAGTATAGGGGTGATTTTTGGTAACTTTGATGATTTTCTGATAATTTCTGGTCATAAACATAGTGCTAAGAGGATAAGTGCAGCGCCAAGAGCATATGTGCAGTGCTAAGAGGATAAGTGCCCTTATGCTTTATTTTTCTCAATTTTGCTCAGAAAATTGCAAATTTCACTCTCCTCAGTTGTTTTCTTGATAAAATAAGAGGGAAATGAATTTGAATTTGATGTCTAGGAGTCTTTAAATACTTGAGTGATTTTAGATTTAGATCCAAAAACCCACTTTTCCTATGTTTTTTCTCACTTTTTGAAAGCATGTTGAATATGCTTTTTCTTTGACTTTTTCTTCTTTGCAGGATGAAGGTGCTGGATTTTGACACTTGTAACTTTGATTTAGTGGTGATATTCAGTTTGATATGGAAGTTGGAGTTGACATCTTTTAGGGAAGTTACTTATTACATATAAGAAGCATAGAATTACATAAAAAATGAAAGAAATAAAAAGTTTGTTTTTTGAAAATAATTACATTTGAGTATGAAAATCATACTAGAAACCATAATTACAACTTTAAAATATCATATTTACATGTTGATAATGCTCTGCAGATGATAATGAAATGTTTATTGAATCACTCTCACACCTTTTGCTGACCGTATTGAGATTACATGGTGCATTTTTGGACCTTGAAAAATGAAACCTAATGACCTAATGGGACCTTGAATGACTTGACTCCATAGTTGACTTTTACTGAGATAAGACAGAGTGAAATGAGATTTTCAAAAGTGTTTTTATGCTCAGCAAGACATGAAGGTGGACCAACAAATGAGAATTTGTGAGGGAGAGTGAGATTTTGAGACTAGGGCTACCATCAGTGAATCAATTTTTTACAAGACCTAATGGAATGACTAAATTTTTTTGAATGGGATACCTAAAATGAATATGAAAAGAGTGATTTTGATCCCTGATGGCAGAATGCATATTCTGACACTAACACTTATCATGCAATTAAATACTTGATGAAAAAATTTGATGTGAATGTTAGAATTATTACGTGGTTATCGTTGTTACAACAGTTTGATTTGACTATCATTGATAATCCAGGGAAAGAAAATGAAGTTGCATATTTTTTTTCTAGAATCACTTTGCCTGTAGATGATGAAAGGGATGGTAAATGATCAATCTCCAAATGAGCACCTATTTTCTATCTTAGTACTCTCTCCTTGGTTCGCTGACATAGCCAACTATCTGGTTGTTGGGATATTTCCTCCAAATCTATCATCCAAGGAGGAGAGCAGAATTGTGAGAAAGAGCACTCATTTCACTTGGATTGGTGACAATATTTTCAAACTAGGACTAGATTAGGTTTTAAGGAGATGTGTTAGGGAAGAGGAATTATTTGACATCCTCTGAGCATGTCATCATGGGCCCTGTCAGGCTCATTGTTTCACTAATAACACATATTTCAATTCCTTACAAGTTGGATAGTATTTGCCTACTCTCCATCAGGATGCAAGAAGGTATACCAACAAATGTGATCAGTGTTAGAGGATGTGGAAACCCACACCCAAGGATGAAATGCCTCTACAACATCAAGTTGCCTTAGATCCATTTGACAAGTGGGGTATGGATTTCATTGGGCCAAATGATCCATCATCAAGGAAAAATAAATACATTATAGCGTGCACTGACTATTTGAAAAAGTGGGTTAGGACAAAGGTTGTCAAAGCAACAACAAAAGAAAAAGTGATTGAGTTATTAAAGGAAAATATTTTCTACAAATTTGGGTATCCAAGGGAGATAGTCATTGATCAAAGAGCTAAATTCACATCACATTTTATTGAGAATCTCTTGGGGCAGCATAATATGAAGCACATAACATCTAATTCCTATCACCCTCAAGCAAATGGGAAAGTAGAGGTTACCAATAGACCATTGGAGAGCATCCTCACCAAGGTGGTGAGTAGCAACAAGAAATATTGGGCAGATAGATTAGTGGAGGCCACTTGGGCATATAACACCACCTGGAAGACAACCATAGGATTCAATCCATATGATTTGGTTTATGGGAAGAAATTTTTTCTTTCCATTGAGTTTGAGTATAACACTGTGAGACTGGAAGCCCAATTAGATTTAGATGTCACAAGAGCACAGAAAAAAAAAGGTTGCTCCAACTAAATGGATTGGATGAATTTAGAATGCAGGCCCTCCTCCACACTGAAGTTATACAATTTCAAAGGAAGTTCTTGCATGATAAGCACATTAAGGACAACATATTTCAGGAAGGGGATAAGGCCTTGTTATATGGCACCAGGTTAAAGGATTTTAACAGAAAATTAATGACAATATTGTTGGGCCCATACCTGATATAGAATTTCCATGATAATGGAGTTGTTCATATCATAACCATTGATGAGGAGGGGATCCCTCTTATTGTCAACAATTATAGCCTAAAAGTATACAAGAAACCTATTTCTAAGGAGGAGATCATCAATATAAATAGCAGAGAGGTAAATTTAATTGGGAGCCTCATAGCTTCCAGTCCACAACCCTCCTAGAGAAAAAAAACAAAAGAATAAAGAGGCCTAGGTGAAAACCTCCATGAGGCATCCAAGACCAACTCCAAGATTGAAAACCTCTCTGAGGCGGACTTGGAGAAAAAAAAAGGAAGAAAAAATAAAGATCCCCGAGTGAAAAGCTTTCTGAGGCACCCAGGGTAGGATTTTGGGTTGAAAACCTCCTTTGACGCAACCAACTTGCCTTGAAAAAAACAAAAAATGAGAGAAAAAAAACAAAGACAAGAAGAAACAACATGAGATGACACCAATACTGCTAACCATTTTCTTTTTTGCATGATTATGAAAAGTGGCATGTTATGGTTACAAGTCAAAGTAAATTTACATTTTTTCTTCACTCCTCCATCCATTCACTCCTTATTCATAATCACTACTCACATCTTCATCTCCCTCCACCATCCCATGAGATAAA
The DNA here is from genome assembly GCA_034641835.2 of Pinus albicaulis. Taxonomy (NCBI): domain Eukaryota; kingdom Viridiplantae; phylum Streptophyta; class Pinopsida; order Pinales; family Pinaceae; genus Pinus; species Pinus albicaulis. The sequence continues at coordinate 10,749,719 of CM076573.1, forward strand.
AAACAAAATTTCACCCCCTCTCTATGATGCTATAGGAGGATCCTATAAATCTATATTAAGGCCCTCTGGTGTGACACGAGGGTTCTAAAACTCTACAGGATTAAATATTGAGGGAAAGGGAAGCCACCAAGGATATTGTGGTCTCAAAAAATCATGAAGAGGGTCTTTCAACCATTAACCATCATCATACCATCACTCCTCCATCTCACTCAAAGAGATTTCTCACTTAAGCCCTTCACTTGGTCCTATCTATAAACACATTTTTTTTATTTTAAAACACAAATTTCCTTATCACCATTCTTCCAATACCACACTACTCCTTGATAATCCTGTCACTCTCCTAAAGCCTTTCCACAATCTCCATCATCACCCCGTGAAAATTTAAGGTCCACTAAGTGCAAAGAAGGGGTTGCCACAGGAAGAGAACATCCTCCTGTATAAAACTTGTGTAATGACCATAAAAACACTATATTATTTTTTTGATCATCTATGGAGACAAGGAAAACTTGTGAGGTGACTCTAAATAAGTGATGGCACTCCAATAATGACTCTCCACTAGCAACAACAACTTGAGTCTCAACAAAGTACTAGCACACACAACAAAAAATACAGTTAAGCACCACAAGAAGAATTAAGACATATAGAAAAAACTAAGACAATAAGGAAAACTATTTTGCTGCCAATACAATGGTCCAACTCCAACATGCAAGGCCCTACAACAAATTGACCATGTGGTAGGCTAAGGTATGGTAGTCTCTCCCCCTCTCCCTATGTGTAATTTACTAAAATGAATGAATGTCGAGAGGAGAAGTTTTAACAAGTTGAAGGTGCCTAGTTAACATGGCCACCCTCAGCCAGTGAACTAAAGGTGATTGGTAGAGTCCTCATGCAACATGGATATGTCACATCAGTCGAGGTAGGATCAATAGGAGTGGGTTTTGATTACGAGGAGAAGATAATAATCACTTAAAGTGGGGCCAACAATCCAAGTGAGGAAACCTCGTGTGAAGGACAACTCAACACAACACTCCAAGCCCGACAAAAAAATGGCATATAATGTAATTGGGCGCGTTTTCCTTTACATATTTTCTCATTCCAAGAATAGTTAGAGATAGGAAGATTTTGTTAAGCCACCAAGGAGCTTCGAACCTCGACCTGCTACTACGAAAGGGAGATGTTATAGGAAGCATTGTAATTGCTACAGGAAGGTCGAGGGAGTGCTATAGGAAGGTTGAGGGGGTAAATACAAGCAACAAAGGGTTCAATTGGTTAAAAAAAAATCATCTTCATCTCAAAACACCATCTAAAAGAAGTAAGTTTCCACAACACTCATATCTCCATCACAATTATACACAATTTCTCCTTAGAATTATGCAATCAGTAGTAATTAAATTGTGAAATTGAGAGGGTTTGTGCAAAGAAAGTAGTGGTTAAAACATAAATATTGTAGTGATAAGAGCTTTTTGACCCACTAGTACCAACAAATTTAACACTAAGGCCATAAAATAATCACCTCTCATTCACTTATTCAAGATAAACAAGAAGAGATGGGGGGTGGGTTTAATAGAAGAGAACCTTCAAACACCAAAAGAATCCATTTTCACCCTCCTGTGGTAGATATATTTAGGAGAAATCAATGGATAGGCTTCTTCGAATTATTGAAAGGGTTATATTATGATAACATTTCTTTTGATTTTTCCATGGCCTTAAAGTCACAAAAATAGGACAAATCCACCACTATTGTAAGGGGGTTAGCAATATCAATAAGCCCTGAAATAATCAACAGAGTAACCACCTTCCCTCTAGGAATAAAATGGAATATGGAATACAAGGCCACCAGTGTCACTGCCAAGAATAATTTCTTCATTTCCAAGGCGAAATCTATAGAAGACAAGAATGGAGTTAGGAGATAAATTTACCTTATCCATGGGATGATGTGGCTTATAATATTTTGAAATACATCTCCTGTGAGGGAAGAATTTTTTGGTATATGCCTACCTCTTTAGACTATTACACAAAATTGGATCCAACATAGACTTTCCTTTTTCCCAGATATTAAATGTGTCGTACTTCCTCCTTCAGTCCATCAGGGACATGCGCCAAAAATTTAGAGAATGAAAGCACCAAAATTTAGCCCACCATGGAATTATTAAATTGATGGTGGAGGATGCCTTAAACAATCTAAAAATTCTTGTCTCATGTTCCATATTCATATACATGGACAACGGAAAATTAGTAGGAAACCAGAATACTACTCTTGGGGAAAATCCTGCATCGAGCCTTGGTGGTAGGGACACAAGAACAGAGGAGGAGGAAATATAAAGGACAACAAAAGAGGAAGAGATGCTGAAGAAATAACACAAGAGATGGAGGTAGAAGGAGGAGAAAATGAGGGACGAAAGGGTGAAAAACTAGAAGAGGAGGCCTTGAGTCCTAAAGTACAACTTAACCAAAGAAAATTGATATATCCCCTCAGCAAACCAGTCTGTCACCAGTGAACACTGAAGATGAGGTAGCTGCCACTTTAGCTATCTTGGACACTACTGTAAAATCTAAAAATAAAATACCAAGGCAAGCCCCTCTCTACTTTAAGACAAGGAAGAGCACTAGAGTAAAACATGGGAGACCACAAACTCCCACAAAAGTCCCAATTACAATTGAGGAGTCCCCAAGAAAAAAAATGGAAGCGGGGCTAGATGAGGGAAACATTGAGGTAGAAACCTCTCAAAATACCAAAACAAAGACTCCCATAGGCTATGTGAGGAGGCTTACCACTAGAGAAAAATCATTCAAGCAACCCAAAGCACCCACAGACCTCCAAAAATAATAAAGTCACATGTTACAAGAGAAACAAATCATGCTACAAGAGGGGCAAATAATTATACAAGAGGGAGAGAGCATGCTATAGGAGGGACATGATATGTTATATGAAGGTAATAATGTGCAAAAATATGGGAAGAGTATACAAATATAGGGTCTGAGTGCACAAATAAAAGGTAAATATGTGCTAGAGGAGGTAAAAACTGAAAAACAACAACTACAAGAGACAACAACCTACCCAAATACCTTTGATAAATATATCACATAACTTCTATAACCTACCCCATAACTTAGTTTGGGATATTATTACAAGTTCATTGAGGGAGGGTGACTGATCCCTGAAAATTTCACAATCCCCCTCCTATATGAGCTGGAGATAGAGAGAGGGAGCACCCACATATGCATGAACAACACTAAGTTAAAGAATGTTGGAGACGTGGGGTTGATGGAAGAGAGGCTCATTGAAATGGGTAAAGAGATACTTGATGTGAGGCTCAGAGAATCTACTATGAAGGAGTAGTTTCAAGTAGATAACATGAGATTGAAGGAGCAACTACAGGAGAGAGACACTCAACTTGCCACTATATTGGAAAGTCTTTGCATGGAGGCCATGCAGTATAGGAAACCTTCAAAGTCATATGTAGTTTATCTCAAGGAGCAATGGTTACAATTCCAAATTAGGACCTTATCTCAACATGTCTCCCTACCCTTTCAGAACTATAGACAATTCATTGAATTCTGCAAACAGTCTAGTGTAGGACAGAGGGCTAGAATGGATTAATTCTATACGCATAACCTCATATTAACTGATATGAACAATTGGGACCCTAATTTTAGATTTGGTGACATGCAATTAATGACCCTAACATCTTGTCTAACACATGAAGAAACAAGAGCAACCGAGGTTAAAAGAGTAATGGAAAGAGAGGAGAGGGAACCTCTAAAAATCAGGACAAAACTAATGAGCCACTGGGAATCATTAGCAACTATAAATTAATCTCAAATGGTGTTGTGCTAGCACCTAGATACATTGAAACACTAGATCATGCCATCTCACACTTGGATTATACATTCAGGTTTCTAGGAGAAGAGAGTTTGTAGGCATGCCAAAGGAGATGCCATGCTTTACCACTTAGCTTACAGCATAGATAATACCGATCTCCTGAGAGGATGGAGAATGGACTAGAGAAGTCACCCTTCTACAAAAGATATATGCAAAGAATGAGAATCCAGTGGGTAGGTTTGAAACTTGGCCCACCTTTTCTACTAGGACGACATGAAGGAAGAGAACAATCTCAAGAGAATAAATATTGGACTGAAGTAGAAAAAAAAGCAAGATTATAATCACCTATGGGCACTCTATTTGAGGTACCTTGGGATGTCAAGGAGGCCATTAGGGCCATGATAAAGATGAACATGGATGATTGATTTTCTGAGAGGATGAGCAACCATTTCGGTATGAGGGTGATGATGAGGCTCATCAATAGGTACATTTTGAGGGGTTACAATGCCATCTTTCAACTTATTAAATATATCTCTCACACATTTATTTATATTTTTGTTATATTATGATTAGTGATAAGGGTGAAAGATGTTTGTCATGTCATGTAGCCTAATATGATATAATTGCAGGAAATGAAGCCATTTTTTATACAATTTCCAGATAAGGGCTCGGAGTAGACAACAAGGAGATATTGTAGGAGGATTCTCCACCTCCTTAAATCCCTAAATCAGCCCAAGATACACCAATATCTCTCTCATAGTTCAAAGGAAAAAGCAGCCAAGCGAGTGGTAGTTATGAGGATCCAAGCTCCACTTTTCTAGAGATCAAGGAGACCATATTCCTATTTTCTAGGAAGTTGTTGGTAGCTACCCTTTTGTATAAATAAACATATAGAAGAGCTCATTAGGATTCGATTTTTTTTTCAGCTAGGTAGCTCTTGAGGTCAGGATTATTATTTTTTTACTGTCATATGATGTATTAGACTTTGATGAAATGATAATGAGAAGTTGTTGTTTGATCCATTACTGAGTTAGTTTCAGAAGGATGATGCTCTTGGGTTAGGGCCCAATCCATTGGCTAAGTCCCTCTTTTTTAATTGTATTCTCTCTTTAAGTTTGAGTATTTTGTTTAGTTATTTCATTCTAGTAGTAGAAAAATATATTAAACGGTGATTGTAACCTCTACCACATCTCTCTCATGGGATCATGAGTAGAAGGACCTCCAACCACAAGCCAAAAACATTTTTTTAATGATTTATTGGAAACATTTTTATGATTATTTCTCTTGCTCCACATATTCATGTTGTATCTTAGAAGTTAGTTTCTTTGTTAGATCAAAATTTTAGCATCAATTAGATCATCTTTAAATTCAACTCAACTTTTCCACTAATAGTTATTTTAATTTTTCAATAATCAATGAATGAATGCATGTAATGGTTGTAGGATTGTTTGAATTTTAAGGAAAGGATTCCTTTATCACCCTAATCTTGGACTCCATCACTCTTCCCCCAACCTTCAATTATGCCACTAAAACCCTGTTTTATGAGATCATGGGCCATGACCACCATGAGCAGCCCTCCTAGTGAAAGACATGCCCTCAAAGAGCTTTGAGCTTGGATGGAGGTGTTGTTCACCCCTCAATCACCTATTTCCACTTCCTTCCACCTTGCCACACCTTTCTCTCATCATATTTACTCTTTGAACCTTCTTGACCTCATTCTTGTAGCATTCCAGAGCTTCCTATAATAGCCTCCTGTAGCATAGTTGTAGGTACCCATTTCCACTCCAATTTTGATCCTTGTTGACATTTTAACCTAGGATAGGATGTACTTTACCCCCACCTATGGATTCATGACTAGAAGAGACCCCTAAGCCACTCCAACCCTCCTTTTTCCCTTGCTGCAAAAACTAAGTAGGAATTAGTGTTTATTTAATCAAAGAATTAGCATAAATAGGACAACAATTTACATGGAAGTGTGACTTAGTTGAAGTAGTTGATAGAGGTTTGATTTATGATTTTGTGAAGTGTTTGAGATAAAGTAGTCCCTTTACTCAAAAGTGGTTGTATAGTTAGATGATTGATTGCAATATAGCATGGTTTCCTTTTCTGCAACTAGGTTAACTGTTATTTTTTGATGGTTTGCTTTCAATCTCAATTGCAGGTAGAAGTTGATAAGCACTCTCTATTTATCAATTACAATTCATTCTCTACATTACATTAGCTATTTTCACTTTAATCCAATGGGGGGAATGGCCTAGAAGCACTACTGATCGGAAGACCTAGTTGAGGATGGCATGTGTAGAACCCATCTACTGTGCATATAACATTGTCACCTCTTAGTTTGTAGGAAACCCATGTTGATAATTATATCTAAGTAGCCCTTGGGTGTTTTAGCACTCTTGGTGCAATACCAGGGCTCACCAATGGGCACACACACACACACACAAATTAAACTTGACCTATTCATCGCCAAGGGTCGAAATCTTGACTAGAAATGGATAGTGCACATGTTCTAACAACTCTGATCTACAATATGGCTTGTTAATCCATTCTACCCACTTCACTATACTATGTTTGTTGTGACCACAATGGGGCCGAGGATGCATACCACCCCCTCGTGACAAGTTAAACTCAACATGGCCAAGATACCAATAAAAACCTCATGGGACCGAGGATTTGGACCACATCCTTGTTCCAAGTGAAACTCAATAGTTTCATCCACCAATCCTTATGGGACCAATTTTAGCACATCCAAACACGGTTTGATCCACCACTTGAAACCTTAATGGGGTTGGTGCCAAATCAGCTAAAAATAGTTCGATAAAAAAATATAACCTTATGGGATCAGTGCCAAGTCAGATTCAACACGTTCAAATAAAATTTCAATCCAAAAATAATCTTCGGCCAAACCATAACCTTGGCATCGGGCTACAGGTGATGATTGTAGTTATTTCGTGACCTTAATAGGTCTATGGTCAATCCATAACCATTCGATGAGTTTTTATATTACACCAAAATTCCTTCGATAAAAACCATACTCCATCCGACGAGTTCTCATAATACAACTATATTTATGTCGATCGAACCCATAATGAAAAAAAATAATCCGTCCGACGAGTTCCCAGAATTAAACTACACTTCCTATGATTCAATCCATAACCTTGGTGATGAAAACAAATACTCTATCTGAAACCAAATTTGCACAAATCAATCAACTCTAGTTCATAGATTTCATTGATCTTTTTATTGGTTCAAATGAATGTTAATGGATCAAAATATATATATATATAAGGCCAGTGGTCCTACCTCTTATGGGGCCTATTAGGGTCCTATAATTTACAGAATCACAAGGTGATTGAATATTCTATCTAATTCATGTGAAATTGTAAATAATATTGCATGTTGCAAAATATTTCCAAAAAAAATATAAAATAAAAATAAATAAATAAAATGAATAGAGGGTTTTTGAAAAGAAAAAAATTGAATAAAAAAAGAAAAAATAGAGAAAGAATAAAAATAAAGATGAAATAACCCCATGAAAAAAAAAAAATTAGAACTGAAAGTGATGCAAATTTAAATGCCACTACTTGATAGAGAGTTTGATTATTTAGGAATAAATAGAATGTTGTGTGCAACTTGTTTAAAATGCCACAACCCTGAGTCGTTGCTTAGATCATACAGTGTAATCATGATCAAACAATTTTCAATTTCTGTTAATTATATTAGTGCATAAGTTAGCCAGACTATGTAATCTTGCCTAATGTTAGTTAGGTAGATGACTAAGTTGATTAAATTGTTTAAGCTAAATCAATGCAAAAAAATGATAGATTAGTACATTAGGTGTTTCTCCCCTAAAAGAAAATAAAATAGGGTTTGCACATCTAAATGCACCCTTGATTGGTTAGATTTAATCTTAGGATTAGGAGAAAGTTGAGTTAAAAAGGGTCAAAGGGGTGAAAGAGGTTAATTTTACATTATATGGCCTTTATCCTAAGTTTAGGCTCATAAAATGTTTTTATCCTAAGTCATGAGGCATTATTTATTTTAGCCTAAGTTTTCCACCCATATGATAATGTTCGAAAAACAACAAATGATATCGTCATATATGTTAAAGCATGCCCTCCAACTGATGGCTTGATGAACTAATCATCATATTAACGGTCGATAGTGCTTTTCACACCCCCCCGTCCCCCCATCCATCCTACCTCTATCGGCGAGGGGGGAGGTCTGAAAAGAAGTTTCCTCCCCACCGGTCCTACACCTATATGTCAGTCCCTCAACATTTCGCACCCCCCCCCCCTTCTCACAAACCACATATAGTTTTGACCCCCCTCTGAAATCTATTAACCCCTTACCTTTTCTTGCCATCTCTTCCCACGTGCTCCCCTCCAGTCCTATCCTGACACCTAACCAAGCCAATTACTCATTTATTGTTTTGCGGGATAATCGTTTGAATTCGATAAAGGCCTTGCACCTCCAACGGGATTGTTCCATTTCCATAAACCCCCTCCGTGCACCATTTTCAATCCCTTTGCTCATAGATTTCTAAACTTGCATTATTTTTAAATTTGTGTTGATACAGTAAGCTTCCACAACCGACAAATAAACCAGTCAAGCACATGAAAAATATATTGTTCCCACCCATAGCCGATTTTCAGCAAGTAACTGGTAATCTCCCACTGCCATTTTTCCTTTTCCTACAATTTGAATAGTCAACATGCCTCCTAATAAGAAAAACAATGATGATCCCATCAACCCAATGCTCCCTCCCACATTCCAGATTCACCATATTCCCCTTGTTGACAGGGATTATAAAATCGCAGTGACCAAATGTGAATTTGATCTCTTCGAGTTATACTTTTGGTTCGAAGATAATTTCGTTGACCAAAATGATGAAATTGGACTCTAGGAGTCCAATTTACCCTTATATATTTTTCCCAAACCCACCATTATATGAATTCATTAGGAACTATCATGCCTGCTATTTTCCCAAACAGAGAGTTATGGTAGCCCCAAGTGTAGAATTTTTGTCCACCATCACCCCTGAAACCATAAATAAGATGATGCAGGTCCCCCAGATAGAATCTAGCACCCCTTTTTCAGTAGAAGCTTTGAATGACCTGTACCAAAAATTATATTTCTCCAGGAGGACCAAATTTTTGAAAATTTTCTACCTGAAAATGCCTAATTGCCCAAGAAGAATCCACCTTATGCTACAACCATGTTTCCTGACCAATCCAAAAAAATTATTTATGTTCTTCCATGTTTGTTTGGATATTATTATGATGAATGGGTAGATGAGCCAGTCCTAGCTTATCTTTCAATTTTCTCTACTAATCAAAAGCCCTCTGTTGTGTTTAATTTTAGTCAATTTATTGCTAACAGCATACATAAACAATTCATAAAGCTACCAAGTGAAGTAATTTTCAAGTATGCCTCCATTCTTGCCCACATGTTCATATATTATCAGGCAGACAGGTTTCCATGCTCACTGCACAAGTTATATGAAGAAGGAAACCCACAGTCTGTGATTTTCTGAACTTCTTTGGTGATAAAATATTCATATGAGTACATCTTCAAATATTACATAGAGCAGTTCATTCATCCAGTCATGAGTTTGTTGACCAAAATTGTGGTGCCAAGAATCAATGATGAGATTAAGAAGATTTTGCAACTGACTAAGAAAGCCAAAAAAAGAGATTGGTCCCTCTATCAGAGCTACATAGAAATAAGTGTGTATGGCTGTGAGCTTCCACCATACAAACTAAATAAATACCTCCCAATGAGATTATTTTCTCTTGAATAAATAAGGAAGATGATTAAGGCAGATGAAATACATTTTGTTTTAGCCAAAAAGATGTCTCAGTTCAGAGTAAAGACATTGTTTGGTCCCTTTATTTGTAACATCAAGGTAGATGGTGAAGAAGCAGATAAGTTGTTGAAACAAATGAATTTCACATCGATATTCACATGGTATTATGACCCATTTGGCCTAGTCTCCAAGCTAAGGGTGGAACAGAAAACCACTCCTTATGTGCACACACAGAGGCTAGAGATTGAAAGGTATATGAATCGATTGGAATGGGCAGAGAAAACCTTACAGGAGCAGAGGAGCAGCTCATGTCCACATCTATTATACAGACTCGTACTCCTCATGGGAAGATAAAAAAGAGACAAAGTGAGGAGGGATCCCCTTCAATTGCAGGGAGCTCAACAAATGAATTCAAGATAATCTACAGAAAGAGAACTAAAAGGAGACCTAAGATAGTTTTGGAAGAAGAATCAGAACAGCAAGCCACCATAGTCATCAAAGTTCCACTTTATTATGCACAATCAGGTAGAAAATTCACAGGGTCCCTAGAAGCATCATCAATGTCAAAATATCATCATGACCCAGCCCAAACATTTGGGCTAATTCATGGAGATGAAGAGAAAAATATTTTTTACAAATACAAAGAGATAAAGCTCAAGAATGAGATCCTTAAAGGCAACACCTACACTCAATTCTGGAAACAAATTGTGATTGCTCAAAGTAGGCTTCTATCAACCTTTGATACTGAGAAGGGAATAATGAAAATGGAATTCTTACAAGCTCAGATTCTACATCCACCGACAACTACTGACTACAAGAAGACTTCCTTTGAATTTGACATAAAGGACATTCATCCCATCAATCATATGGAGATGCATACGCAAACAGGAGAGATGATTTTTCCATCTTTGACTAACACTTCTATGAATGCTTCAAAGTTGCAGGTGTATCTTACTAATGTTCAATATCAATTAAACATTGAAAGGACTTCATCTCTAGAAAATGACACCAGAATCAAGTCATTAGAAGATTTGGTCATAAAGACGGGGTATAATCCAGAGAATGGAAAAGCAGCTAAAGAGTTGATTAATAAGAAAAATGTTGATATTGTAGCACTTGGAAAGTAGCTAAATATGCTAGAAACCGAGGACCCACGAACAAAAGAAATAGGAGAGTAAGAGAACCATAAGTAAGACATGCTCAAGTTGATCATGGACCAGAATGCACAAATCAGAAATATGGAGACAAAGATGGATAAATTAATCAAGGAAAAGGAAAAAAATGCACAATTGGCCATGGTTCCTTTGGATGCAGTGCCTATCACAACAATACCAACTTTAGGTACTTCTACATCAACAACACCTCCAACCGTACCCATCGATGCTGCAAGAAAACTTACAAAATCAATGGAAGATATGTCAAAAAAAAAATGAAGAAATCAAGAAGCCGCAAGGACAGATAAAGGCCTTACAAGAGCAGAAGAATAGAAGTGAGGCCTCATACACGACTGAGGCACAAATATCCCAAAGATTAATGGAAAGGATACAACAATTGGGAAAAGAGACAAGCATGGGCTAGACCTTGGCCCAAGAAAAAGAGAACATATGGATAGACATCCTTAACTCAATGACTGAAATTTGGCCTTCCATACAAATCAATTTTGAACAAAAGGAGTTGATAGAGAAAGTTGTAGCAGCCATTCAAGACATCAAAGAAAATCTGGATGGTAAGCCCAACGAAGCCACTAATATTCTCAGATTTCTAAATTCTAAGAATAAATATGAGCTAGAGGAAATGGGAGTTAAATATAGAGCAAAAAAAATACTTGAAGTCAAGAAGGTTTTGACCAAAAATAACCTTGTCCTTCAGCTGGAAGAAAAATATCAGGGGATTGAAATTGGTGTTAACTGGTTTTTCAATAGGTTTGAAGTGTTAAACAAAAATGGATTGCCCAGTTTATTTGTGATAATTGATAACTATGGAGGAATACAACAAGAAATTGAAAGATGTGGCCAAAGAAAACTCCAAGTTTGCAGGTATAACGGGAAGCATGATAGGAAAACCCTTTTTTGAGGCATTGGAGAATGATTTAACCATTCAGCATGAGGTAAATCATATTTTTTCATCAAGCCTACCTTTTCCAAGTACACTGGAGTAGATGAGGTCTACAAGAGGGTGACTAAGTTGTCTATTCTGAATGAAGAAAGGTTGGATAAGTTATGTTAGTTAATGGATTAAGTGAGTAACTCTATCTTCAGTCAATGGATCAAGAACGCAACAAGGATCAAAGTGATAGATCAGCAACAACTTCCTTCAAATTAGTGCCAACGTTTGAAGAGTTCCAAATTGCCCTATTAGTTTTTAATAAGAGATATAATTTGTTTTATATTTTCCTAAAATATATCTTGATTAGTTATGACAAGAATTTTTGTAAATAATTGTCTAACTACTTCAGATTTCAAAGTATTGAGGGTTTATTTTTGCATTCCAAAAGCTATTGTACATTTCCATTTGATGGGATGATCAGTAATAAAAGGACTATTTCATAGGATTGATGTGTTGGACTATTTGGTGAAGTGCTTCTCATTGTTTATGTGTTTATTTCTTCATTTCCATACTTATGTTTTCTTAAATCTAAATTATTTTATAGAAAGATGATGAACAAAATTTGTTGAAAGATACACCTTGATTATGGCTGTAGATAATTCAAATGTTTTCCTCTTACATAAGTTAAAGAATTCTTAACTACTCTTTTTCTTTGTTGAATATATTCCTCTTCTACTACACTTCATTTAAATCTTAAAGATCCAGTTATTTCATCTACCTTTCCCTGTGAAAACCCTTTGAAAATGTGAGACAGATCCATGTTAAGTTGCAGACTCCATAGCCAAATGGAATCTTAGGCATTTAATTAACCAAACCAATTTAAAAAAATCTCACAAAATCAAACAAACAATTGAGCATTAATAGATAGCCTAATATCATAAATAAAACAAAGTTAAATTTGATAGAGAGATCCCTATCTGAGTTTAGGAATGATAGGTCATAAAATCCAAAGTGGTTTGTGTTAGTCATCTGTATTTTTCACCTGTTGATGATGACTAGTTGTTAAAGCCAAATTTTCTAGCAGCTGATCTCAAATTTGTTAAATTTGCCAGCTGGAAAACACCCATAAACATTTTTTCCCTCCTACCTTTTTCAATCAGCCCATGATGAGATAAAATCTAATTGTCAAGCCCTATCCAGCCTCAGTCATACAAACTTGTCCATCAGCTCCAAAGAGAATACTCCAAATCTGTCCAAAAAGTCTCCCCTAATTTAGGTAGTGGCGCTTTAAGTGATTTTCCCTTGGAAAACTATCCTAAAGCCAAAAGAACCTCTATCTAATATCAACCAGTCCTAGAGGACCTTTCTATTCTGCAAATAAATCTTGATTACACCCTTAGGTCGTGCCACTAACAAGCCTTGAGGCCTCAACAATAGATATGCCACAGGTCAAGCTGATATTAGGTAGATCTACAATGTTTCAATGTATTTTTCAAAGAGCAGAAGTATACTAGTATTCCAGAAGACAGTATTAAACTCAACATGCGAAGACAACTGCTTCTCATGTGGTTTTGAGCCTAGGATGCAAGTACTAGAAAGAGAGTTATTTTAATAAGCTCCTACAAACACAGTCAAAGGTTAGTGACTTATGAATAACAAGAAATACTCTGCAGATACTGGCCAGGCTGCCTCTGATTGTCTAAAGATGCATAAAGGTATTTTAACAGCAGGATTATATGTCTCAGAGAAATGCCCTTCATGGCATATTGTCAATTTGTCACTTCTATTTTCTTAAGCATGAATAGGCAACGAAAGGAAAGATAACACTGTTTGAAAGTAGATGAAATGGCATCACTAAGAAAACCTCCTCCATACATGAGTAGAGGGTTGAAAGACTGAGAAAGCCTCCTCCATACATGAGAAGATGGTCAGGTCATTGGTTGAAAACCTCCTTCATTTTACAAGCAGAGGGTTTGGCAATGTGATAAAGCCTCCTTCATCTAATAAGCAGAGGGCAAAGAATAGAGGTATGAACTCATTTAAAGGGCACAAATCTAACAATGATGCAAACTGCCTAAAGAACTTGTTTAACACCTTGTCTCCAATAGATGAAGACCACTAACACAGCAATGGTGTTTCAAAGATTGACTATAGGTTTCACTGATTGAAAAGTAGGTTTTAAGTGCAGTGTGAAAGCAACTGAAGGCTTATGGATAGAAAAATGGTGTTAAAAATAGAGGGAAAGAAGTGGTACTGTAATAATCAAAGAGGTGTGACTTGTCTCCTATCAGAGATCTCCTTCAAAGGCAATCTGGAGCCAAAATTAACAAACCCTGCTGAGGTATGTAATTTCATTAAGAGTTTCCAAAGATCCCTCTCATTGATCAACAGGCATGAAATCTAGCCATTGTTTTCCTTTAAAAAACAGAGTTGAAATTAGTGGAAATCCATTCAAGGTTTATGAGTTGAGAGATGGGTTAAACATAAGCCAAAGAGTGATGTTGATGATTCAAAGAAGTTTTGCTCTTCTTGTCCATGAATATCTTTTTCAAAAAACTCATCAAAATGGACAAGAAGGTAACCTAAGCCTGGTTTCTGAAGGAGGCTTTGCAAATAGACACATAGGTTCATCAATGTGAAGAAAGGATATGGCAAGTATTTTGAATTCAGAAACAACACTCAAAGCAAATGAAGCATGCCACTGTCACACACAAAGGCTTTTTCCTTATGAAAACATGTAAAATACCTTGCTGTTTCATTTGATTGTAGGAGGGGTTTTTAAGGGAGTTCATTTTGACAAACAGATGATGGTAAAACCTAGGTGAATGAAACTGAGTTTTCAACCACAGTCAAAGAGGAATATCATGCAGAGGATGCATCTATAATCATCACATGGTTTTGAGCAAGTTTTCTTTTAAGGGACAAATGTAGGCAAACAGTGAAAAAGAGTTTAGCCTTGAGATGATTTCTTCACTTAGGGAAAATTCATATTTATGAAATCCTTCAAGTAGCCCCCACAACACTTTATTATCAACATAAATTGGATATGGGCCCCTTTGGCGTTTTAAAATTCATTTGAGTTTCGTTATAACAAAGGCAATTTTCAAAGAGGCGTTCAAACCCTCACAAAGCAAGTTCAAAAGGTTTGTCGACTTTAAAGGGAGTAATTGACTATTGCCAAGTCTCATCGTGCATTTCAAAACTCACCAAGTGCTCCCCTAGCTGTTCACTAGACCAAGCAAGAAGTTTCGAGCCATTTGCAGAGTTTTTAGAGGCTTAAAGCCTGCACGGCGGATTTAGAGCAGAAATTACAAAGGCTTATAACTGTGGCACGGTGCGCCTATGCGCGTGGTCACCACTACCCGAAGGCCGACCCGACACCTTTTTTACTGCGTGGCGCTTTTCCATTTGAACGTGTCACACCTGTTTGAACAACCAAAACACCTTCAAAGGGTCTTGATACTTGCTCAAATCATCAAGCAAGAGCCATAAGCCATCTTCAAGGTATTTTTTACCGCCCCTTGGTGCATTCGAAATTCTAAAGGGGTGATTGATGCCATGTTTTTCAAAACTAAAATAGTGATTGAAGAGTAAGGTGTTTGAGCAAAATCCAAGGTTTTTGTTGCTATGATTGCCCAAGATTAGTATAGTGAAAGGTGGTGTGTTTGTATCAGTTTCAAAAATCCTGAAATTGCCTTCAAACAAAGTGATAAACCTTGTACTAATGACACAGACCAGTTCAAGTGATAGAGGGGAGTGTTGAAATAGTTTTAAGTTGCCCCTATCATTTTTCAAAAACAATGATAGCGAAGTAGTATGGTTCTAAAAGATGAAATCTGGGTATATGAATAAAACTTCCTTTTTTATGATATGAGACAGCAACTCTGTGCATCTGCCATAGTTCAAAAAAGAAAAAAATTGTGTTAGAAGGTCCCAAATTCAGTCTAGAAAGATGTTCTTCTTCTTGTGTTGAGCAGAGAGCCTATAGTTGTTGAAGGTGTCCTAGCAGTGGTAAAAACAAAATTAACCCCTGTTTGCAAAATCTAAGGTGAAACAGTGTTTATAAGGTAAAGCCTTGTCATTTTGAAAAAGTCCTCTCTGTGTGATGAAACAACCAAATCTGTGCAGCCTCCATTGTTCCATAAAACAGAGTGAGGTGAGAGATTTTGCAAGGTCAGATGAGGGTGTTTTTTGTCTACCTCTGTAAAAACAATGGATAGCAGAAGAGTGTTGTTTGGGGAAGGGTGATTTTGTTTTTGTCTAAATACAAGGCTGTTTTTTTTCTATCAAAACACAAAGGATCCTTGTGACTTTGCCCAAAAACAGGGATAAGATTGAGTTTGTTTCATTTTGACAAATATTTGTTGATTGGCATCAAAGAGGACAAACAATCACTGATAAGGAGGAAAAAGGTGTGGTTGAGAAAAACATTTCAAGGGCCATTTGAGACAGCTTGGTTTTGCAAAGAACATTCAAAACAAGATGCCTTCTAGGCAAGACAGTAGGAGTGGCCTTCACAGGAGGTTTGAACCTGTTTCCACTGAAGAGGTAAATGCTCATCCATCAGTCTTGTTTAACTTTCATGAGGTTGGGTGTCTAGAGTTTTGTCAAAGGGTGCAGGAGGTGAAGAGTTATTCCCCTTTGACACATCTTTGTGCTTTGAGGTTTCAAGAGAAGCATTTTCAGCTGGCAGGCTTAGATTTCAAATTCTCTCCAAGGTCCATTTCCAAGGCCACCAAAATCCCTTATGTCGGAGAGAAGTGGTTTAAACAAAGCCACCTAGACTCAGAACAATACAAGCCTTTTCTGAAACTTGAGCATAGAGATTCATGTCCATCCATCTTTCCCATCTCATATCTTTTGACTAGTTATGCCCCCCTCATGAAGATAATCATGAAATACTTCACTTGCGAGGGAAGATTCTCCCGAGTCTATGCTTACCATGTCTGATTACTCATGCATTTCACAAGAGCCAAATTGTTAAATATCCCTTTCTTCCTACATAGAAGTATTGAGAAAATGGCCTCCACTGTTTAGAAAAAACCTCCTTCTCAGCAGACAGCCTGCCTTTTCCATCACTCCCTCATCAAGGTTATCATTCTTCATCAGCTTGAGAAGAAAGAAATCTCTTGTGATACCTTCATTACACATCCGGATTTCGCCACTGTCCCTTCATTTCATACATCTCCTTCACCTTCCACTCACCATACTTCGCCTTCTTCAAGCAAGCCCATTCCCAAGAAGCTCAAATTTCCCATTGAACAAGAAAAAGAGCATGATGAGGAACAAGAGCATGAGCAAGAGGAGGAAGATGATGATGAGCAGCAGCATGATGAACAGAGGCAGCCACATGAGGAAAGGCAGCCTCATGAAAAATAACAGCCACATGATGATGAACAGCAGAACAGTGAGCAAGAGCAGGATGATGAACAGGTGCAGAAAAGCGAGGAAAAGCGGCCTCATGAAGAAGAAAAGCAGCAAGATAAAGAACAGCAACAAGATAAGGAAGGGCAGCATGGTGAAGAGGGCAGCCCTCAAAAAGAAATGCAAAAGGACAGTCAAGGCATCCATGAAGAAACTCAAGACAGTGGCAAGAATGATGAGCAAAGTAACAAGGGAAAAGAGCCAATAGAGCATGTGCTAGCTACCTCTCCTAGGCAAGGGGCCATGCTCTCTTCTCCAAAAGTGGCCAAGTCCCGAACATCAAGGAAAAGGGTGCCTAAAGCTGTAACTCCAAATGTTACTAGGGCCCTCTGAAGCAAGGGGAAATTTCTGAAGAAGCCCATCGTCGAATTGCCCAAGAGGAGGAAGACTAAAAGAGCCACCCAAAGCATAGGAAAGGAGAAAGAAGAAAGCAGCCATGAAAAGGAGAAGGACTTCGACATAATTCAAATTCAAAGTGATGACAGCGACAATGAAGCCCGAATCCTTGAAACTCTCTTAATAAATAGAGAAAACCAAATTGATTCTTTGAGGACTGATCTTGAGAGGGCTAGAAACTTCAATCACTTTTTGCAAATTCAAAATAAATAGATGAGTGTCCATATGGTGGTATATGAGACACGGGCCATCAAATACAAAAAAGAGGTCTCCAAAGCACAAGTGAGATTGGAAGAAATCATGGGTGAGTTTGATGAGAGCGAAGATGAAGATCAACACAGGATAAATAGGCCAAGAACCATGGGGCTCAAAAGATCCCTTGAGAAACAAAAAGAAGAAGAAGTTGCCCTTCTCCAATATACCCCTCTCACTACATTGTTCACACAAGAGATAGAGAACAATCGAGAAGCATGGTTTGAGAGGTTTAATGATCACTACGAAAAGAAGTTGGAGAAGGAAAATAGAGACTTGGACCTTCAACGAATGATGACTCAGCATTATAAGAAGCTCAATCAGTTTGCCTGGCGAAAATTGAAGGCCGCACGGGAAAAACTCAAGGAGGCTCAAAAGAGGTGTCCGGCACCAAAATTGAGGAAAGATACCTAAAAACTCCAAATTTTGGCCTCAGGTTCACAGCATGTTTCTGAAAACCCTTGAGGGTCACGCTCGCCAAAATTGGGCGAAATTCGACAAATTTTGATTTTTTGTCATTTTTGGGTTTTTGGCTAAAACTCATGGGCATCGCCATTTCAGTTTGGGGCATCCTCAAAGGATGAAAATGGTATCATTTGATGCCATAATTTCAGGGGCATATACTCAGCAATTTTTAGATCAATTAAAGATCATTTCCCCCCCCAAAATGGCGAAAAACACTCACTTTTTCTACACTCTGCCCCGTTTATCAGCAAGGTCTATTTTTTGGGTTTTTACACAAAAGTCTGTTTTTGGAGGACTTCTAGTGGTCATTTTGGAAAAAAATAGGCATTTTCAGAAAATAGACATTCAGAGCTTTCCAACGAGCCATCACGGACCTCATTTCGACATCGGGAAGGCCTCCAAAAGTTTCTGAAAAGTCAGGGGACTTTCTGCTGATATATTTCTTAAGTATTTTTGTAAAAAATGTACCTTTCAAAAGTGACTTTTCCTCGTGTGCGTTTAGCTATTTTTGTGCATGATTAGTTATGAAAAGTCAATTTATTTTCCTTTTTTAGCATTTTTGAGATATTTTATTAGATATTTTTTGCCTTGGGCTTTGCAAAGCCTCAAGGACAAAATCAGATATTTTGGATAGGCCAATGAGATTGCAAGTTGAACTAGGAGGTTTTCCTCACTTTGGCCTATATATTCCAAAGGCTTTCATTGTAAACAAGGCTGAACTTGATGAATATAAGCAATATATGGTCATACAAGCTTGGAAGAAACACTTGTCTCATGCTTTTGGATAGTTTCTTGGATGTTTTTGGATGATGAAAGAGGATTGTTGTTGGATTTCATGACTTGGTAGAATGGTATAGTGTCTCTCTCTTTGTTTTGTTTCTTAGTTTTCATTCATAGTTCCATGTTCTTGCTTGCTATAAGACAGTAGAGAATAGATTTGAGACATGCCCTTGGAGGCACCTCAAATTTCCTGTTTCTTTGTAGCTTTTATGTTTTCTTCATTCTTAGTCATATTAAAGAATCCTTGATTGCTTTTTAATAACCGAATAATATTGTTTGCTTGTTTCATTTATGGTTTTATGCATGCTAAGTATGATTCACGGTATGCCTTGCTTACTCATGGCTATTCATAGCTCCACCTCTGAAGCCTCTCTTTGATTGATTAGATTGTCATTTGTTGAACCAAGGAGGTCTTGTACTAATCTTGCCCTTTGCCTAAAACTATGCAATCTTGCTTCAAAGTGCCCAATAGCTTGGAATACTATGTTTAGGCGTTCCTTCATAGTGATTTGAGTTGTTTGTTTGTCTTAAATGTATTTCCCCAAAGTCTGATAGCCATTTCCTAAAGTTAGAGAGTCATATATCTCTATGCATGGCTTGAATGTTTATTTCTATGCATTGATAAGTTTACAGTTACATTTCTCATGATTAATGGTTAGCCCTACCATGTTTATGTCAGCTATTAAACTAGTTATGTTTGAAATCCTTTGTTCTTCACAAATTTAATTTCCATCTCACTCCATTTTACCCAAAGATCCATTTTACCTCGAATCAAATCGGCCCTTCAACAACCTTGTATCAGCACCTGAAAGCTTTCTTGACCTTTTCGACCCCATAGCCTAGTTGATCTGACATCTTTTTTACCTATCTTAGTCTTTGATCAGTTCATCCCTCACAACTTAAAAATCAAAACCAAAAACCTACTTCATAACTAGCCTAAAATCAAGAACACAATAAGCAAACACACAGATATCCCTTACACAAATAGAGAGAGCCATCTCTGAGTCCAAGAAGGCTAGGTCCTTGGGCTCCAAAGATTGGTTTGATGTTACCCTGTCACTTGGCTTGCCAATCAGCCAAATCACGAGACCCTAACAGTTTGATGGTTACCTCTATGGTTTATTCCACAACCTTGGAAATTACAGAGTGATAACATAGTGATGACTCCAATGTGGAGAACACATTTCTAACTTTCTACAAATTCAGTTTTCCCAGTTAAAGAAATTTATTTTAGGAAAACTAATATTTTAATTTTTAGAAATAAATGTTCATAGGATGTGCACTTTTGTAAATAATAATGTTTGTGTCTTTATTTTTTTCTAGTTCTGGATCCCAAAAGAATCTACACTAGATCTCATCCTAATCCAATTGTAGATGAGCCTGAAAAACAGATTAGAAAAAGGAGTTTAGCTGAAATTTAGGGAAGCAGTGGTCCCCCACCCAAAGAAAACTCTCTTCCTGAGAGTTTTTTCACTTTAGAAGCTATTGATTTTGACATACCATTTGAGCACAGTTTGTTTAGAACTAAGTTAGAGAGTTTTGTTGAAGAAATTGTGTTTGATTAATCAGATCTACAACCCTTTACATCTGAAAGATAAACTATTGAACCAAATGTGATCTGCAAATTCTCCAAAGCTTTGACAAATTAAAAAATTTAGTGTCATACCTTGGTCAAGTTGTGCATGAAGCTTATGTTCAACAATCTGTTGAACTCTTTGCATTAACAATAGCACATATTTTGCTTCTTTTTAGTGAGTTCATCCTACATCAACTAGCCCTACTTCCTCCATAATCTCCACTACTTCTCAAATATCATCTCAAACAGTGCTTCAACCTACAGTAGGAATTCCTACACCTACACCACTCATACCCTCATCTACTATTCATCCGCAAATCCCAATAATGGAATAAAGATATGCTCCCTTGGTTTTGGTTGCACCTTTGCACAATATGCCCCATAAATACCAAAATAAAATCCCCAGTTTGATGGTACTAGACCCATCACTGCTCAACAACATGTTGACAAAATGATTGATTTTTCTGATCTTCAAGAAGTTGATGAGGAAGATTTCAAAATGAGGTTGTTTTCTCAAAGTCTAACCGAGGAAGTTAGAAAATGGTTCAGGGCATTAGCACTAGCCAGTCTTAATGATCTCAGGTATTTTCACCAATCATTCCTCAATAGATGGGAGATAAAGAAAAACCATATTCATATCTTATAAGAATATGAGAACATTAGAAGGGCCCTTAGAGAGAGTATGTAGGATTACTACACTAGATTTATCGATGTTTACAATGTAATTCCAGCAAAAATTAAGCCCCCTCAAGGTTTAGCTGTAATTAAATTCCCAGATGGCTTCGATGCTGACATGTCTTACCAATTAAGAGAAATAAATATTGTAACCTTAGAAGAGATGCAGAGATATGTTGTCAATGTATAGGAAAATTTGTTAGCCAAGAGAGCTAGACTTAGGACTGAGAGGAGAGTGACAATCAAATAAGAACCATCAACATCTACCTCTAATGCTAAGATAGATTCCCTAGTTAGAATAATGGAAAGAATGATGGAGAGAATCAACATTAAAGATAAGACCCCTGCAAGAGAAAAGAACCCTGGTCCTCAAATTAGAAATCCTAATTTTAGGAGGAACCCACCACAAATTAAACAAAGAGAACAAAAGGGACCATACCAGCAGGTCAGGCCTCCTTTTCAAGAAAACTATGTTGACAAGGAGGGAAAAATAGTTGAATACCTAGATGAAACTCAAATAAACTTAATGGGGATAGATGATGATGATTATGTGTTTCTTACTCAAGAAGAACAAGAATTTTTTATGCTTTCACAAATAGAAGTTAATTCTAAATAATTAGATGCTATAAGTTTTTATTTTTTTTAAATTCTATCATGGAAGTTCCCAAGAAGTATACCTTTGAACTAGGAAAACCACATATAGCCCTGTCAAGAAAGTTGTTGAAACTAAATGTAAGAATCCAACATACACTCCTGCAAAGAAAGTATTGAGATTCTTCCTAAAAATAATCCAGACAATCCAATTAAAAATACATTTAATAATGCCTCAAAAACAACTCAGACTAATGTTCCAACCACTAGCGAGCCAAAAGAAAACACCAAAAAATATATTGTTGAAAAACCAGATTTCCTAAACATGAATAAATCCCATACATCCTTCAATATTGAAAATTAGTTATCAAAGCTTAAGATACCCATTCCACTAATAGAGCCTATGAGAAAGAACGTGTATGGGTCCCAAGTAATGAAAGCTATGAACGAAGGGGAAGGGATACATATATTCAATTTGAATGATGACCAACTTGAACTTTTGTTTGGACCTGAAGTGGGTGGAAAACCTCAAGAAGGAGGTGTAGCTCCATTCTATATAAGCCTAAACATTCATGACAAATTTTTTCATAATGCCATGCTACATCCAGGAGCCTCACATAACCCTATGCCTAAGGCTGTCTTGGAAAAACTAGGACTTGACATCACAAAACCGTACAAAGATTTATACTCTTTTGATTCAAGAAAAGTGAAGTGCTTAGGTTTCATTAAGGATTTTTATGTTACTTTGGCATAAATTCCAGCTAAGAGTTTGGTGATGGACATAGTTGTTGCAGATATACCACTTAATTATGGCATGTTATTGTCTCTCTCATGGGGAGCTAAGTTGCAAGGAACCCTATAGATGGGCATGAAATTTGCTACCATCCTTGTGTTTGGTCAACAAAGGAGGTTATATAGGGAGACACTAATGAAATTTCATGGTCAGTAGCCAAGACAAACCCCATAATTATCCTTTATACTATGTCCACTCAGAACTTGACTCATTCATTCTATATAATGGCGGGGATATGGAAAAACACATATCCAACTTAGGAACTAATATCTGTGAAATCAAAGAAAACAAAACAACAATAGTGGAACAAGATACACAAGATAAAACTCTTTAGAATATGGACTTTGATGGAGATGTTAGTAAAGAGGGATCAGGGAGAGGAATATGGGTTTCAAACTCAGAACTAACCATGCAAAGGGACATTCATATAGGCTAAATTTTCAGTGTACAAATAACATTGTTGAATATGAAGCATTGATACTAGGGTTGCAATTATTGAAAAAACTTGTTGCTAAAATAATTTCCATTCATTGATATTCTCAACTAATAATAAAACAAATCAAGGGAGAATATTATTCCAAACACCCTAGATTTATCAGTAATCCCTAGAAATCACAATGTTCTAAATGATGGCCTGGCCACTTCTGCCAATACCTACAAAATTCCTTTCTGTCCCATTCATCAAGACACGGTGGAGGTAAAGCATAGGCCAATGGTCCCTGACAATGTTAGATATTCGCAATTTTTTGGGAATGATCAACAAATTCAAAAAAAAATCCATTCCAAGGATGAGTTTGAAGAAGCCAACATTGATGTAGAGTGTGAGTTGTAAAATAATGTACATGTAAATTTTGATTTAGAAAATCAGTTAGAAAACCATGTAAATAAAGATGAAAATAAAGTAGAATTATCAAAGATAGATCAAGAAACAGAAGAACTATGAATACTTCAATTGAAAGATAATTCTTTACCCAGAGGGTTAGTTCCCTTAGAATAATTTTTTGACTTTAACGATGTAGCCAAGAAACCCAAAATTGAACCCATAAGAGTTGAAGTGGAAGAATGCAACATAGGAAATGAACAAGACCCAAATATGGTAAAACTGTCTAGATCATTACCCTCTGCTGAAAAGAATAAATACATCAATTTTTTCAAAGAATTTAAATATTTTTTTTCCTAGAGTTATGAAGACTTAAAATCTTATGACACCATAATCATACAACATAATATTCCTATTAAAGAAGATTATAAACCTTTCAAACAAAAACTTAGAAAGGTAAACCCAATGTTGATGCCTTTAATTGAAAAAGAGGTTAAAAAAATGCATGGTGCTAAGATTATAGTACCCTTGAGGTACTCTAGCTAGGTATACAATCTAGTTCCAACCACGAAGAAGACAGGTGAAATTAGACTTTATGTAGATTTCATGGATCTTAATAAAGTCTCACTGAAAGACAATTACCCCTTACCTAAGATGGATCATATTTTGCAAAAGGTAGTTGGCTCCAATAAGATTTCTCTTTTAGATGGTCTCTCTAGTTATAACCAGGTTTTATTCAACCCTGATGACCAACATAAGACAAAATTTACTACTCCATGGGGTACCTTCATGTATGTGAAGATGCCTTTGGATTAATGAATTTTGTAGCCACATTTCAAAGAGTAATAGACATTGATTTTGCTAATGAAATTGGTAGATTTATAGTCATATATCTTGATGACATTATTTTTTTCTCAAAAACATATGAAGAGCATATGCTACATTTGAGGAGAGTGTTTGATAAGTGTAGGAAGTTTGGAATTTCCCTTAATCCCAAGAAAACACTATTTGGCCTAGAGGAAGGCAAAATTCTAGGTCATATCATTTCCAAACAGGGAATCAGGATCGATCCTAGCAGGATCGAGGCCATTTCGAAGATAATTCATCCTAGGAATGTCAAATATCTTCAATCATTTGTTGGTAAAATAAAATTTCTAAGAAGATTTATCCCAAACCTTGGAAAACTCCTGAGGATCATAACAAACATGTAAAGAAAAGACACATAAGTAAAATGGAGTATTGATGCTAAACAATCATTTGACCAAGTTAAACAAGCCCTAACAAAAGCACCTATGTTAATAGTCCTTGACTTCACAAAAGATTTCATAATCTTTTCATTTTCCTATGAACACATTGTTGCAATAGTCCTCTTGCAGAAAAACAATCAAGGACATGAGCAGCCTATTGCTTTCTTTAGCAAGGCTTTAAGTGATGTTTCCCTCAAATAAAATATAATGGAAAATGTTGGACACCTAATCCTCTATGGGTAGGTGTGGAAGGCGAACAGTCACAAAGGAGTCCAAGTGACCTTGGAAGATGAATCCAAGGGTCACACTAATGTAATATAAATAGACATCTATGGTGAATAATATAGAGATCTCACACCTATCTTTCCTATGTGTGTGTTTAATTTCTCATCCACCATGTGTGTGTTTAACATGGTATCAGAGCCATGATGAGTGGCCTTATGCGTTTATGTGTTAGGTTTTCTGCCTTGCCTTGAATAACGCTGGTCTTTGTGCCAGACAGCTTGCTGGTCTCTAACGCTCCTCCTTCTCTTGACCATCTGTCAAATTCCTTGAGCACAAGCGAGGCCGGAAATTTTTAGATTCTTCCAGCTCTATTTTGGTTTCTCTCTCTGCCATATTCCTCTACTTTATATCCTGCAATATCTTCCATATTTCTTCTCTGTAGGTCGTATGCGGTGGAGGGAGTAGAATCTTGTTCATGTATTTTGTGTCAAGTCTTGAAGAGACATTAATTCTGGTCATATTGTTGTTGTGTTGAGGAATTGCATTGCAATATGGTGGTTGAAAAGTTTGAATCAACTGAAGAATTGATGTGGAGATTGATGCATTAAATTCCTGAGGTGTGTTCACTATTGAAGAAATCGTGTTCCCTTCAACACTGTCGAGCTCCCACAGAGCTAGTACTCCATCAATCGGTGCCCGTCCTCCACTACACACGCAGTCACTACTCCTCCTACACGCACTCCTAGACTCCTCTCTACACTCCACACCTGCATTGCCCCTCCTCGGCATACAGAAATACCACTCCACACCTTGGTTTTTCATATGGATACACCCTGTATGACTATTATTTAACCCTGTTCGACGATCATGACGTTGATCTTGTTCAATGAAAAAAATTTGTTTTGGAATTCCTACAAGTCGAAGTTGAAAATAGGTTACAATGACTTCATCAATGCATTGAACATGAATTTCCACATTATATAGAAGGTGCCCTCAAACCTCCATACTTCATCGCTTCATCTCCCTCCACACTGGCTCCCATTTCTCCCTCTTTGCACATTACTTGTGGCCTCAACACCTCCTCTCCCCCGTGTTGTTGCTCAGCCCTCCAACACCATTCCTGCAGCCTCTGTCCACCATGGTGAACCCTTCGTGGGCTCTTCCTCCTTCTAGAATAGTGAGCGCCTTGGGCAATCGCTTGTTTAATTAGTCAGCCGGTCGGCAGACAACTTATTATTAGTTGTGCATGTGGATTGGAAGAACAAAGAAGCAGTTAATGTTGGTTAGATGATGATAAAACAGTTTGTATCAACATACCGAGTAAGGTTCTCATTCCCTTGATCATTTTTTTTGGTTTGTATTATCATACCAAGGATTTTCTTGATATCATACAATCTATATCAAAAGGCATTGGCTCGCTCGAGCTGAAGGAGGACCTCCCTCGGCACACCTCCCTCAGAATCGGATTAATACCACCCCCTCGCCTCTGCCTACACAGTCCTGCCAGCCTCCCTCACAACACCATTGGTTCCCCGCTCACACACTCATTCCACATCCCACGCACTACCTCTTCCCTCTGCTCTCCCCACTCCCACTGCCTCATGAGACTGCCTTGGTGCATAAGACCAATCTACAGGCTATGTTTTTCCTTTCATCTAGTTTTCCATCAATCCCTAATCCTTAACTCTAATACAAATAAAATACTTGCAATTTGTAAGATTTGTGCCCACCAGACTTGTGCACAGTGAAAATCGTTAGTAAATTGGTGTAAAGCGATCTGAATTCTCAAATGGGCTTGAAAGCCTTCACAGAATTAATTGACCCATTATTGATAGAAATAGAGGATTTTATCAACCTTACAACCCATTAGTGAAATGGGCTCTGGCTAAAAGCTTCCACCTGGTATCCCTGTTGTAGTATTTTATGTGCAGTACATAGAGGGTTTCGGCTCTGCATTAGACGAAACTATACAGTGGCGGGATTGAAGCATTTGACTGTGCCTATTTTATTTCAAGAAAAACCAAAAGGACAACGAGAGATTCGAGGGCCTGTAATTTTTTTATTTTCATACGAGAAAGGGTGATGAAATTTACATGGCTGACTTGATGAGAGTGCGTGCAGAATAAGGGCCAAAGACCTTATACAGAGTAGAAGAGGTTTAGGGTTCAAACCGCTACCTTGCCACCAACCCTGAAGGTGCCAAACTTGTTGACCGGATGAGTTATTTGTGCTACCACAGTCAACTGAAAGGAGCATTGGAAAATATATCCAATAAGGTACGTTTACCTGTTTTGAAGACCGTTTGCGAAGACAAAAATCGTGTGTGCATTGAGTTTTGGAATACGATGTTATGGTGTGGTAAAATATCGAAGGTGAATGGCCATATATATTTTTTTAAACGGAGAAAAGTGATTGAAAGGGTTGTAGCATGAAGTTCATACATATGAAATGTTATATGTTGAAGAGTTTATATGTTGGAGAATTTTAAGCATGTATAGTTAATATCTAATGTCATAAGAAGTGTTGAGAGATAGCTTGGTATCATAACAAGTTTTCATTGCCTATATATTGGTGTTGTTCGAAAGCTTTACATGAAACCAAACATAACTAAATTCGAGATCCATCATTTTTTTTGAAGACAATTGCAACATGTTGTATAGTCTAATTGCACTAACATTGTGAGTGGGTATTTCTTCTTAGTTCACAGTTGCAATCACTGTTTGAAGTGTAACTTTCAGTTGTTGAGAAAAATGGCTAAAATCGATGATGCATTAGTGTTGTTGCATAACCTCATTCATTCCACTATTCATGATATGGTAAAAATGAGCAAGAACACTCTTTTTAATATTCAAACTTGCTTGCAAGATGCACAAGACAAGATTGAGTTTTTGCAGTTGGAGTCTTAGCTCCAACAAGATGAACTTCAGCAAAAGAGTCATCATTATAAACCTGTTTTTATTCAGAAAATTGAGAGGGACTCCCATCAACACTAAGATATAAAGTTGAGATTGGTCCACATTCAGTACCCATTTCAGGAGCAGATTTGAATGCAGAAGAAAACACCCAGCCTGCGCCTCTCAAGCCTTGGTTTTTACTAGCCAACACTCTTTGCTGATGTCCATAAAAAAGTTACTTCCTGTCTCAAGTGCCAAATTTTGTAAGGCAAGAGGAAAATACTTCCTTTACGCTTGAAACCCATATATGTTAAAATTATTTTCCAACAATGGGGTTTGGATTTCATTTGAGAAATTCATCCACCATCCTCAACCCAAAACAAATGGATCCTTATATCCACTGAATATTTCAGAAAATGGATTGAAGCCATACCCTCAAGACAAGAAACAAATGTTGTGATCATAAAAATTTTAGAAGCCAATATACTGTCAAGATTTGGATGTCCCAGGAAACTTATCATAGACAATGCAATAGCTTTTAATTCAAATAAAATGGTGGATTTCTGTAGCAAGTATCATATCACTCTATGAAATTCAACTTCTTATTACCCTGAGGGGAATGCGCTAGCTAAATCCTCAAATAAGATTTTAGTCAATATCGTTAAAAAACTACTGGAAGACAACAACAAGTCATGGCACAATAAGTTTGTAAATGCACCATGGGTTGACAGACTCACCACCAAGAAATCAATTTGCATGTCCCCATACCAATTATTTTATGGAATGGATGTTGTCTTTCTAACCTATTTAGGTGTCCCAGTTAGAAAAATGATGCAAGAGTTGCAGGTGGAATCCAATTATATTTAGAGAAGGATAAATCATACCATACAGTTGCAGAAATATAGAGAAGAAGTGTACAACTTTACACAAGTCATACAGAAAAATGTCAAGAAAATTTATGACAGAAGGACCAAGGTTGATGATTTTTAGTTAGGGGACAATGTTTTAAAATGGGATTGAAGAAGAGAAGAGAAGAGTAAGCATGCTAAGTTTGACAACCTATGGATAGGACTTTATATCATTCATGCCTATAGGGATCATAATGCATTTTTCCTCAAATAATTTGATGGAACATAGTCACCTGGTGGACCTGTGAATGGCAAGATGATGAAACATTATTTTCCACAGGAATAGAAGTGTTTCTT
Organism: Pinus albicaulis; assembly: GCA_034641835.2. Lineage (NCBI taxonomy): Eukaryota > Viridiplantae > Streptophyta > Pinopsida > Pinales > Pinaceae > Pinus > Pinus albicaulis. The sequence continues at coordinate 10,778,743 of CM076573.1, forward strand.
GATAAACTCATTGTATAAATCATTGTCTTAATTTTTTTGATTGGGTGACCTTTTAACATAATTGGAAGCCCGTAGAGAAGGCCCTAAGCTCTTGATTAATGTGCCACCATAGCTACTACAACAACACAAAAGAAATCAGATGTAGAAAAGTGTTGAATGCAGAACACTCAACGCTATTGGTCAAAGATTCTTAACACCTCACAGGGAGAGTACCATCCTTAGCTGGAGCTAATGTGAAGGCCTTATAATTTATAGGATGACAAGGTGATTGAATATTTTATCTCAGTCATGTGAAATTGTAAATAATATTACATGTTGCAAATGATTTCCAAAAAAAAATATAAATAAAAAGAAAAAAATGAAATGAGGGTATTTGAAAAGAAAAAATAGAATAAAGCAAAGAAAAAGAAAAAATAAAGAAAGAATAAAAATAAAGATGAAATAACCCCATGAAAAAAAAATAGAATTGAAAGTGATGCAAATTTAAAAGCCACTACTTGATAGAGAGTTTGATTCTTTAGGAATAAATAGAATGTTGTGTGCATCTTGTTAAAATGCCACAACCCTGAGTCGTTGTTTGGATCATACAGTGTAATCATGATCAAACAATTTCCAATTTCTGTTAATTATATTAGTGCATAATTTAGCCAAACTGTGTAATCTTGGCTTATGTTAGTTAGGTAGATGAATAAGTTGATTCAATTGTTTAAGTTGAATCAATGCAAAAAAATGATAGATGAGTAGATTAGGTGTTTCTCCCCTAAAATAAAATAAAATAGGGTTTTCACATCTAAATGCACCCTTGATTGGTGAGATTAAATCTTAGGATTAGGAGAAAGTTGAGTTAAAAAGGTTCAAAGGAGTGAAAGAGGTTAATTTTACATTATATGGCCTTTATCCTAAGTTTAGGCTCATAAAATATTTTTATCCTAAGTCATGAGGCATTATTTATGCTAGCCTAAGTTTTCTGCCCATATGATAATGTTCGAAAAGCGACAAAAGGAATCTGTCATATATATTAAAGTACACGCTCCAACCGATGGGTTGATGAACTCATTGTCAGATCAATGATCGACAGTGATTTTTGCACCCCGCCCATCCATACTACCTTTATCGGTGGGGAGGGGCGGGGGGGGAGGGGGGTGGGTGTGGCGGTCTGAAAAGCGGTTTCCTCCTCACCATTCCTACCCCTACGTGTAAGTCCCTAAGCATTTCATAGCCCCCTCATAAACCAATTACCGCTGCGACCCCCCTCTAGAATACGCCAACCCCCTCACCTTTTCCTGCCAGCCTGCGTTCTCCCCTTCACTCTTATCCCGACACCTGGCTGTTATGAAACCAGCTCCAAAAATAGAAGAAAAGAGAGATCAACGCCTTATAAATAAGACACTTTGAGGGGGAAACCTCCAATACATTACATAAATGAAAATTTCTTGGATGATACAAATGAAAAAACATCCTTTCTATATATAAGAGTCCATGGGGCCACAATGTAATCCTAGCCTACCTAACAATAATAATGTAAGGGCACAATAATAAAATTATGGGGGTTACAGGGGTACAACAATAACAGTAAGGGGGTTACACTAACAACAATAAGGGACTATACTAGTAATATAGGGACCTATCATGCTCCTCTCCTTCAAAAAAGTGTTTTCCTCAATGCTTGAGTAGCTCTGGGTGCTTCTGTATAAAATTCTCATCCTCCCATGTAGAATCTTCAGTGGGTAAGTTCTTCCATTTAATGAGATACTCTAAAATTGATCAATTTAGTAGTTGTCGAGTTCTTGTTTCCGTGACTGCTTCATGTTCCAATATGGTTTTTCCTTCCTCATCAAGTTCTGGCAATATTGTTTGAACTGGAAGTTTGTACCCTATAATCTTCTTTAAGCATGAAACATGGAAAACTGGATGCACTTGCGAAGAAGCAGGAAGCTCCAATTTGTATGTCATAGTACCAATCTTTTTCAACACCTTGTAAGGACCATATTACTTTGGCGATAAGTTATTATAATTCTTAGCTTGCTTAAGGGACATTTGTTTATATGGTTGTAACCATAAAAATACCCAGTCTCCTACATCAAAACTTCTCTCACTTTGATGTTGATCTGCTTGTTGTTTCATTCGATTTTATGCCAAATTTAGGTTATCCTTTAAGAGTTGGAGAACTTCTTGTTGATGCTCGATGTGATCTTCCACTGCTTGAACCCTATACTTTTCCCTTAAATAAGATGTGATGGACGGTGGATGATATCCATAAAGTGCCATAAATGGGGTCATTTTTGCGACAGTATGGAAGGAAGTGTTATACCACCATTCAGCAAGAGGTAACCACTTGACCCATTGTGCTTTCTTATCATATACAAAACAACGAAGATATCCTTCCAAACATTTATTCACTATCTCAGTTTGACCATCGGATTGAGGATGATAAGATGAGATATAAGCTAGTTGAGTACCCAAACAAGAAAATAATTATGTCCAAAAATTTCCTGTAAAAATGGGATCTCTGTCACTTACAATAAACTTTGGGTTTCCATGTAGCTTTTGAATTGTTTCCAAAAATTCAGTATAAAATGTACTTTCTTTAAATGGATAAGATAATGCACAAAAGTGTGCATACTTGGTAAGTCTATCAACTACCACCATGATGACACTCTTTCCTTCGGAATTAGGTAAACCTGTGATAAAATCCATTGAAATATTCTCCCAACATTGACTTGGAATGGATAAAGGTTGTAAAAGACCTGGGGTCTTAATTGTCTCAACTTTATTTTGCTGGCGAACCAAAAATTCCGCCACAAAATTTTGAATATTAGATTTAATTCCATCCCAAAAAAAATATTTCTTCACCCTCTGGTAAGTTTTTAAAAATACTGAGTGTCCTCTTAAAGGAGAAGTGTGCAATTCCAAAAGAATCATTTGTTTTAGTTGGGAATTCTTGCAAATATATAAGCGATCTTTGTACCATAAGGAATCATTTTTCCAACTAAATGTATCAGATTTACTAGGATCTTGCTACAAATTTTCAATGAGTGTCCACACTTCTTCATCCTTCTTCCATTCATCCCTTGCTTCGGTTATCCAATCTGGTTGGTTAATAGAAATGTCACAAAGCAATGCTTCCACCTCTTCATCCTTTCTTGAGAGTGAATCTGCAACAACATTTAGCTTCCCTTTTTTGTAGATGATTTCAAAGTCATAATCCAACATCTTTGTGACCCATTTTTGCTTCTCTTCTAAAGATAGTATTTGTTCCAAAAAGTGTTTAAGACTATCACGATCATTTTTTACTTTGAAGTGTCTTCCCATTAGGTAAGGTCACCATTTCTTTAGTGCATATAGTATTGCCAAAATTTCTTTCTCATAGATATCCTTTTGTAAATACTTTTCTTTGACTGGATGAATTTCAAAATCAATGGGTCTTCCTTCTTGCATTAAAACAAGACCAATTCCATTTCCCAAGGCATCAAATTCCACAATAAAGGTTTTTGTGAAGTCTGGCATAGCTAAGACTGGTGCTAGGCACATTGCCTCTTTAATATGCTCAAAGGCCTTAGTTGCTTTAGGAGTCCATGAAAATGCATCTCTCTTTAATAATTTTGTTAGAGGCATTGCTATTCTCCCATAATTCTTAACAAACTTGTGATAATACCATGTTAACCCAAGAAATCCGCGCAACTGCTTTATGGTTGTGGGGACTTTCCATTCCTTAATGGATTTAATTTTATTAGGGTCTACCTTAACACCCTCGTGAGATACAATATTACCCATATATTCCACCTCTTATACTCCAAAGAAATATTTGGATGTTTTTTCATATAATTGTTTCTACTCCAATAGTTTGAGCACCTTTTCAACATGTTGAAAATGATCCTTCTAAGACCTGTTGTATATTAGTATACCATGAAAAAATACTAGCACAAATTTTCTAAGGAAGGGTTTGAAAATGGAATTCATCAACCCTTGAAATGTAGAAGGTGCATTGGTAAGGCCAAAAGGCATGACCAAAAATTCATAATGACCCTCATCAATTTGAAATATTGTTTTTGGAATATCTTAAGTCTTCATTCTAATATTTTCTAAGGAAGGGTTTGAAAATGGAATTCATCAACCCTTGAAATGTAGAAGGTGCATTGGTAAGGCCAAAAGGCATGACCAAAAATTGATAATGACCCTCATGAGTTCGAAATGCTGTTTTTGGAATATCTCCAGTCTTCATTCTAATTTGATGATATCCTGAACGAAGATCCAACTTGGTAAAAATAAATTGCTCCATGTAATTCATCCAATAATTCATCAATCACAGGAATGGGAAATTTGTCTTTAATGGTGAGCTTATTGAGCTCCCTATAATCCGGACAATAAAAGGCCGGATCCATCCTTCCTCTTGGAAAAGTGCACCAATACCACTGAGCAGGAAAGAACCTTGGACAGGTTGGAATTATACCACCTCTACATTTTCTCAATCATAATGCCTAATTTTGTCTTTTGGAAATAAGGATATTCAGAAAATATATGGAGGAACACTTCCTGAATCAAATGAATAGCATGATCATGATCACGAGTAGGTGGGAGTCCTTTGGGAGTATGAAACACCTTGGAATGATTATCCAAGACTTTTTGGAGATATGGAGAAATAGATGATTTTGATGTTGGAACTTCTAGTGAGCATAATTGTGCAATTATGCGCCATTGTTATTTCTTCTGAAGATTTCTCATGACATTAGACCTTATTATCTTTCCTGGCTTCCCTATGATACCCCGTAATTCAATTTCCTTTCCTTCCAAAAACAATTTCAAGAAACGTTCTTGAAAATTAAAAGCTACCGTCCCCAAAGATTGTAACCATTCTACTCGTAGTACAACATCAACACCTCCCTTTTGGATGGAAAGCATTCGACTATTCAATACATATTCCCCCATGGCTAGCTTGATATTATGACCTTTTCCAGAGAAATTTATAGTTCCTTCCGCTCTGTTTCATCACTGACATTGTGCTAGGTAGGAAAAATTCAATTCTCTGCTACCCATAATGAATAAAATTATGGGTACAACCCGAATAAATCAACACTATTACCTTTCTTCTTGATATGTCCTTCTTATATTGAGAAATTTGAGGAGGTTTGCCAACAATGTGACACAAGTACTCTATATGGTCGACCATTCTTCTTCTTCAGGTTGGCCTCTGTGTATATCCTCTTCTTTGTAGTTTCTTGTTCATTTTCTTCCTCCTCTTCACAATCTATGTAAAATAATTTATTCTCAGCACACTTATGACCTTTAGTGTATTTTCTATCACAACTGTAGCAAAGCCCTCTTTCTCTTTTTTCTTCCAATTGTTGTGGTGTCAACCTTGTAGGTTGTGGAAGTCTAGGAGTAGCAACACTTCCATCTTTATAGATGTGAGTGGTAGGCTTCCTTGTCCCCATAATTTTACATTCAATTTTTCTCTCCAACCTGAATTCCTTCTCCATTGAATCAGGTTCCAAATGGAACTTCATGTTGGATTTTAACTTTAAAGCTTCCAGAATACATTAATATTGTGTCTTCCGGGAATATCCTTCACTTTATATTCAATTCTTCAGCCTCTAATGTAATTCACCCCATCAAATCCTTTTTGTTTGAGATTTGTCAGCTTGGCTGTGTGTTTTCTTTGTATCCTTACTTAATGTGCTACATTATTTCCTCCGTAAAAATTGGACTCGGTTTACAATTTTTTTATGGGAGCATTTTCATCGATATTCATACAAATATATTTTGTTCTGAATGTAAAGTTGCAATTCGTACTTTTTTGTGCTTTTGCACACATTATTGAGATCAAAAATATTGCTCCATCTGTAGGGACCCATGTTAGGTGAATCCTTTCCATCAAACTTCCTCATATCCATATTTGGAATATGGTGGTTCTTCAATCCAACATTAGAGTTTATGAAATCATGATTAACATTTATTTTGTTCTCATCATGAGTTTCCTCTACTATCTTTTTGCCATTAGGAATAATTTCTTGTATCAACTTTGACAAACCTTCCTTCAAACCTTCCATTTTTTAATCCTTAACATTCTTCAAACCATCCATCGTAGCTTCCATGCCTTTCTTCAAACCATCCATCTTCTCTTCCATGCTTTTCTTCAAAACATCCATTTCATTTTTTGTTGCTCTTTGCGAGAGCGAAATTTGGTGCACTTGCTCTTCTATTTTGATATGTCATGTTGCATTTCTTCATCTTCATGAGCCATAGTAGAGCCTTCTGAAGGCTTAATGGGTGTTGAATTATTTTTAGGGGGAATTTTAGAACCTAATACTGATATCTATTCTACAATATTCCCTTGGAATCAATTCAAATTGATTCTTCAAACAAGATTTATGCAATTTGGAAAAGAATACACACATTTTTCTTGCTTTTGAGGAGCTCGATATTGAAATTGAATTATCTATGTGATTTCAGATCTTCAATATCTGAAATTCGGCCATGTAGTAGAAACCTGAATCTTCTTTTAAATGCCATAGATCTGACTTGATTTGGATTCTTCAAGGAAAAGTTATGCCCAATCTCCCACAATGACCTAATTATGGATTGGTTCAATAGAGCGAACTTGTATGACGTACCACCTATCATTTTTTCCTCCTTCGGCTCTAAAATTGATAAAAAGGAAACTACAATCCGTGTACTTGTGGCCAATTTTTATATAATTCCAATATAATGCTCAGAGATAGAGTTATGACGATTTTCCCATGGTCACATCTTTGAGATGAAATTCGTGAGCCTGAACAAACCCTAACTTCCACAGAACATATCTCCAAAAATATTGTGAATCAACATCTAAAATTCCTACAGGAATTTCCAAAGGATTTAGGATTTGCTCTATAAAAATTTTAGCTTCTGAACCTTCGTACAAAAAACGTTATAGTGGAACTGTCACGATGACCCGTTTTAGGTGAAATTTGGGAGCCTAAAGAAAACTTAACTTCCATAGATCATATCTCCTAAAATATTGCGAACCAAGATCTAAAATTTTTACACAACATTCCTCATGATTTTGGCTTCGCTCTGTAAACATTCCAGCTTCCGAACCTTCGCATAACAAACGTTATAGCAAAAATTCCATGATGACCTATTTGGAGCAGTGAAACCCTAGAATCCAAAGCTCTGATACCAAATGTTATGAAACCAGCTCCAAAAATAGAAGAAAAGAGAGATCAATGCCTTAGAAATAAGCCACTTCAAGGGGGAAACCTCCAATACATTACATAAATGAACAATTCTTGGATGATACAAATGACAAAACTTCCTTTCTATATATAGGAGTCCATGGGGCCACAATGTAATCGTAGGCTACCTAAAAATAATAATGTAAGGGCACAATAATAACAATATGGGGGTTACAGGGGTACAACGATAACAATAAGGGGTTTATACTAACAAAAATAAGGGACTACACTAGTAATATAGGGACCTAACACTAGCCATTCTCGTTACTCATTTATTGTTTCCTGGGATAACTGTTTGTATTCGATAACAGCCCTGCACCTCAAACGAGACTGTGCCATTGCCATAAAAACCCCTTTGCGCACCATTTTCACTCACTTTGCTTGCATATTTCTCATCTGGACTTATTTTTCAATTTGTGTTGATACAATAAGCTTCCATAGCTAACAAAGAAACCAGTCGAGCAGAGGAAAAATATATTGTTCCCACCCATAGCTGACTGTCAGCAAGTCCTTGGGAATCTCCCACTGCCATTTTTCATTTTCCTACAATTTGAATATTCAACATGCCTCCTAAGAAGAAACACAATGATGATCCCATAAACCCAATGCTCCCTCCCACAGTAGACCTTGATCACATTCCCCTTGTTGACAGGGATTATAAAATCGCAGAGACGAAATGTGAATTTGATCTCTTTAAGTTATATTGTTGGTTCGAAGACAATTTCATTGACCAGACTGTTGAAATTGGACTCTGGGAGTCAATTTACCCTTCTATATTTTTCCCCAGACCTACTATTTACATGACTTCATTAGGAACTGCCATGCCTGCTATTTTCCCAATGACAGAGTTGTGGTAGCCCCAAGTGGGTAATTTTTATTCACTATCACCCTTGAAACCATAAATCAGATGATGCAGGTCCCCTAGATAAGATCTAGCACCCCTTTTTCAATAGAAGCTTTGAATGACTAGTACCAAAAATTAGATATCTCCAAGAGGTCCAAATTTTTTGAGATTTTTCTACTTGAAAATGCCCAATTTCCTAAGAAGAATCCACCTTATGTTGCATCCATGTTTCTTGACCAAGCCAAACAAATTAATGTTCTTTCATGTCTGTTAAGATATTATTATAATGAATGGTCAGATGAGCCAATCCTATTTTTCTGTCAATTTTCTCTATTGATCAAAATCCCCCTGTTGTGCTTAATTTTATTCAATTTATTGCTGACAACATACATGAACAATTCCTAAAGTTACCAACTGAAGGAATTTTCAAGTATGCCTCCATTCTTGCCTACATGCTCATATATTATAAGGCAGATAGGTTTCCATGCTCACTGGAGAAGTTAGATGAAGAAGGAAACCCGTAGTTTGTGATTTTATGGACTTGTTTGGTGAAAAAAGATGCAGATGAGTACATCTTCAAATATTACATAGAGCAGTTCATTCATCCATTCATGATTCTGTTGACCAGAAATGCAGTGCCAATAATCAATGATGATATTAAGAAGATTTTGCACCTATCTGGGCAAGCCAAAACAAGAGATTGGCACCTCGATTAGAACTACATATAAATAAGAGTGTATGGGTGTGATTTTCCACCATACAAACTACCTAAATACCTCCCAATGAGAGTATTTTCTCTTGAATGCATAAGGAAGATTATTAATGCAATGGAAATGCATTTTGTTTTAGCCAAAAAGAAGTCTTAGTTCATAATAAAGACACTGATTGGTCCCTTTATTTGTAATAGCAAGGAAACTAGTGAAGAAGTAGATAAGCTCATGAAAAAAATGAATTTCACTTTGAGCTTCACATTGTATTTTGACCTATTTGGCCTAATCTCCAAGTCAAGTTTGGAACAAAAAACCACTCCTTATGTGCACACACAGAGGCTAGAGATTGAAAGGTATATGAATTAGTTGGAATGGGCAGAGAACACCTTACAGGAAGTAAAGGAGCATCTCATGTCCACATCTACTCTACAGACTCCTACTCCTCAAGATAATGCAAATAAGAGACAAAGAGAGGAAGGATTCCCTTCAATTGCAGGGAGCTCGGCAAATGAATTCAATATAATCTATAGAAAGATAACTAAAAGGAAGAAGAAACAGAAAAACAAGCCACCATAGTCATCAAAGATCCACTTTCTTCTACATAATCAGGTAGCAAATTCATAAGGTCCCCAACAACATCATTATTGTCACAAGATCATCGAGATCCAACCCAAGCATCTTGGCTAATTCATGGAGATAAAGAGAAAAGAATTTTGACAAATACAAGGAGATAAAGCTCAAGAACGAGATCCTTAAAGGCAACATCTACACTCAATTCTGGAAACAAATTGCTAGTGCTCAAATCAGGCTTCTATCAGCCTTTGATATAGAAAATGGAATAATGCAAATGGCATTCTTACAAGCTCAGATTCCGCATCCATAGACAATTTTTTACTACAAGAAGACTTCCTTTGAATTTTATACAAAAGAAATTCATCCCATCATTCATATGAAGATGCATAAGCAAATATGAGAGATGCTTTTTTCCACTTTCACTAACACTTCTATGAATGCTTCAAAGTTGCGGGTGTATCTTAATAATGTTCAACCTCATGTGAATATTGAATGAATTTCATCTTTGGAAAGGGACACCAAACTAAATTCATTAGAAGATATGGTCATAAAGATGGAGTATAATCCAGAGAATGTCAAAGCACTTGAAGAATTGATTAAGAACAAAAATGTTGATATTGTATCACTTAGAAAGAAGCTAAAGATGCCAAAAATTGAGGACACATAGGAAAAAGAAATAGGAGAGTCAGAGAGACATAAAGAAGACATGCTCAAGTTGATCATAGAGAAAAATGCACAAATTAGAAATATGGAGACAGAGTTGGATAAATTAATCAAGGAAAAGGAACAAAATGCACAGCTGGCCATGGTTCCTTTGGATGTAGTGCCCCTCACAACAATATGAACTACATGTACTTCTACATCAACAAGACCTCCAACCAAGCCCATAGATGCTGCAAGGAAACTTACAAAATCAGTGGAAGAAATGTCAATGCAAAATGAAGAAATCAAGAAGCTACAAGGACAGATACATGCCTTACATGTGCAGAAGAACATAAGTGAGGCCTCACACATGGCTGAGGCAAAATTATCCCAAATATTAATGGAAAGGATACAAAAATTGGGAAATGAGACAGGCATGGGCCAAACCTTGGCCAAAAAAAAAAGAGAACATATGGATAGACATCCTTAGCTCAAATGAATGAAATTTGGCCTTCCATACAAATCATTTTTGAACAAAAGGAGTTTATACAGAAAGCTACATCAGCCATTGAAGACATCAAATAAAATATGGATGATAAGCCCATTGAAGCCACTAATATTATCAGATTCCTGAATTCTAAGAATAAGTATGAGTTGGAGGAAATAGGAGTTGAAGATAGAACAAAAACAATACTTGAAGTCAAGAAGGTTTTGACCAAAAATAACCTCGTCCTTCAGCTGGAAGAAAAATATCAGGCCTGGAAACTGCTGTTAACAGGATTTTAAACAGGTTTGGAGTGTTGAACAAAAATGGATTTCCCAATTATTTGTGATAAATGATAAATTGATCACTTTGGAGGAATACAACATGAAATTTAAATATGTGGCAAAGTAAAACTCCAAGTTTGCAGGTATAACGAGCAGGGAAAATTTTAAGAACCCCCCTAAATTTATATGTATAATAAATGGGCGAATCCCCATGATACATAGAAAAAATGGAAGGCGATTTTTTAATAATATAATATGTATATATAATTTTTTTGACGAATCTCTCATGATATTATATTATCTTGTAAAATCATGGCGAATCACTAGTACAATATGGTGAATCATTGTCTAGTGGAGTTCAGGGTGTTGGTTCCAATGAAGATATGGTAGTTGAACCAGGAGTTGAAGGAAGCGAACCACCGAGACCAAGCATGGCACATGGTGACTCGTGAGGGAAGTAGTTCTCGTGTAGTTTGGAAAACACATTCTTCTAGTTATGCTAAGCAAAGTGTTGTTGCTCATGCTACTACTAGCACTGATATTGAGGTTGGAGAGGAGTTTTAGGAAGCATGGAAGCTAGCAGTGGTGGAGAATTACAAAGAGAACCCCATGATGGGCTCCATTTTTCCCTTTGGTATTTGGGCATGGTAAATATTATGTCCATTGAACCAACAATTAACCATTCAACCAGCAATCAACTTGACTAAGTTGATTAGGTACGAGTCAACTTAGACTAATCTTCAAAACTATGCTTTGCACTATCCCATATTTAACACACTAATGCTACACAACATTGTGGATTTTCACCCAACTCTCATGCATGCACACAAAATTTTCATTAACATATATAACCATAACCAAGTGAGAATTGATCAACGATTTGCACCAAAGTTTGTTATAGTGTTGAAATTTCATAAGAAATTTAGATCCATGGTACCTTAAATAAATTTTGAGATGACCTCCACAAATTCGAACACAATAGAGGAAACTTGTGATAAATTTCAAACCTAAAAAAATTAGGATTCATGTTCCTAGGAACGATCATCAAAAGTAGTCGCAATATAGGTCGGGTTTTAAGCCTTGACACATTGATAATGCAATGTCTTAGGTCAAAACTCACACATTGAAAAGTCATCAATGAATAGAAGAGAAGATCATTACGAATTACACATATTCCAAACTTCGTACCAAATTCTACTTAGTTGTCTGCAACTCAACTATACATAATCTTATAGTAAATAAAAATTCCACAAAGCCTTCTTCACATAGCTAATAAATGGCCATGGGAAGAGCACCCCTTATATAATAGTAATAGCAGAAATCAATAGATTATTTCATATTGAACTTCATAGCCCTAGCACTCCTATGTATTGTATGATATATTCAACTTGCATTATCAAATATGGATAAAATCATACTTTTGATTGATACATTTAAATCATACTTGTGCACAACGTAGAATGCAATGCCAGTCAAGGAGTAAAGTCGGTTTGATGTGTAATGATCTATAAAATAATGAAGAAACTTAGTAATGCATCACAACTTTCACATTTGAAAAAATTATAAAGCTTCAATGCAAATCCTTTGTTGTTATAGTTCCTTCTCTCGACCATGTTCCACATAAGCATGGAAAATCAAGTAATACTAGCATTTTCACCGAGAGGTGCAAAGTAATGCTGGGGAGTGGGGATACATATTCCGTGCGAGATAAAGGTGATGTAGGTGATAAATTTGGAGGCAATACAAATTTTTTTGGAAGAATGGGTGGTTTGTTTATCAACTTTTGTGAGTTATCTTGAAATTTTCTTTGTTCTCTCCATGCCTACCTCTGAAACTTAAAAAAAAAAACTATCCACAAAATGCATATTGAACGACCTCTACAGAATATGTACCTAGTTCGTGAGAGGAGCATTAATCATTGTTTAAAATACAATAAATTGAAAGTATAAGATAATGAACAACTTCAGCTCCTTCCTAATCTTAAAAATTTTATATTTATCTAAATATTATCATTTCCATGAAATAAAATTGGTCACATCTCTTTAATATAATAAAATAAAAATTTTAATTAAAAAAATATATACATTAAAACATAATTGACCAAATTGCTATCTATTATCCAAACCCGTCACCTTTCTTATCCCATTCATTTAAATCCACTTGGTTGCATTATCTTAAATTAGAATATGTTCATATGTATAATTTAAAGTGCTTCACCCTCAAATATAGTTTTTCTCCCCCTTCATTTGGGTTCTCTAGGTTTCATTGGTCCTGAATTCATGATATACTTACTATATAGTAACCAAAAAGACAAAGCAAATAATTTGTTCTATTTTAAGATAAGTTTGAGCTTTTAGAAAAGATGTAGCCAAAGGCAACAGACTGATTTCATTTACATATAGGTAACCCTTTGAATGTAGACCATTCCTTGAAGAACATTTTTATTGATGAGGAATGTAATACAATATTCAATTTTCGAACTAAAACTATTATTTATATATATATTTGTGTATGGGGTAAACAATAAATAAAAAATTTAACTAGCCTTGGGGTGGTCAATATTTATAAATTTTATCTATACTTTCTTTACCATGTATATCATATACCTATCAATCGAAAACATGAAAAGTTGTGGAATTCACAGGGATGATCTGCTCTGAAAACACAACCAAACTTTATTATTACCAATATTAACTTTTATATAGTACTACATATGTAGATAAAATTTCCAGCTTCCAAAGAGCTAAACTTGCTTCTCCAACATGATGGCACATTCTTAACTACTAACATTTCTGATTGTTGAATGTAAGAAAGCTTTCTAAGTACATCTAATATATTGCGAGGCTCAAACTCCTAGACTATGTTCCTTTTTACCATGTATCTATAGGCTGCAACCTTCTTCTTGTTTGAAGAGGAGTTGTCTATTATGAGAACTACCTTCCCTGCCTCTGATGCCTAGAAGGAATTGCAAATTGGCTCATCAGATGAAGATAACTTTCTATTCTTGTCAATTGGAGTTGAATAGCTTCCCTGTGCACTCAACACAAAATTTGACCAATAGGAAACATCTCACCCACCAACTATGAGGTCCCACAGAATTGTTGCTCCCGCCTGAACAACATAGACAACTTGAATGTGAGAATTCAAAAACAAAGAAAAAACCTAATCACATAGATCTTGAGGATTAAATCAATCTCAGATCCAACACCCATAAAATTTAAATCCAAAACTAAAACTCATAAAATTTGGAAGTATATTGGAAACAAAATTGAGGCGAAAGAGCTAAATTTGAAAGCAAGAACTGACACAAAATCTGCAAACTTAAGCAATTTTTGACGTACATTACCTCCATTCCCTCGATCTCCAGATTGATTTTCTCCCTAGCTCTAATGGAGAACTCTACTGCAGGATCGTGAGGTCCAAAATATACATCTTTGGTCCTGTTAAGTCCCCCATACTATATAGGCACATTCTCTGGAGATATAATTCAGCAAGTAAAATCAAGTATCAAATAAATTTCTAGGAAATTTTCATTGAATATATCCTTCATTCTATCATATATAATCAGATTCTTCAAGTGAGGTTGAGCATATTTTCACTACGTTAGATAAGGAATTTCACATACTTTTAGAAGTTCTCTTTGACTTTTCCTTCACTTGTAATTAAAAATTTTCTCTTGGTACGCTATGTCAAGAAAGGGCTCAACATGGAGTACAATGCATTGAAATACCATGGGGCATTGATGAACACTTGAAAAATAGAGAGAATACTAATTAAGAGGTGCACACTACAAGAAAAAAGGACATTGGTGAGGGTCATGCTTGTGATAGACCTTTAAGGCCCGTCACCAATGTCACATATGGTGACGGTCCTTAAAAAAGCGTTGTTGTAAGTGCATATAGTGGCGACCATTTAAGGTTTGTCACCAAAGCGATTTTCAGTGACACTTTCGGTGAGGGTTGTTAAATGCTCGTCACTAATTCTCTCTTTGGTGACACTTTTAGTGATGATCTTTTATTGACCCTCACCAATGCTCTTTTTGGTTACTTCTGGTGACGGTCGAAAAATGTTCGTCATCATTGATCATTCCAATGAGTTTTTGATATGTGAATGTTACTATATTTTTTGTCAAAAGATAATGATTTAATACCATTGTTGTGGAGTAATTTTCATTATGTTTCCAAAGACATATACTGGTTAGAGTCACTCAATTTGTTAATAAGTAATTAGTGTGTATCATTTCCCTCAAGTAATGAAAATGTAGTTTTCTTATGAGTCAATACATTATTAATCTCTATTAGGTTTATAATCTAACAAATTCCCTTTAGATAAAGTTCCATTAGTGTGTGTAGAAACTATATTATTTAATACATAATCGATCTTTGTAAATTATATTAATGAGAGAGATCTAGCACTCCTCAACACTCTTAGCACATATTAACATTCTTTGGAACACACTAACATTCCTTGGCACCTCACATATCTTAGAACATATTTGTACCTATAACATCTTGTCATGACTAGGACACCCAAGCACATGTTGGCAGGCCCTAGCATAGCATAACACTCTCATAGCATGTGTTGGCATGCCTTGTAGTCCCTATCTTGCTCTGGAACACTTTGGCATGCATTAACATACATGAGAACTTGGCACACATTGGAACGTGGCATGTATTAGAACCTATTATTAGTGTGCCTAGCATGCCCCCTTTGAAAAAGATAAAGTCCTGGCTTATTAACCCTCTTATGTGTTCATTTCCTTGCATTTTGGGTTGGTTCTTTTTTTTTCCTTGATACTCCTTGACACATATTGACATACCCTGGCACCCTGCACATCCTAGCATGCCTTAACATCTCACATGTCGTGGCACTATTTGGCACATGTTAACACACACTAGAAATCCCTAGCACACTCTGGCACTTCTTGACATGCATTGATATTCCCTAGCATGCCTTACTAGTACTTGACATACCTTGTCACTCCATCCTTGGCATGATAGATATCACTCATTGATACTCTTGGGCACACTATCATATTCATTCACTTCCATGCATTTTTACCTAGTGGTCCCTTGTGTTTCCCTAATACTCCCTAACAATCCTCAGCATGCATTAACACACTCTGTCACACCTTAGCACTCTTCAACATGCCCTTCCACTTCATAAAACATGTATCACTCCCTAACACACATTGTAACTTGGCAAGTGTTGGCACCTGGAAAGTATTAACATGTCTAGCATTCATTAATATGCCTTGGTATGCTTTGGCATAGTTTAATATTAATGTTATTTGAGATCAATTATTGGAAAGTAGATGAGAAGTAACAAAGGATGATTTGGCACTAAGAATGCACTAACACTTTGCACTTGGCTCCTATTGCCACCTAATGTTGGTGTGCCTAGCATTCCCCTCCTTGGAAAGGTAAATTGATGACTTATTAACCCTATGATGTGCTCATTTCCTTGTAGTTTAAATTTTTTCTCCTTTTTGTTGCCTTGATAGTCCCTAACACGTATTGTCACACCCTTGCACATCTTGGTACGCCTTATCACCTGACACATCTTAGCATATTTGACATGCCTTCGAACTATCTAGCACATGTTAGAATTCCCTAGCATGCCTTGACACTCATTCCCTCACAACTATCCTTACATTTTTTCACAACTGGGGAACCCAACCAAGTCCTTAGCTACTGCAGTTCATGTGATATTGGCCTACTTCCACCGCAACAACTTGACCAATTGCACCTACTACAAGTAGATTGTGCCTTGTTCACCTAATAAATCCCTATACCTCATCTTAGGCCACTCATGTCCAAGTTGAACTTGTACCACTTAATAAATTACCAAGACAATGATCATATCTATCCATGGACATAAAACAAATAAGCAACATAAATTACATAGGAAATACTTCACATGTATGTCTAGTTCATATAAATAATAGATAATTAACTAAGAGTTTGCAAGAACCACAAGACACACAAGATATAAGTTAGCTACGTGCCCCAAAACTTATACACAACAATGTACAATATGAAATTGTCTAAAATAGTTTAAAACATGAGCATTCATCCATAGTGTGCCACATGTCATATAAAAATAATAGATAAAGTCAAAATAGTGTTGTGCCCAACACAAAGTCTCACTTTGTCTAAAAATGCTTTGTCGAGCCCCTTATCACAATCATAGGCTTGCATCTTGCAAATCCTATTATGAACTTCTTCTAACACACTTCGTCCTTAACACACTTGAATTCACTAAGACACACTCTTATTTGTTCATTTCCATGCATTTTGACCTAGTTCTCCCTTGTGATGCCTCGACCCTCCTTGATACTCCTTAGCATGCATTCACATTGTTCGACATGTGTTAGCATTCATTTTAATTCCTTTGAATGACCTAACCCTCACTATATATCATGCCCTCACAACTACCGTTACTTAATTTGCAACTTGGGAACCCGACCAAGTCCTCGCTTGACTATAATAGCTTGAGAAGTACTCCACAAGCCTAGTGCGATGGGTTTATGTGAGTTTGGTCACAAAATAATTTGTGGGAAAATAACCCAAGCGAAGGGGTTTTGGACCCAAGATGGGGTTTAAAATCTAAAAGAACATTAAAAAGGAAAATTATAATTTCATACGATCTAAGTGGATAAAGCTTGTAATTTCTAGAGGGTTCTTAAGAGGCCTAGCTAGGAAAAGCTATTTAAGGAGTCCTTAGTATGAAAGCAATAACATCAAGTGAGAAGGATCTCAATTGATTAAGGAGGCCAGCTGGAGAGATGTAGTCCTAAATTAGATCGAGTTAGAGGGTTGAGTAAGGGTTGCTAAAGGGAGGCCATGATCATCCACCAAGAGAAAGATCATCATCTGAGGGTTCACAAGAATGTCACATACCTTAATGGGTTTGAGATAGGAAGTAGGATGGCATATTGTTGGTTCTCTTATGGGAGATCGAGATCAAGAGAGGTGGCTCATGAGAATTTGGGCATGTGATTTTAGTGGTGTTTTTGTCTGAAGGCCACATCAAATTTTGAAATAGTAGAGAGGGTTGAGACCATGTCTTGTGGTGGTTAGTAGGGTTGCAATGTTTGTGATAAATACCAACACAAATGGAGGAGGGTCTACATTAGAATTTATGGCCAGAATATAAGTAGCCGCAGGTGTAATATTGACCGAGGTAACCTTAGTTTTAGGGTCTTAGAGATCTAATTTTCAGGTCAAGATTCAATCAAAAAAATGCCCAGAATCTATGGATCCATATGAGCTAGGCCGAGTCTCTTGTGGCAGCAAGAGTTTTTTATTATATGGGTGGATAGGGTTTGTTCTAAATAAATTAGAATAGAAGTATAATTCCCTGTTTAGGGAGGTTTTCTATCATGTTCAATCCATATGGTATGGCCTTAAGATTGTAACAAATATGCATAGAAGAAGAGGGTTCGTGACCCTTAGAGAGAGGTTTATTTCTGCAATGTATACCAAATATTTGGAAGATGGGTTTCAAAATTATGTGTGGAGATAAAAAATCCAATGGAAGGTGGAACCTGAGTAAAAGATTGAGCAGAAGAAATGTGCCATATAAGGAATGGATTGATATGAAGAGGAGTTTATTTTAGTGGACTATCCATAGAGTTTTGGACATAGATATGAAGCAACCTATAAACAGATAGTCAATGGATTGTTAGTGGATTATTTGTGACCCTAGTTCAGTCATCTACAAATTGTTAGAAGGATGATAAGAGGAGTAGTTCAAATTTGTTCATAGATTGGACAACAAAGAAATTAGTACACAAGAGCAGTTATTTTGAGAGGACTCAAATCACTATTAGGTGCCATATTTGAAGAGCCCTAGACAAGGGAAGTTTTATGGGCACTAGATCAGTAAAATTATTGACTGTGGTTGGGAAAATTGAAGGCAGTACAAGTACAATTGGAGGATTGTTAGGTGACTTTCAAAGGAGAGCCCTAAGTCCTGTACTTGTGAATGAAAACATGACTGGTAGAAAGGTAGGTGTATTGGGCCTAAGGACGTGAAGACTTTGAAGGAATAAAGTAGCAGTCAAGTGGACTAGCCAACTAGCCCTTGTTCACTGTATTATAGAGGATTGTGCCAGTGAGAAGAAGGGAAACCTCCATAGCCCTAGACTTTTTATATTGGAGTAGGAGTGTGGAAAAAAGTGGGCAAACCAAAGAGTTGTTCACAAATGGAGTTGTGAACAACTGATCGAAAACCCTAAGTGTTGCAGATCTTAAAGGAAAAAAGAGATAGATAAATAGAAATTTTTTTTGAGTCGAGTTCAGTAGCCTAAAGTAGTTGAGTTCATTGGTAGAGGAAGATTGATGAGTTACTTAATGGGAGGCAAAAGGACCTGCTAGATGTGTTCATGACATGTGGACTGAAAGGGATATGTGTGGCCACCATCAAAAAGTGGGTCAAGTGTTTTCTTTTTCAAGGTAGATTGGTTATCAAAGGACTAACACCAAGCCCTAGTTGTATTCCTTGTATCAATGTGATTGTAAAGGGCCATGTTCCCTGGTGCAAGAGCTCTAGCCTATTCTATTATAGTTTGCAATTTAATGAAGAATGGTTTGAAAAAGTTAAAAATGATCATGTGCTCTAGTTGATTCCCTGATGTGTGTAGATTTCGTTGTGCAAAGTAGATGTGTTGTGGCACTTGAGTGTGTTTGCATCAAATATTCTACGACCAACCCCATATTCTCATGTGTCATGTGAATTCAACATATGCCTTGTTCACCTAAGAACTACTTGTAACTCACCTTAGGCTACTAATCTCCAATCTCAACTCATTCGACTTAACAAGTTACCAAGACAAGGCTTATCACATCAAACTGTGGTCACAAAAAAACTAAGAAAAACCGTTTACATCTTGACATGCCATAGCACCTGACATGTTTTAAATGCCTTGGCACTATGTGGCATGTGTTAGCATCCTCTACATTCCTTGGCATGCTTTTACACACCCTAACACAACCTATCACTTCCTGACATGCCTTGGTAGTTTAGCATACCTTGGCACTTCCTAACATATAACCTTGTCACTCCCTCTTTAATTCACCTAGAACTCGTTGAAATTCCCTATCACACATTCTTATTCGTTCATTTCCATGCATTTTGACACTCCCTAACACACATTGGCACACCCTAACACCTGGCACATATTGGTATGCCACCCTAGCACTCTATCATTCCTTGGCACTACCTAGAATACCTTGTCACTCTCTCCTTAACACACCTATATCTCATTGAAACTCCCAGTCACAAACTCTCACTCATTCATTTCCATGCATTTTTACCTTGTGCTCCCTTGTATTTCCATAGCATTCCTTAACACTCCTTGGCATGTGTTAGTACACCCTAGCACCTAGGACATCTTTGCATGTCACCCTGGCCTCTACGATGCCCTAACACTCCCTAATATAACTTGTCACTCCCTCCTTAGTACACCTGGAACTCACTAACACTTCCAATCACAAAATCTTATTTGTTCATTTCCATGCATTTTGACGTAGTGCTCCCTTGTGTTTCACTGGCACTCCCAGTTAACACTTCCTTGCATGCGTTAGCACATCTTGGCTGCATGTCGCCCTAACACTCTAGAATTACTTAGCACTTCCAAGCATGCCTTGTCACTCCTCCTTAGCACACTTGGAATTCGTTGACACTCCTTGTCACACACTCTTATTCATTCATTTCCGTGCATTATGACATAGTGCTCCCTTGTGTTTCTCTAGCACTCCATAAAACTCCTTGGCACACATTGGCACACCCTGGAACTCGACACATATTGGAATGCTTTCCTAACACTCTATCATGCCTTGAAATTTCCTAGAATATCTTGTCACTTCCTCCTTATCACACCTAGAACTTGCTAACACTCCCTATCACACACCCTTATTCATTCATTTCCATGCAATTGAAACTAGTCCTCTCTTCTATTTCCATGGCACTCCCTAGCATGCGTTGCACCAAACCCTAGCACCTAGCACATATTGGAATTCCTAACATGCCTCGAAAATTTCTAGCATTTGTTATCACTTCCTAGGATTCCATGCACACCTTGGCACTCCTTAGTTTTCATGCCCTCTTCGATAGCCTTACTTTTTTTGCGACTTGGGAACCCAACCAAGTCATTGAAAAAATAGTGTTGCATCTAGCCCAAAGTATCCCTTTGTGTAAAACTACTTTGTCCATCCCCTTATCATAATCATAAGCTTGCATTTGACAAGTCCTATTATGAAATTCTCCTAACACACTTTATCCATGGGACACCTGGAATTCGCTAACACTCCCTGACATACACTCTTATTCATTCCTTTCCATGCACTTTGAACTATTTCTCCCTTGTGATTCCATGACACTCCCCAACACTCCTTTGCTGCTAAAGGGAGGCCATGATCATCCACCAAGAGCAAGATCATTATGTGAGGGTTCACAATAATTCCACATACCTTAGTGGGTTTGAGCTAGGAAGTATGATGGCATATTTTTGGTTCTCTTTTGGAATATCAAGCTTAAGAGAGGTTTCTCATGAAAATTTCGGCATGTGATTTCAATGGTGTACCTATGTGAAGGCCGCATCAAACTATGAGATAGAAGAGAGGGTTGAGACCTTGTCTTGTTTTGGTTACTAGGTCACAAGGTCTTTGACAAATACCAACACAAATGGAGGAGGGCCTGAATTGGAATTTAGGGCCATAACATAAGTAGCCACATGCTTAATATTGATTGAGGTAACCCTAGTTTGAGGGTCATAGAGATGTGAATTTCATGTCAAGATTCAGTCAAAGAAATGCCCAGAATCTATGGATCCATATGAGTTAGTCAGAGTCTCTTATGGAGGCAAGAGTTGTTGTTTTTTCTATGGGTGGATATGGTTTGTTCTAAAGGAATTATAACATAAGTATAATGCCCTAGTTAGGGTGGTTTCTTATCATGTTTAGTCCATAAGGTATGCCCTTAAGATTGTGACAAATCTATGTAGAATAAGAGGGGTTGTGACCCTTAGAGTGAGGTTTCTCTTTGTAATATAGAGCACAAATCTAGAGGATGGTTTGCAGAAGTATGTGGGGAGATAGTAAATCCAAAGGAGGGTGGAACCTGAGCAAAATATTGAGTAGAAGAAATGTGCCATATGAAGAATGGATTGACATGAAGATGATTTGATTTTGGTGTACTTTCCATAGAGTTTTGGACAAAGCTCTGAAGCTGTCTATAAAAAATTAGTCAATGAATTGTTAGTGGGTGATTTGTGACCCTAGTTCAGTAATTTATAGATTGTTAGAAGGATGATAAGAGGAGTAGTTGACATGTGTTCATAGATTGGACAACAAAAAATTGGTACACAACAACAATAGCAGTCAAGTGGGCCAGCCAACTAGCCCTGTTTCACTATATTTCGGAGGATTGATTCAATGAAAAGAAAGGCAACCTCCATAGGCCTATAATTTTCATCTTGGATCAATACTATGGAAAAAGTGGGCAGACAAAAGATTTATTCAGAAACAAAGTTGTGAACAACTGATCAGAGACACTAAGTGTTGCAGACCTTGAAGGACAACGGAGGCGGCTAGAGGGTAGAGTTTGTTGAGCTAAGTTCAGTAACCTAAAGGAGTTGAGCTCATTTATAGAGGTAGATTGAGGATTTGCAGAATGGGAGGCAAGAGGGCCTACTAGATTTGTTTAGGACACGTGGACTGAAAGGGTTGCTTGTGGCCACCATCAACAAGTAGGTTAGGTGTTGTCTTGTTCAGGATAGATTGGTTTTCAAAGGACTCACACCAAGCCCTAGTTGTATTCCTTGTATCAATGTGATTTTAAAGGACCACAATCCCTGGTATGGGATCTCTAGCCTGTTATATTATAGTTTTTAATACAATGAAGAATGGTTTGTAAAAGTTAAAAAATTTCATGTGCACTATTTGATTCCCTTATGTGTGTATATTTAGTTATGCATTAAAGTAGACGTGTTGTGGAACTTGAGTGTTTTTGCATCAAATATTCTAAGGCCAAACCCAAATTCTCATGTGTTGTGGAAATTCAACTTATTCCTTGTTCACCTAAGAACTACCTATAACTCATCTTAGGCTACTCATGTCTAATCTCAACTCATCCCACTTAACACGTTACCAAGACAAGGCTCACATCCAACCATGGATGTAAAACAACTAAGAAACAAAATTTACTTCTTGACATGCCATATCACCTGACATGTCTTAGAATTCCTTGGCACTATGTGTCATGTGTTAGCATCCCCTGCATTCCTTGGCATGCTTTGGTACTCCATAGTACACACTACCACTCCTTGAAATCCCTTGACACTCTAGCATGCCTTGGTAATGCGTAGCATATAACCATGTCACTCCCTCCTTATCACACCCATAAATCACTGACACTTCCTATCACACACTCTTATTCGTTCATTTCCATGCATTTTGAACTAGTTCTTCCTTGTGTTTCCATGACGCTCCCTAACACTCCCTTCCATGCATTGACACACCTTGACACTTAGCACATCTTGGCATGTCACCCCGACACTCTAACATTTCTTGGAACTACCTATCATACCTTGTCACTCCCTCCTTAGCACACCTAGAACTCACTGACACTCCCTGTAGCACACTCTTATTCATTCATTTCCATGCATTTTAAACTACTAGTGCTCCCTTGTGTTTCCCTGGCACTCCCAAACACTCCTTGGATTGCATTGGCACACCCTAGCACCTGGAACATCTTGGCATGTTTCCCTGGCCTTTACCATGCCTTAGAATTTCTTAGCATACCTTGTCACTTCCTCCTTCGCACACCCATAACCCACTAACACTTCTTGTTACAAACTTGTATTCATCCATTTCTATGCATTAATCTGACTAGTTCTCATTTGTGTTTCCCTGACACTCCCTAACACCTCCTAGCATACGTTGGCACACCCTATCATCTGGCACATCTTGGCTGCATATTTCCCTCACACTCTAACATGACTTAGCACTGCCTAGCATACAATGTCACTTCCTCCTTAACACACCTAGAACTCACTGACGCTCCTTTTCACACACTCTTATTCATTCATTTCCATGCATTTTTACCTACTCCTCCCTTGAGTTTTCCTAGCACTCACTAACACTCCCTACCATGCATTGCCGCACCTTAGCACGTGGTACATCTTGGCATGCTTCCCTAGCTCTATAATATGCCTTGGCACTTCCTAGCATACCTTGTCACTTCCTCCTTAGCACAATTGTAACTCGCTAACACACCCTATCACACACTCTTATTCATTAATTTCCATGCAATTGAAACTAGTGCTCCCTTGTGTTTCCTTGACACTCCCTAGCACTCCCTAACATGCGTTGGCACCACACACTAACACTTAGCACATCTTGGCATGGCTTAGCACTTGGCATGTCTTGGCATTCCTAACATGCCTTGGAACTATCTAGCATGTGTTAGCACTTCTTGTCATTCCCTCACACAGCTTGGCACTCCCTAGTTGTCATGCCTTTATAGAACCCAACCAAGTCATTGAAAAAATAGTGTTGTGCCTAGCCCAAAGTCTCCCTTTTTGTCAAATTTCCTTTGTCTAGCCCCTTATCACAATCATAGGCTTTCCTCCTACAAGTCATATTTTAAAATTCTCCTAATACACTTCGTCCTTGGGACACCTAGAATTCACTGACACTACCTGGCACACACTCTTATTCGTTCATTTCCATGCATTTTGACCTAGTTCTCCTTTGTGATGCCTCGACGCTTCCCAAAAGTCCTCGACATGCATTAACATTGTCTAGAATTTGTTATCACACATTTTCATTCCTTGGCACACCCTATAACTCCTTAGCTATGATGCCCTCACAACTAACCTTACCTCTTTTGCAACTTAGGAACCCAACCAAATCCTGCCTCGACTACAACAACTTGACCAAGTTACAATTACTACAACTAGATTATTCCCTGTTCACCTAAGAACTACCTATAACTCATCTTAGGATACTCATGTTGAATCTCAACTGATCCCACTTGACCAGTTAGCAAGACAAGGCTCACATACATTCATGGTCGTAAAACAACTAAGAAACATAGTTTACATCGTGACCTGTCATAACACCTGGCATGCCTTAAAATCCCTTGGCACTATGTGGCACGTGTAAGTGTCCCCTAAATTCTTTGGCATGCTTTGGCACACCCTAGCACACCCTAGCACTCCCTAACATGCCTTAGCACTGTCTAACATATAACCTTGTCACTCCCTCCTTAGCACACCTCGAAATTTCCAACACCCCCTGTCACACACTCTTATGCATTCATCTCCATACATTTTTACCTAGCACTCCCTTATGTTTCTCTAGCACTCCCTGACACTCCTTAACATGCATCAACACACCCTGACACCTAAAACATCTTGGCATGTTTCCCTGACACTCTAGTATTCCTTGGCACTACTTAACATACCTTGTCACTCCCTCCTTATCACAACTAGAACTCACCAACACTCCCTGTCACATGCTCTTATTCATTCATTTCCATGCATTTTGACCTAGTGCTCCCTTATGTTTCCCTAGAAATCCTTAACACTCCCTGGCACCTGTTGGAACACCCTAGCACCTAGCACATCTTGGCATGCTGCGATGGCCTCTAGCATGCCTTATCAATGCCTAACATACCTTATCACTCCCTCCTTCACACACTTGGAACTCACTGATACTTCCTATCACAAACTCTTGTTTGTTTATTTCCATGCATCAATTTGACCTAATGCTCCCTTGTGTTTCATTGGCACTTCCTAACACTTTCTAGCACGTGTCGGAACACCCTAGCACCTGAAAGATCTTGGCATGCCCTATTGGAACTCTAACATGTCTTGGAACTGCCTAGCATGCCTTGTCACTCCCTCCTTAGCACACATAGAACTCATTGACACCCCTTGTCACACATTCTTATTCATTCATTTCCATAAATTTTGACCTAGTATTCCCTTATGTTTCCCTAACACTCCCTAGCTCACCTTGGCATGCATTGGCACACCTCGACACTTAACACATCTTGGCATGTTTCCCTAGCACTCTAACATTCCTTAGCACTACCTAACATACCGTGTCACTCCCTACTTAGCACAACTTAAACTCACTGGCAGTCCTTGTCACACACACTTATCCATTCATTTCCATACATTTTGACCTAGTGCTTCCTTGTGTTTCCTTGACACTCCCTAATACTCCCTAGCATGCATTGACACACCTTGGCACCTAATACATCTTGCATGCCGCCCTGACACTTTAGCATTCCTTGGCACTACCTAGCATACCTTGTCATTCAATCCTTAGCACACATATAACACTCTCACACTCCCTATCACACACTCTTATTCGTTCATTTCCATGCATTTTTACCTAGTGTTCCCTTGTGTTTCCTTAACACTCCCTAACACTCCTTGGCCTGCGTTAGCACAACCTAGAACCTAACACATCTGGGCATGTTTCCCTGGCCTCTAACATTCCTCAGCACTACCTAACATACCTTGTCACACCTGGAACTCACTGACACACCCTATCACACACTCTTATTTGTTCATTTCCATGCATTTTTACCTAGTTCTCCTTTTTGTTTCCATAAGACTCCCCGACACATGATGGCACACTCAGGCACTTGACACATATTAGCATGCCTTAGTAGTTGGAGTATCTTAGCATGCCTAACATGCCTTTGAACTATCTAGAATATTTTAGCACTTGTTGGCATTCCCTAGCAAACCTTCGTACTCCCTAGCTATCATTCCCTCATAGATGACCTTACTTTTTTTACGACTTGGGAACCCAACCAAGTCATTGGAAAAAACATTTTTTTGCTTAGCCCAAATTCTCCCTTTGTTTGAAACTTCTTTTTCCAACTCCCTGTTGCAACCGCATACTAACCTCTTATCATTCTTATTTTTAACTTCTCTTAACACACTCAATCCTTGACACACTTGGAACTCACTGACACTCCCTAACACACACTCTTATTCATTCATTTCCATGAATTTTGACCTAGTACTCCCCTTGTGTTTCCATAACACTGCCTAGCATGCATTGACAGTATCTAGCACACTTCACACTCCCTGGCATGCTCTACTACTCCGTAACATGCTAGTATAAATCCCTGGAAAACATTGGCCCTTGGCACTTGGTGGCACCTAACAATTATTGGCATGTGTTGGGATGCCATGCAGGCATGGTTTAAGATTAAATTTATTTGAGATCAACTATTTTCAATTAATATATAAGTAATAGAGAATTATTTAACACTTATACGTGCTAGCACTTATCCCATAGCATGTATTGTGACTAGTGTTGTTGTGCCTAGGATGCCCCTCTCGAAAAAGTAAAGTCATCACTAATTAACCCTCTTATGTTTTTATTTCCTTGCATTTTAACTTGGTGTTCCCTTTTGTTGGCCTGACACTCCTTGACACACATTATCATACCATAACACCTAACACATTGTGGCATGCCTTAGCACATGGCATGTCTTGGCACTACCTGGCACATGTTAGTACACCCTGGAACTTCTTAACATGCGCTGGAATTCCCTGACATGCCTTGGAACTTCCTAACATGCTTTGTCACTCCCTCCTTGGCACGCCTGACAATCGCTGACACTCCTCGACACACCCTCTTATTCATTTATTTCCATTCATTTTGAACCGATACTTAATTGTGTTTCCCTGACACTTTGTTTCCTTGACATTCCCTGACATGTGGTGTCTAGCACATCTTGGCATGCCTTACCACTTGTTACATCTTGGCATGCATAACATGCCTTGGCATTGTCTGGCACGTGTTAGAACACCTTAACACTCCATAGCTTTCATGCCCTTACGGGTCAAATGGAGGTCAAATGGTTTTGGCTATTCTCTAGAAAAAGATAGTTGATATTAATGGAAACTGGCAATATGTTCTAGATTTTTCTTGTTGCAAAATTTGTCTAATCAAATCCACACAAAATCCTAGAACCATACATTTTAACAACATCCCTTTGTGCCATTGAGGAAAATTGGTGTATTCCTTTTCCGATTATTGTTAAGATGGCTCTAGTTGCCACCACCATCTACTAATGCAATTATCAATTTAACACTAGGGTAGATTAAGATATTTGTTGTATGAATGGTATATTGTGGGGGGGAATCACACAAAAGGTTTGATTTTCCTCCCTATGATGGACACCTTCAAATGTTCATTTCCCTCCAAGCATGGATTTATCTCAATTAGAACACATGATTTTAACTCCTTGAAGATTCACTCAAGAAATATTCTCTACCCAACAATGTCATCAATTGTTCTAATATCAAACTTAGTCTAGTACTTTTGTAATTGTAAGGTCTTTGGTTTGCAACACCACCTTCATCCCAAAATAAAATTTCAAGCTTAGTAATGGGAGCTTAATACCCCACTATGGCTAAGTACACCATATCCCCCTCTATCCACCTAGACATTACTTGAGAAGTCTTTAACTACTCCAATTACTGTCATGGCTTATTGACAAATTCATATCTCTTGAGATAGAAATTCTACATTAACATAGGCAAACAAAGTCCTAAAAGTAATACTTCTTTTCCATTTTTCCGAAGAGCCAATTAAATAACTTTTTTTCCTCATGCACCTCTTCTTAATGTCACCTTCTACCTTTCCCAACCCATTTCCAAGAATGATTAGCATCCCTAAATAAGCTTAGGGAAAATTTAGGGTAACAATTAAATGCATTAAAGTCACTTTAAGACATTTTGTAGGTTAAACCCTATCCCCTCTATCATTAAACCCTAATTTAACTCGTCTACCATATTTCAAAGATTTTAGACAACTATTTCCCATTATTGTGTGCTGGCTCTATGATAGACTCAAGGTTAATGAAATGTTTCTAAATATGACCTATTGTTATCTAATTTCCTAACATATTCCACCTATAAGGGCAAGAATGTCTCACTTGAGACACATATAATAATTCCCATTAATAAAGTGCAACATGTTAAATATTTTAGTGGGGATCACATTCGTTATGATATTATTAACATCTATTTAAACCACTATAACTAACATCATTGAGATGAATAAGAAACAAGCATAGAACACTCAAATATAGTACAAATACAAACACATAGATAAAATAGTAATAAACTATACTAATAACATGCATGATATTACATAAGTCTAATGTAAAGTGAACACCAAAAACTCATAGCAAATACAATCCTTGTACAACTTCTTCCTAATATTGAATCTATTATGTTTCTTACAAACCTTATATATACAAGAAATTAAAGTAATTTCAAAATACTCAAAATTATAATACAAAATCTATCCAACATAACTGCTTAACACATTAATAACATAAAAAAAAAATCTATTTTTATGAAAAAAATACACAAATTATCTAAAAAACTAAATAAAAAAATTATAACCTAAAAAAAATATGACATGATCTAGATCACCACCATATTCAACCTTTAAGCTTACTTCTGCAAATTCATAATTTCCAAATTTTATTGAACTTTTTCCAATGATAAAAAGAAAATACTTAGTCCATCGACCATGCCTTCCAACTCACCCCTAAGCTGGCTTCTATGCTTCATATATGCCCTGATTTCATGAATTATTCAAGCCTCTATGAAAAACCACGCATTTCATATAAAAATATCATTATTTTATCAAATATCAAAATTTTCATTTCCCTCGCATTGCAGCGTTTGGCCAGGGAATCTTCACAAGATTCCCCACACCCCTACGCGATGGCCCATCCATCTGTCTTAGCAACTTCAAAATACTTCTAGACAAGCGCAACAAGGCACTCAAAGAAGCTGTATGAAGCTGTATGTTCAGGATTCCACGGAGGAAGATGAAGCTGAAGGCGTGGGAGATAATGAATACATCAATGAAGACGACATGTGCCTTTCCAACCCTAAAAACAGTGAATAAATTAAGCGGAAAAGAGAGCAAGAATGCGTTGAATTCGATGAGGAAATCAAATATCCTAAGGCCATATAAAATAGAGGTCACCCAAAAGTAAGAAGAGGAATATTGCTAGATGGATTGATGCCAAAGTATTGTCCCTTTCTCTTTACAATATTTCAGATTTATGTTTCAAAAATCTAATTTTCCTATATCAGTCAAAATTTTCATATGTTTAGTTTTGGCTGTTCAGTTTCCGGTTCAGATCATAATCATCGGGTTTGATTTTCAATTGTAATAGCACTTGTTCAATTAATTACGCCGATAGGCGTAACCCCCTGTCGGAAGGAGCATGTTTTGTGATTAGACTAATTAATTTTTTTGATCTGATGGTCAGGATTGGAAGATGCCAGTATATTCTGGTCGTCGCCACTAAATCGATGGATGAAATCTACCCCACTAACTTCCTTGCATATCTAAATCAGGTGTTTAAACCGTACTTAAATTAATTTTTTACAAATCTGGATTAAAAATTTACTGTGCCATTTATTAATTGACACCTATCAAGATTAACCTTTCGAATGAAACTGAAAGACTAATGCTTGTCCAAATGTGTGACACTGTTATGCCAAGTGTCTGAAGGCGCCCGCGGACAAGGACACGTCGTGAGAAGAAAGGTTGTGGGCGCCCTGGTCGGTCGTTTCAAAGCGGATAACGGTTATGCCAAGTGTTTGAAGGCACGAGCGGACAGAGATTAGTCATTTCAAAGCGGATAACGGTTATGCCAATTGTTTGAAGGCGCGAGCGGACAGAGACACGTCGTGAGAGGAAACTTCATGGGCGCCCTAGTGGTTTCAAATCAGAAATCTCCTTCTGGAATCTCTTGAGTTTTATATGAAACTCGCCATTGCTGTCATTGCGTTGGTGGGGGCATGGAGCTTCTGCGTCAAGGGAAGAAATAAGAGGCTACCCCCGGGGCCGTTCCCTTTGCCCATCATCGGAAATCTCCATTTGCTGGGACAGCTTCCACACCAAGCACTGGCAGCACTTTCTCTGAAATTCGGGCCTCTCATGTCGTTCCGCCTCGGCTCTGTTCCCACCTTGGTAGTCTGTTCACCCGATATCGCCAAGGAGTTTCTCAAGACACATGATCTGGTTTTTGCTAGCAGACCTCCATCCGCAGCCACTAATTGTTTTTGGTATAATTGCACTGATATCGGGTTTGCTCCTTATGGCGCTTACTGGAGGCAAGTGCGTAAGGTCTGCGTTTTACAGTTGCTGAGCTCCAGACGATTGGATGACTTCCGCTTTATAAGAGAAGACGAGGTCTCTGCCATGATTCATTCTATTGATGATTCAGATCAGCCTGTAAACATTAGCAAAACCGTGTCAACCCTACTCACTGACATAATGTGCAGGATGACCTTCGGTAGAAAGTACTCTGACCAAGAGTCTATTGGCGGCAAAGGAATCAATTCAGTGATCAAGGAAAGTTTTGTGGTAACCGGTGCCTTTAATGTTGGAGATTATATACCATACGTAGCCTGGATGGATCTACAAGGTCTCAACCGACGCTTCAAGGAATTACATCGCATACAAGACGATTTGCTAGAGAAAGTAATAGAGGAACACGTTGCCCAGAATGACCCCAACGTCACGCGAGATCTGGTGGACGTTCTGATTGCAGCTTCTGCAGATAAAGATACGAAAATCCAAATTACACGAGACAATATGAAGGCCATCCTCTATGTATGTAAAAATTCAACGTATTCTGTATTTTGAATAAGCATATATGATGCACCATAGTGAGAAGCTAAAATTTTCTCCAGAAAATAGTGAAATCTTAATGATTAGTAATATTTAATGCAGGAATTAATTGATGTCTTAATGATAACGATGATGGCAGGATATGTTAGGCGCTGGCACGGATACTTCATCTACAACCATAGTGTGGGCAATGTCCGAATTATTTAGAAAACCGCTACTGTTGAAGAAGGTTCAGGACGAGCTGGAACGTGTAGTTGGAATGGAACGCATGGTGCGTGAATCTGATATTCCTCAGATAGAGTTTATTTCTCAGATAGAGTTTATTTCTGGATGGTGTAATAGTCTTTTGATTTTTGATGATATTTCCTTTAAAAACTCCACAGAACCAAAAATGTTAATAAGTGCTTTCTTTATGCACTCTCAGCTACAGATTATATTATAATTACAATGATAATTTCAGTGAAACCGATTTCTAAATTGCGCCAATCATTTTAGGAATCATTTAGCTGCAATTGTACGAGAATTTAGTTGTTTTGATCCATTCCTCTAACTTCATGGAATATGTCAATCAGGATTCTGGAGAATAACACAGTTATCACCTGTAATGAAACTTTGCCAATGCACATATGTAAGGCAGCAACCATGGCATTTATATCGCCTATTCATTATAGAGCTGCAATGTTCGTTCTCTGTGGTGCGAATGTTTAGCCTAGATGTCTTCAGCAATATTATCCTGCGAGTTGAACGTTGATTACATGGAACTGCAACCTGAAACAAAACGTAATTAAAATAATTTGAGGCTCACAAAACAAATACATTTTAACCAAGTTCAAAACTGAGGCATAATCATGCAACGTTTAATGCAGGTGCATTTATTTGATGCAACGTGTCGTGCTTGGAGTGATGAACTATCGTGGAGTGGCTTCGATGAGTCTAGAGCCAACATGGAGGGTTGTTTGAGCATTTCCATCGTCGAAGTGAAAGCATGGAGTCCTCCATTACGATAAGCATCGATGATAATACTCCCTTCACATTAAATTATTTTGAAAGTTTCCTTTGCATTAAATTAGTTTCGTTTTGAATGTTTTTTTGGCATCATAAAACTTTGAATCATTCCCTTTTGGTACATGTTTAGGTGATTAAATTTCGTTGAATGTATGATGAATGACCATTTGTGGTTGCTTTTTTCTTTTTATATATTTTATTATTATATATATATTTTATTCAATATATATACTTAAAGTCACAACATGTAAATAATAATAAATATAAAATATATACAACATATTATATTACATGACAAAAAAAAATATGAAGATTATTAATATGAATTAATATTTAATAAGTTCATATCAATAATAATATATATTAAAGTCATGTCAACAAATATGTTATTCTTAACACATATATATACATGCTCACATGTGTTTCAGTTATGGGAATGTAAATTGAGGTGAAGGCTAAAGCAAGACTTAATAAGCAATTTAGGGAGAATAATCATTCTAGCAAGGTGCCATAAAAATAATCAAATTTATTGGTTTGCCAGCGAGACGACATATTATAACTTAAATTATGGTGAGTTCATAAATATTTTTTAAAACACAATTATGATAAGTTGAGAAATATTTTTATACAACTAATACTTCATATCAAAGTTTTAGTGCCATTGAAATGCCTTCAAATATTTTCTGAGGATAAGGTAGAATTCACAATTAAGAAGTTCCCACGCCAAATTAGTCTGTAAGGAAACAATGGTTCCTTAAAATGTTTATTGTAAAGATCGAGGCTTACGAAGGAATAAGTAAAAAAAGTGGAAGCGAGATTAAGAGAATTAGTTACATCTGCTTAGGCAGCAACTCCATTGAAATGTTTCATTATAGTTCAGTATCATCTCTGCACTATTCACTATGCACTATTGATCAGGTCTTTCAACTGCAAACGATTAATGGCGCACACTTACAACCAAGCTGTAAGGATTTCTGACCAGGGAGGGACTTGTATATAATAATGAGATTTATATCATCTTATTTTAAAATGTATTATTATATATAACAATAAATCTCTGTAAATTACAAATTAATTGTATATCAATTATATCAAGTTTTGAATTATTTTGACCATACTCTTGAAAAAAAAAATTTATTTTATAATATGAACTTTGGTTTTTTGTTGGTATTTTTTTTAATTAAATTTTTTTTTAAAAATTTATCATGTAATGTCTTTTTTAACATTTTAATTGGGTAAAAATATAATAAAAAAACATAAAATTAATTATAATTGAATTAAAAAATTCATTCTAGAGTATGAAATGACTTGTAATTCCAATATAGATTTGACATATGTTTTGTAATTCCTCCAATGTGAATTAAATATAACTTATATTTACAATTTTAAAGTATAAGATTTTAAATATAACTTATATTTAGAATTTTTAAATTAACTTAAATCTATTTTTTAAAAGTGATAAAAAAAATTGATCTGTTAATTATTTATATGTACAAAATTTAACTGGGTTAACAAATTAAGAAAAATAAAATATAAACAAAATATAAAGTTAAAGTTAAGTTGATGTTAATATTAATATTAATATTTTGATAATAATATATTAACGATTATTATACTTTGTTATATATATATATATATATATATATATATATATATATATTACTCTAATAATAATTTGTATTAGTATTTGATATTAAATAATTAATATGTAGGAATATACTAATATTAATAAACAAATAAGTTTTACTATTAATATTAATTAATTTGAAAATAAAAATGCTATTTTTAATATTGTTAATATTAATATTAATAAATAATATTAGCAACATTTAGCATTAACATTTAGTATTAAAAATAATGTTAAAAAATTTTAATTTACAATATTATTTATTATTATTATTTTAATTTATTAATATTTATATATATTAATTTTAATTTTAATAACATTAAAGAATATTATTATGGTAAATAATCATGGTCACATTGTGGAAATAATAAAAATGACATTAATAACATTAACATTCTAATATACAATTAAAATAATATTAATAATTAGTATTTAAATAATGATGATTATGATTTATACTAAACACTTAATTAATAATGAAAATAAAATTTTAATTATTATTAAAAATATTATTATTAGTAACATTAATAATAATAATAATAATAATAATATTAAAAACATCATTAATACAATATTCACGATGTTTATTTAAAATTAATGTTCATAATTGTATTAATAACAATAAGTTTCAAACATAATTAATGTTTATTAAAATTATTAATAACATTTAAATTATAACAATAATATTAATAACATTTTATTAATAATATTAACATGATTAATTACATTAATTACATTAATGTTCATAATTGTATTAATAACTATAAGTTTCAAACATGATTAAGGTTTATTAAAATTATTAATAACATTTAAATTATTAACATGAATAATCGATCAATGTCATCCATGATCAAATGACACATTATGAGAAACATTGTCTCAATATGAAAATCATCCATCGCCAACCATGGTCATAGTTGGTCCAACGTTGCATTGTGGCAACCATTGTCTCAATGTTTAAATCTATTCCCTTGGGTTCACCAATTCATTTTCGTTTATAATTTTTTGGGTAATGATTTTCCCTTGGGTTCACCACTTGCTTTGGTTTATAATATTAAACCCTTGGGTTTATTAGTTTTTTTGGTTTATAATATGAATAATCGATCAATGTCATCCATGATCAAATGGCACATTATGAGAAACATTGTCTCAATATGATAATCATCCATCGCCAACCATGGTCATAGTTGGTCCAACGTTGCATTGTGACAACCATTGTCTCAATGTTTAAATCTATTCCCTTGGGTTCACCAATTCCTTTTGGTTTATAATTTGTTGGGTAATGGTTGTCCCTTGGGTTCACTAATTCCTTTGGTTTATAATATTAAACCCTTGGGTTTATTAGTTTTTTTTGTTTATAATATGAATAATCGATCGATGTCATCCATGATCAAATGTCGCATTCTAACAAACATTGTATCAATATGAAAATCACCCATGGCCAACCATGGTCATACTTGGCCCAACGTCGCATTGCAACAACAATTGTCTCAATGTTTAAATCAATTCCCTTGGGTTCACCAATTCCTTTGGTTTATAATTTTTTGGTTAAGGATTTTCCCTTGGGTTCACCACTTGCTTTGGTTTATAATATTAAACCCTTGCGTTTATTATTTTTTTTTGTTTATAATATGAATAATTGATCAATGTCATTCATGATCAAATGTCACATTCTGACAAACATTATCTCAATATGAAAATCACCCATGGCCAACCATGGTCATACTTGGCCCAACGTCGCATTGCGACAACAATTGTCTCAATGTTTAAATCAATTCCCTTGGGTTCACCAATTCCTTTGGTTTATAATTTTTTAGGTAATGATTTTCCCTTGGGTTCACCACTTGCTTTGGTTTATAATATTAAACCCTTGGGTTTATTAGTTTTTTTGGTTTATAATATGAATAATCGATCAATGTCATCCATGATCAAATGTCACATTCTGACAAACATTATCTCAATATGAAAATCACCCATGGCCAACCATGGTCATAGTTGGTCCAGCGTTTCATTGTGACAACCATTGTCTCAATGTTTAAATCTATTCCCTTGGGTTCACCAATTCCTTATGGTTTATAATTTGTTGGGTAATGGTTGTCCCTTGGGTTCACCAATTCCTTTGGTTTATAATATTAAACCCTTGGGTTTATTAGTTTTTTTGGTTTATAATATGAATAATCGATCAATGTCATCCATGATCAAATGTCACATTCTAACAAACATTGTATCAATATGAAAATCACCCATGGCCAACCATGGTCATACTTTATAGCGATCGCATTAAACGCTGGTGTCTCAATGTTTAAATCTATTCCCTTGGGTTCACCAATTCCTTATGGTTTATAATTTGTTGGGTAATGGTTGTCCCTTGGGTTCACCAATTCCTTTGGTTTATAATATTAAACCCTTGGGTTTATTAGTTTTTTTGGTTTATAATATGAATAATCGATCAATGTCATCCATGATCAAATGTCACATTCTAACAAACATTGTATCAATATGAAAATCACCCATGGCCAACCATGGTCATACTTGGCCCAACGTCGCATTGTGACAACAATTGTCTCAATGTTTAAATCAATTCCCTTGGGTTCACCAATTCCTTTGGTTTATAATTTTTGGGTAATGATTTTCCCTTGGGTTCACCACTTGCTTTGGTTTATAATATTAAACCCTTGGGTTTATTAGTTTTTTTGGTTTATAATATGAATAATCGATCAATGTCATCCATGATCAAATGTCACATTCTGACAAACATTATATCAATATGAAAATCACCCATGGCCAACCATGGTCATACGCATTAGCGATAACTGTTAAAACAACTTTTATAACAATTTTTAAATCAATTCCCTTGGGTTCACCAATTCCTTTGGTTTATAATTTTTTGGGTAAGGATTTTCCCTTGGGTTCACCACTTGCTTTGGTTTATAATATTAAACCCTTGGGTTTATTAGTTTTTTTGGTTTATAATATGAATAATCGATCAATGTCATCCATGATCAAATGTCACATTCTGACAAACATTGTATCAATATCAAAATCACCCATGGACAACCATGGTCATACTTGGCCCAACGTCGCATTGCGCCAACAATTGTCTAAATGTTTAAATCTATTCCCTTGTGTTCACCAATTCCTTTTGGTTTATAATTTGTTGGGTAATGGCTGTCCCTTGGGTTCACCAATTCCTTTGGTTTATAATATTAAACCCTTGGGTTTGTTAG
Organism: Pinus albicaulis; assembly: GCA_034641835.2. Lineage (NCBI taxonomy): Eukaryota > Viridiplantae > Streptophyta > Pinopsida > Pinales > Pinaceae > Pinus > Pinus albicaulis. The sequence goes on from CM076573.1 coordinate 10,816,061, forward strand.
TTTTTTGGTTTATAATATGAATAATCGATGAATGTCATCCATGATCAAATGTCACATTCTGACAAACATTGTATCAATATGAAAATCACGCATGGCCAACCATGGTCATACTTGGCCCAACGTCACATTGCGACAACAATTGTCTCGATGTTTAAATCAATTCCTTTGGGTTCACCAATTCCTTTGGTTTATAAATTTATTGGGTAATGATTTTCCCTTGGGTTCACCACTTGCTTTGGTTTATAATTTTAAACCCTTGGGTTTATTAGTTTTTTTGGTTTATAATATGAATAATCGATCAATGTCATCCATGATCAAATGTCACATTCTGACAAACATTGTATCAATATGAAAATCACGCTTGGCCAACCATGGTCATACTTGACTAGCATTAAGCATTAAAATTATTTCGTTATCTCGATATTCAAATCAATTCCTTTGGGTTCACCAATTCTTTGGTTTATAATTTATTGAGTAGATTTTCCATAAAGTTCACACTTGCTTTGGCTTATAATATTAGCTATAGGTTTATTAGTTTTTTTAGTTTATAATATGAATAATCGATCAATGTCATCATAGTCTAATCTCACATTAAAATGACATTGTATCATTAAAGTCATGCCTTATTAACTCATGGTCATACTTATTGCATTGCGCCAACAATTGTCTCAATGTTTAAATCAATTCCCTTGGGTTCACCAATTCCTTTGGTTTATAATTTTTTGGGTAAGGATTTTCCCTTGGGTTCACCACTTGCTTTGGTTTATAATATTAAACCCTTGGGTTTATTAGTTTTTTCGGTTTATAATATGAATAATCGATTAATGTCGTCCTTGATCAAATGTCACATTCTGACAAACATTGTATCAATATGAAAATCACCCATGGCCAACCATGGTCATACTTGGCCCAACGTCGCATTGCGACAACAATTGTCTCAATTTTTAAATCAATTCCCTTGGGTTCACCAATTCCTTTGGTTTATAATTTTTTGGGTAAGGATTTTCCCTTGGGTTCACCACTTGCTTTGGTTTATAATATTAAACCCTTGGGTTTATTAGTTTTTAGTTTATTAATAATATAACCATCTATGATATTAATATATCAATAAATATTAAAATATTAAATATTATTTATATTATTTTTATATTAATAAATATTATTAATATATATTATATATATTTCAAGTTAATTTATAGTATATATATAGTTAATATTATTAATATATTAATAAATATTTTTAATATATATTATTAATACTTATTATAATATTAAAAAAAAAAAAAATATATATATATATATATATATATATATATATATATATATATATAATATTTTTGTATATATTAATAATATTATAATATTACTAATATTAATTATAAATAAATATTCAAATATTTATTAATAATTATTATTTGTAATATTAAAATATTATTAATATATATTATTCATAATATATATTAATAATATTATAATATTTTTAATATTTATTTAGTAATATTAATAATATTATAATATTACTAAAAATCATTATAAATAAATATTCAAATATTTATTAATAAATATTAGATTATAATATTACTAATAATCATTAAAATATTAAATATTATTTTTATTATTTTTATATTAATAAATATTATTAATATATATTATATATATTTCTAGTTAATTTATAGTATGTATATAGTTAATATTATTAATATATTAATAAATATTTTTAATATATAGTATTAATACTTATTATAATATTAAAATTATATATTTAATATTTTTTATATATTAATAATATTATAATATTACTAATATTCATTATAAATAAATATTCAAATATTTATTAATAATGATTATTTGTAATATTATAATATTATTAATATATATTATTAATAATATTATAATATTATAATATTTATTTAGTAATATTAATAATATTATAATATTACTAAAAATCATTATAAATAAATATTCAAATATTTATTAATAATGATTATTAGTAGTATTATAATATTTTAATAAATCATTAGTAATTTAAATAATATTATAATATTACTAATAATATTTATTAATAAATATTACATTATAATATTACTAATAATCATTATAAATAAATATTCTAATATTTATATTATTCTAATAATAATAATATAACCAATGATAGAATATATATTATTAATATATTATTAGTTCTTTTGCTTTATTAATAATATAACCATCTATGATATATTAATTTATTATATATTATTAATATTTTTTTTTATATTAATATATATTATATATATTTGAAGTTAATTTATAGTATGTATATAGTTAATATTTTTAATATATTAATAAATATTTTTTTATATATATTATTAATATTTTTATAATATTATTAATATACATAAAATATTTTTGTGATTTTAATCATAATTAATATATTTAATATATTAATATTCTTATTAATATATAATATATATTTTTCAAGTTAATATAATAAATTTATTATATATAATATTTAATTATTGATATATAAATTAATGTGATGGGTAGTGGATATAGGCCTATCGGCGTATATCAACCACATTGGTAAATGTGGTTGTAAATCTATTTTATATACGCCTATCGGCGTATATCAACCACATTAGTTTTTACTAATGTGGTTGTGCTAGTTTATTAGAAATTATCAGGTTAGGTTCAGAAACATCCCATGTCCAATTA
>CM076573.1:10818854-11165541 GCA_034641835.2 Pinus albicaulis
CAATTTTTATTCCCCAGGACCTTGACAGTAACATTCCAAAGAGAGCTGGGATGTCTGCCATCGCGATGTCCATTACCACACTTTTTGCTGGGATTTGGGCCAAATTGACCACCAAATCTTTGATCATCCCCAGGCATTTAACTCTTTTGAAATCAAATGAATAGAGGTATTTGTATGGATGGGTGATTTGTAATCCTAGTTGTTCCATGACTGACAGAGGTATAAGATTATGGGAAGCTCCAGAATCTAACATGCAGTTATGTAAGCGAGATTGAAGGGTTTAAGCGAGATTGCTTGTCATAATTTAAGCGAGATTGCTTGTCATAATTTAACAGGGGGCTGACATGATCAACAGGGTCGTTGATCTTGCAGAGATCAACGGTCAAGAGAAAATTCCATAATATAATGCGACAGAGTCACATTTTTATTACAAAGGAAAAAATGGAAGAAACACAAAGAAAAAGAGGGAAGATTCCTGTGGAGGACGAAAAAAGCAGAGGAAAGAAAATTGGGGTTTCGCGATGATATCGGGCCGTCGGATGAGATCGGCCCACGAGATCAACGGTGGAGAATGATCTATGAAGGCCCTTGGAAAAGGCGGAGGGTGATAGTATAAATTTAATATTGAATGTTGGTCGTTGATCTGCAAAGATCAACGGCGAATATGAAACGCGATAAAACACAACAAAAATTAGGGAAGGCGGTTTCAGAGGGAAAAACAGGCAGTATCGCGCGGCGTGTTAGCCCCCTGTAACTTTTTGACAGGCAAAGTAGGGGGCTAAATTGTTTTTAGCCTTCAAGGAATGCATCTCCCCTGAAGACACATCATCCTTGAAGTCTCTTGTGCCATTGCCTCTGATAAAATCCCTTCTGCTGATCCCCACTATAAGGCCTCTCTGATTGTGACAAAATTATGCTCCAAAAGGCTTTAATTTTCCCCCTGTACCTCTGCTGAATGTCCCATTGTACCCATTTTCCCCCCTTTTTCAAAATCCCCTTTTTCTCCCTCTAAGTCCCTCTTAACCCCCTAGATCATATCCCAAATCCCCTTGGATTTCTACCCTTACCCTTTGTTTGGGCCAAATTCCCATTTCCTTCCCCTATAGTTCCCCTTCCTAACCCTTAAAATTCATTAAAATGGGCCAAAACCCACTTTTTAACTTTATAATAAGGCTCAGCCCCTTGTCCGCCAGCCCCTAAACCATTTCCTCTTGTGTGACCTGGGCGCTAGAACCACCCGCAAGCCCACAAGAGCGCTTAACGCAGAGATGTATCGGGCAAAAGTTGAACCGTTGATTTGTATTGATCAAACGGCTATCGCAAGCTCCGCAGCGCCCATGGCCCAACCCGTTCACCGCATCTTAACCGTCCATTTACCCGCCAGATCCGACGGTCCGCAGTTCATCCATATCGGGCGTAGTTTGAACCGTCGATCTGTATAGATCAGATGGTGCGGAATCCACCTGTCCCGGTGATCCCCGCCCGCTTTCACTGTTCAAAAACCATCTGGTTTCCATCGCACCGCCTTTCGGGGTTAGGCGGTATTTACCGATCGGCCAGCGATTCCATACATCACGTGACACGCGTCCCCTGTACCTTTTTCAAAACCGTCATCCTCACGCGTTAAACATTGTCCATCGTGCATTATTGTTCGGACGCAGATGCCCAGCGATATTGCTATGGACCGTCCGATCTGGGGTGGGCCATCCAACGGCTATCACTCGCCAAAGATGCACGATAGTTAACTCAGATGCCCAGCGATATTGCTGTGGACCGTCCGATCTGGGGTGGGCCATCCAACGGCTATCACTCGCCAAAGATGCACGATAGTTAACTCAGATGCACGTGCGATAACTCAGGGTATGGCCCGTCATCCGTCACCCTCCGATGCATTTTCAGCCGTCGATCTCCTCCCGAGATCAGACGGTCCACATTCAATTGCCCCACTGTTGACTATTCCGCCATCGCCCTATCCTCCACGTCATTCTTCCACGTGTTCCATCATATATCCGCCCGTCCATAAATATATATTTCATTCCACAGTCAAAGTTTTAAATATTTTTTCCAGCGAAATTGTTTTTTCGACGTCGCCCAATGCATTTCTCACTGTTACACCTTTCCTCCGTAATATTCTCTGCATGCTTCATCGTCCACCGTATCACATCGTCGTTTCCGCAGTCATCCATGCCACCCCCCATGCACGGTTCTCTTAACTCGTTTTCATGTTTTGTAGGGTTATCTAAGGGCAGAAAGCCGCCATGATTCATATACACCATTGTAAAGGCACAACGCACAGAAAGAGCTGAAATCTAGAGCCCGTTGTTACAGAAAAATGTCTGGATAGGTGTCTGCAGCATAAATTTCATCAAAGGATAGAGTTTGAACTCTGCAAACCCTCCGGCGCCATTAAATCTCGGATTGCATGAACAAAGGCAGTACAGGAGCAGCAGAGAGCTCGAGGCAAGAAATAGAATACTTTGAGCCTTTTCAAGGATTTTAGAAGCAAAGGTACCAGTTCAAGAACATCACGCATTGCACAAAAGGTACGACACGCAGGGATTTATGTATATCATGGTTTGCACACCAGCAGAATGTTTTCTCCATAAAGGACAAAGTGCCCATGCAGCTTTTACTCTACACCGTGTTCCTAAAGAAATTCCCACCCTGACAACAGTCTGAAGCTACCAGAGCATTTGTTTCATAAGTATGGCAGACTTCTCCATCATTCATTTATCTTTTGTTTATTCACCAATGGTACTACAGAGCACTGCAGCCCAAGTACATCAAGAGACATATCGAAGTAAATAGAGGCCCGAAGAAGACCACTCTTCCATCCAAAGAGTGACAGGAATTGAATGTTCATAATTTAAACAGAATGGGCTTCGGCCCTCTTTCTTTTCAGAAGTTTAATACTGCATTTAGTTCTTCACCTACCTCCTCTGCTTCCCTTCAGCTATAAAACTCATGAGATAATATTGTAAAGGTTTTTGACCAGTTGTCAGAGAACTGCAAGTAGTTTCTTTTGAGACACAGTCTCTGTGTAAAGTTGTAAGATAGGTTGGAGAAGATGTTTTCAGACTGAGTATTCAGCCATTGGCATGTTGTACTTGATTGGTATTGTTGTTTAATATGATAAGCACATTTCTTTGGATCCTGATCTGAAGCAGCGGTGATGTTTTCCTATCTTTGTGTTTACATTCATTTCATTACGTTTCTACTGGCTTGCATCAGAATATTGGCATAGGATTTACCCTTGTTAGGTACCCTATGTTTCTGCTCTCCTTGCCATTAATGTTTCTCTTCTGAATGTATTATCTAGGAATTGATTTCAGATAATTTAACCAGTGTAGTGGATGGTATTGCCTTCTCTCTGATGTATGAGTTAAATGTATCTGTTCTTAGATGTTTTCTTGTTAAGGATTTAGTTGGAAGATTTGGGAACACTGGGGATTAGAGTTAGCCCTGTCCACTAGGATCCTTGTGTGACTAGCTGGTCTTTAGCTTTGTGCTCTGAATCTGTGTTATCTCCTTCCCTCCTACCTTTCCATATCACAATCATCTTTAAGATCCTATGTTTTAGATGACTAGCCCAATTGAAAGCCTGCCTATTGGATAGTAAGAAAATCCTTTCCTGACTCCATTGCCCAATGGTTTTGAATATTACTTGGAACATTTCACCTCTTCCTTCTCCCTCTCTGCTCATCCTTGTCTTACATTGAACCCTTCTTTCCTGATAACCAACAACCAAATCAAAACAAATCAAACAAACAAACCCTGTGCCTATAAGTAGCCTAACATCTTAACATTCGAGCTTCAAAGACATATACACCTTTGATATAACATAGAGAGATCCCTCTCTGGACCCAGGAGGGCTAGATCTTGAGGTCTGAAAATGGTTTGATGTTGTCTCATCTTTTGGTCTTGCCAATCTGGCCAAAACATGGGATCCCCAACATGGAGAAATGGGAGAAAGGTGGTTTCACCTTTTTGAACGCGATATGCATTAGAAGGTGACACATGGAATTTGAATACCGTCCATATCGCGTAGCCCTCTGAGAATTAACGTTCGTGCTTGAATCTGCGTGAAAACGCATGCTGGCCATTGGATCTAGGGTCTCAGATCTGTCGGTGGAGAGCGAGCGCGATATTGGATAGATGCGTGGGCGGAAGGAGGTGGGGCGGTTTCAATCTGAGCCGTTGGATCAAGGATTGGATGACTGAGATTAAATCTGAGGAAGCCAGGACCCACAGGAGGCGGGTGTGTTGGGATTGTTATGAACCGTTAGATGTAGAGGATCAACCGTGGAGACTTAATCTGGGGCTTAAATGGAAACATAAACAAAGCGGAGGAAGGGTTAATATGGGTCATTGATCTGCAGAGATCAACGGCTAAGATCAGCTTAAAAAAAATTATAAAGCGGAGTTGCATGTTTTAAGCCAAAGTCGGGAAAACTGATCTGGGTTGTCGGATGTTGACACGTGGATGGCCCAGATGCAATCGGGGCTTTTCTATCAGCAGGGAAACAAAACTGAATGGTGCCGATGCGATTGGATATGGACCTTCGATTTGCATATCAGATCGACGGCAGAGAACAGATCGAAAGGTGACCAATCGGGGGTGGAGAAATAAAATATTAACGTGCCCATTGAAAAATTCCTGATGTGATACAGCGCTAGCCATCGGATTGGCCCAATGATCAATGGCGAAGGAGGGCTCTGACCAATGAACGAGCGGGACCATGTTATAATATATAAAACCAAAATTTAATGAAAAAAAAGGTTTTTATGGTGTCGAGCGGGTTATATACATGAATTTTGGCACCTGTCTGCGGGGCCTGTGGATATGTGGAAAACACAAAGGGACCAGGGCTTTATATTTATAAGGGCCAATCGGCATCAGAAGCATGGTGCTGGTATTTCTATCTACCCACTTGGAATTCTCCGATGCGAGATAGCGTGGTTCGTCGATCGGGAAAAGATCAACGGTTTTTATCATTTAATAACATTGTACTGGCGGGTTTAATGTAAAACATAGAAAAAAGGGGTTTTTATGTTTTACAAAGGAAATTTACATCGGAGATGGGTTTATTCACAAATTTTTAGGGCCCGATTGCGGGCTTTGAGGTTATATGAAGCGGCAATGGGGTCAGGAACTTATATACAAAGGGATAATCGCATCGGAGGCTTAACGAAATAAAATAGAATTTCACTGGCCGATTGTTCCGATGCGATAAGCGCCGAAAGGGTTTAGCACTTGGTTCTAGTGCCAGGGCATATGTGGGGAAGTGTTTTAGGACTTAGCCCAAAGGGGCTTAAGCCCATAGTCAAAAAACTTATTTTTTATGAAATTTTTCAAGGTTTTTGATGTATTTGGGGGTTTCAGCAAGGCTCAAAAATGAGTTTTGAACCTTGTAAAAGGATTTTCATGAAGGGGAAATGGGAATAAATGGAAAATGGAGGAATTTTATGGGGAAAAAAAGGAATAAAATGAAGGTTAGTTTTGAGTGGAGGAGGGGAAAATGGGATTTTTGCAACAGTCTTTTCTCTATGAAAATAGCAGATTTCAGCATTCTAAAACGGAAACAGTAGTGAAGATTGAACGAGGGGCATGATGTCTTCATGAGCCTTCAAGAGATAACATTTTTAGCAATAAAAATTGTTTCTTGAAGGCTCAAAAAATGTTTTAGCCACCATTTGGTATGACAAATTTTACAGGTGGCTAACAGTGGCTCCACATGGGGATGGTGCCTTCTTGAAGGCATCAAGAACTTTAGACTTGCATTCTCTGGGAGGCTGATCAGTGCCTTATCCATTGGACTGCCTTTCTTTACTTGGATGATCTTCTTTTGCTCTGAAAATATTAGCAACCATGAAAAACAATGGAACTTCATCAACACAAGCTTTCTACCTATCCAATCCTAGTAATCTAACATTTTCTATTCTTTAGAGTGCACTTGGATTGGAAAACTTCTCTTACAACATTTTATTCTTTTTGAAAGGAAAAAATCTAATCTAATTCTACTCCTTATTTCTCCATGAACTCAGATTGAACAGTTGAGTTCATATGCTTCTATACCTAATCTACTAATCTGTTAAGATTAAATAGTCTAACAGATTTTTATTCACTAATTTCTAAAACAAAAATTTAAAAGCATACATGTCAGGATTAAATAGTCCAACCTGTTGCTGATCTATGGCATAAAAAACAAGCTGCACATAGATATTATTTTATAGAAAATTAAATCAAAATGGAAGGCTTAATATCTGAAAGTTTCTCAGCACGGCCTTCTCTTTTCTACAGCTTTGTTTTTGAGTTTATTCGAGCTGTTTTTTCTTGTTATCTGGTTCAGATTTTGAGCTGATTAGAACCAATTTTACCTCTGTTTTTTACAAAAGAAATAAACAGATTTGAGTCATTTCTCTTTTGAAAACTAAGGTTCGGATTTTAAGCTTGTTTGAACCTTTGATTTCTATCCTAATCTTCCTAACTGATAAGCCAAGATTAAGCTGTTTCGAAAATCTAATTCACTAACCTATTAGCAGTAAATTTAAAACGAGTTAGCCATGATTAGGCTGTATGACTAACTAGAAGTGTGTTTTTCAGGAGTGGCATTTAAGCTTGCACACTTTCAGAATTTATTTCTCTTTTTTGGTATGGGGCTGTACCTTTATTGTTTTTACAATCTGCCCTCTTTTCTTTCTTCTATTGTTTTTGTATTTTTTATTTTTCTAACTTTGAATGCAATGATGGATGAAATATTTATAATGGAAAAAAGATAAAAAGGCTTCAAAACATGGCATGGGTCAAGAAAAGTAATGTTTGAGCATCCTGCCATTGACAAGACCTCCAAACAGTTCAGCTCCATTCAACTCCTGTAAGAAATAAGAATTTTTACCAGTAGCTGAATGAATGAGATAAGGGCCAAGCCATAAGTTGTCAAATTTCCCATGCTTGCCCTTGTCTTCTCTCCTTGAATCTCACTTTAACACTTTTTCCCCAACATTGAAATTGTTGGCCTTTGTTCTTCTGTCAAAAATTTTCTTGATGCTATCTTGCTTTTGTAATGCTTTGTTATAAACCTCCTCCCTGGTTTGCTGAAGGTGAATGGTCTGATTTATTCTTTTGATCATCACATTATCTTCAGTTTGCAACTCTTGAATCAACTTCATAACTGGTACACCAAGGCTGGTAGGAAAAATTGCATCAGTACCATACACAAGCTGGTAGGGTGACATGCCAATAGATTTTTTCAATGTCAATCTGTCAGCCCAAAGTGCATGAATAAGCTTTGTGTGCCAAGACTTTTTGTTATCCTCCAAAAACTTCTTGATTATGTTCACCAAACTCTTGTTTGAGGATTCTGCTAGACCATTACCTTGAGGGTAATAAGCAGTGGAATGACCCAATGTAATCTGATATTTGTGACAGAATTCAACCATCTTCTTGGATCCAAATGCTGCTGCATTATCAGTGATGATATTTCTAGGACAACCAAATCTGGAAAGGATATGAGTCTCTATGTATTTTATGATGACTGAGTCATTGGCCTGCCTAGAAGGGATGGCTTCTATCCACTTGGTGAAATAGTCTGTTGCAGTGAGAATCCATCTATGTTGGGCAGAGGATGGTGGGTGGATTTCTCCTATGAAGTCAAGTCCCCACTGTTGAAAAGGGGCTTCAAAAGTGATTGGATGCAGAGGTAAGGGCAGCAACTTTCTTTTGCCTTCAAAACATTGGCATTTATGACAAGAAATTATCATCTTGTGCATATTAAGAAAGAAAGCGGGCCAATAGTAACTAGCCCGTAGGATTTTGTTGGTTGTTGTCTTCCAGTAGAGGTGGCCTCCACATTCTCCTTCATGGAACTCGTGCTTAACCTTCTCTGCGTCATACTCAGGCAAACATTTAAGCAGTATCCCACTTGCATTTTTCCAATAAAGACATTTATCTATAATGCAATAGTTTACAGCTTTTAACTTTAAAAATCGTGCCTTTGTTTTTGATAAACTGGGAGGTGTGTTCAAATTAAGCAAAACAGATAAAATATCAGCATACCAACAGGAATTCATAAAATGGTCTTCAACAATGGGAGTTGAGAATTTTTCTTGGTCATCTAAAGTATTTATGACATTAATATCAAGAACTTCAAAATTTGATTCAGCCATTAATATAGCTAGACCTTGGCCTTTGATGAGTTTAGTGGGCTTGATCTCTAAAAAATATTCAAGAATAACAGCTATCCACTTACCTCTTTTACCATCTGGGTCCTGTGATAGAATGTCTTTCACAACTGAATTTGGGACAAAGGCAATGATGTGTGAGTGAAGGATGTATACTCTGAAGTCTTTCAAAGCTTTAACCAAAGCAAAAGCTTGCTTTTCCATGATGTTATACTTCAAAGGAGCATCCTTCAATGCCTTGCTAAAGAATGCAATAGGCTGCTCTTGTCCTTATGGATTTTTCTGTAAAATGACAGCAGCTATTGTATGTTCTGATGCAAACGAAAAAATATAAAATATTTCGAAAAATAAAAATCGGGACTTATTAGAACTGGTGTTTTGGTTAACGCTTGTTTCACCAATTCAAAGGACTTCTTTGCTTCCAAGGTCCATTTTACCCCTTGCTCCTTTTTCAGCATGTTTTTAATGTTTATAAGGAGCTCAGCCAAGTTGGGTATGAACCGTCTCAAGAAATTAATCTTTCCAATGAAAGATTGGAGTTCCTTGATGTTTCAAGGATGAGAGATTTGCAATATAGCCTCAATCCTCTTTGGGTCTATCTTAATACCCTCTTCTGAGATAATGTGCCCAAGGAGTTTACCTTCTTCGAGACCGAATAGTGTTTTCTTAGGGTTTAAAGATATCCCAAACTTTCTGCATTTCTCGAAAACTTTTCTCAAATGTTCTAAGTGCTCTTCATCTGTTTTTTGAAAAAACAGTAACATCATCAAGGTAAATAATGATGAAGTAGCCTAATTCTTCCGAGAATGTTATGTCCATGGCTCTCTAAAAATTTGCACCAGCATTCATTAGACCAAAGGGCATTTTCACATACATGAAAGTGCCCCAAGGTGTAGTAAACGATGTCTTTAATTGATCATCAGGGTGGATTAAAATCTGATTGTACCCTAAATAGCCATCTAGCAAAGAAATTCTTTTGGAACCAACTACCCTTTGTAAAATATGGTCCATCTTGGGTAAAGGGTAGTTGTCCTTCAACGAAGCTTTGTTAAGTCTCTAAAGTCTATACAAAACCTAATCTCTCCTGTTTTCTTCCTAACTGACACCAGATTAGACACCCACTCAGAATATCTAATAGGGACAATAATACCAGCTTCATACATTTTCTTAATCTCCTTATCAACCAAAGGTAACTGAACAGGGCTTATTCTGTGCAGTTTCTGCTTAAATGGCTTTTGGTTTTCCTTGAGATGGATTTTGTGTTGAATTATTTCAGTGTCATAGGATTTCAGATCCTCATAACTCCACGCAAAAACATCAAAAAACTCCTTAAACATCTCTATATATTTGAGTTTAATGCAAGCTGGTAAAGTCTTAGACATTTTGATCATTATTGGTTTCTGTTCACTGCCTATATTACACTCTTCAACTTTAGTCTCTACAGGCTTTAGTTTTGGCTTCTTGGCCACATCGTTGAAATCGAACAACTCTTCTAAAGGAGACAAACCCTTTGGCAAACTTTCATATTTAGACTACAGAGTTTCTAAGTCCTCTATTTCTATCCCTGCAATCACTTATGTTTTGTTTTCAGGTTTTCTTGACAACAGATTTATATCAGCGAGCTCATGAGACGGTTCCTCTTCACCAAGAAAATTTTCTTCACTAGGGCAGTCTATTTCATAGTCTGAATCTGAACTGTGAAGTTCAAATTCATTTCTGAACTGCGTGAAGTCTTCTATTTGTTTGTCCCATTGAACACTTACCAATATTTCTCGTTTTCAGGAATGGCTGGTCTAAATTTAATATAAGATGTGCATTCTTTGGTTTCATATGGCGTTAAACATGTTCTAGTAGCAAACGCCAAACTGTGGGCCATATTATTTTTTCTTCTTGGGACGAAAATTAAATGGGATTCCTCAAAAATTTTAATAAAATCCACGACATCGTTTTGGTAGGCTCTAAGTCTCGGGTGATTAGCGTTGTATTCCCCGTTTAATTTCCTGATAATTAGTTCTGAATCCCCATGCACTTTAATTATTTTGGCTCCTAACTTTTTCAACAAATGTAAGCCTAAAAGAAGGGATTCATATTCCTCTATGTTATTAGAACACTGAAAGTTTAATCTACAAGAAAGGCTCTCTGTGCGGTTGTTTTCAGTGTTGTGTATCCAGACTCCTGCACCAGCATCGCTCCTAGTGTAGGACCCGTCAAAGTTCATACTCCACAGAGGACTAGTTTCGGGTTCAGCTTGGTTACTATCCTCTTCAACTAACGTGCCTTCGGACTGTTCTTGAATATCAGCACTTAGTTGAATTCGTTTTAACTCATCAGGTTTAGCATTAAGTCAAGGATTGTTTTCTTGACTATCAAGTTTAAAAAGCAATGGACTCATGATTTGTAGCTCAAGACCCGTATTTGGTTTATTGTAGTTTACGGGTTCAACAAATTGTTTTAACAGTTCTGTGGTGTCTTCCTCCTCCTCTCTATCGGCCATTAACTCTGTTAAAGTCACCTTCTCAGTGAATGTTTCATTGTTAAATAAGATAAATGAATCGAGGCCTGTATTCACAGAATACAAAGGAGAGTTTTGCGGTCTGTCTTGGCTAGTCACCATGTACTGCATATGGGACTCCCCGTAAAGCCTTCTTGTCTGATTAAACACAGGGATGGTTGCATAGGTCATGTCCATCTGCATATTTCCTTGTAACTTAGCCCCTAGAGATCTAGATAACAACATGCCATACTTTGGGGGCACATCAGCCACAACAATATCCATGACCAAACATTTGGCTGGAATCTGGGCTAAGTTAACGTAGAGGTCTTTAATTAAACCTAAACATTTTACTCTGCTTGAGTCAAAGGAGTAAAGGTCTTTATAAGGTATGGTGATTTCTAGACCCAGGCTCTCCATTAGAGCTTTTGGCATTAAATTGTGAGAGGCCCCTGAGTCATGCATAGCGTTATGCAAAATCTTGTCATGAACATTTAAACTTACATAAAAGGGAGGAACAGGTCCCTCTTGATATCTACCTTAATTCTTAGGACCAAAAATGAGTTCTGGTTGGTCATCGTTAAGATTTACTGTGTCATTATTCTCCTCTATGTTCAAAGCCTTCAAAATTTGGGTTCTGTTGTAGCTGCTACAACAGCACCCAAAATTTTGGGTATATTTAAAATTTTGGGTTCCCCCCTCTGCTCGCTTAGCAATTAAGGTCTTTCACCCGACGTGTAGTCAGTGACATCCCAGTGACCTATCCACAGACCCTCACGAGCTAACTCACCATCATTATCAGATGTTGTTGCTGCAATCGCGCCATGTGTTGAAGAGATCGCCATGCATACATTTGAATGGGAATTTTGTGTATTTACAGTAAAAGCTCTTGCACCGTGGATTGTCTAGGCACTCGGTTTGGGCACTTTTCCAAGCTCATAATCTGATTAATATTATAATGCTACATGCAGGTGATCCAACAGATGATATACCAAAAAATATTTCCATCGCGTTGGGAGAAAGAAATTGGAACCCAAACTAACGAGAGCACAATAGTTAGGGGAATGGTCAATCGCGATAAAGTCACGCCCTTCCGGATAGGAATCTTCATTCCTAGAGGAGGGTTACCTAATTAAAATAGATATATATTTATTAAAGCAGGTGGTGATTGCAATGTGGTAGCTCTTCTTGCTGCATATGTGATAGTGGTGATCATGGTGATGTTGAATACAAAGTTCTTATTAATACTGGTTGCGATCAATGTGTGGAAAGATTCCTTATTGGTAGTTTGGTATCCTATAACCATATCATCCACATTGCTCCTCCTTTTGGGGGGTCATTTTGTGGAAAATGTCGAGTCTTTACAAAAGAAAATTACATTAACAATCATCAGTGCATCACTCAAAGACGAATAGAGTGATGTTTTCCAGTAAATGAGGGGGGACTGATTTGTGCATCGAAGGGCTTATAGCCTGAACACGCGTATCAAATTCGGTGTAGTGAGGCTAAAAAGAAACACCAAATAAACTATCTTCCAAAGCTGCACAATTCGCATAGGAAGCATGGTAAAAGCTCTGGCGCATTCCAAAAAAGATGTATAAGTGACCAAGAAGGAGAAAATCACAATCTGGTTCGATATTTAAACGTACATGTTTCAAAAGGCAATATATTGTTCAGTGGAGGATCGCATTTTAAAAAGCGGTCACATACCTACCGAAGCCATGCATTCCAAAGCATCTTGAGAAGTCTTGGTTTACCAAGGAATGGCTTTGCCTCCGTGAAGAGCACCCTATCAACCACTCAAAGGCCCACGGGGCATGAAATCTGAAGCAATTTGCAGCATATACATATGCGTTATGGAAGCTTTTAATTAGGAGGGAAAGGGGCCCGATATAAAGACGCATTCGAGCTTCTCGGATGTAAAACTGAAGTGTACATCCCACACAAATGTATTTGAAACTGCATGCAGTGCGTTTTCAATTGCAGGCTCATGCAGGAATGAGAAGCTCACTGCGGAAGAGGAATACCGATAATAGGTTCACCAAAAGAGCATCAACAAAACACATGTCGATGTGGTATTGGCCTGCTAAGCCACACATTTCGGGGTAAGGAATTTATTTGTTTTTAAGGTCACCAAAATGATTAAATATCCTCTGCAGCATACTACGTCAGGCGCAGTCCCACAGCTCATAAATCCACTGCGTTTTATTATTCGATTTCAATGCATGGGCGGAGCTACGAGTTAGTCACACGAAATTTTACCTACGGAAAGCCGGAACTGGGTTATACCAAAACAAATAAGAAATATTTGCACAAGCTCCTGCTATGGAATATAAAGAGAGTCGCAATTCGGAAATAGGCGTAAGCCTGCATCCATTTCACACTATGTTGGCAGCCCGAGGAAACATACTCCATGAAAGCGTTGGCACGTAATCAAGGTGCGTGTATGGCGGTTGAGACTGCTTAGAAGGTGAGACACCGTCGTATACAACTCAGATCTGTTGGAGGCTCGCAAGGGAAAGAGAAACCTGCCCATTCTATGCTTTGTTGAGGTGAAGCACATTCTCCTTACAGCTTATCATAACATAGTCTCGGAAGGGTACATAGTGTGGGTTTTTCTGCTCGGCCTCGCCATTATCTAGAGGCTCGCATAGCGTACGGCACATCAAAGAGATGCAAAGCTACCACAGTGTTGTTTCTCGGTCCAGGCACGATAATGAAATTAACCATCGCAAATGTGCACACCGCGAATGCAACAGCGATTAGCACCCTGCGTTTCACGTTGACATAACAACCGAGAGGCATCAAAAGCCGCACGCCCCTATATGGTCGAGAGGTTCATCCTCTGCTTCGCAGACCAAAATGAGAGACATTGTGCAACATCCCAGCACAATACAAAAATGTTCATTTCATGCTATCAGAACAATTCGGCGCTCAATACAAAATCCTGGGTCCACCTGAATCGAGGTTTGGAGAGCGAGCGCACTGCATAGGGAAACCTGGAGTTTGAACAGTGAAAATCAGAACTCCGGCGGAAGCTTAAGTAATAAGGGACGGTGGCTGCAGTTACGCAGCTCCCATTAATCACGTTCTCCTCCGTTAACTCGTCACGCAACCAGATTACAGGGGCCACAGCTCAACAAAATGGAGAAAGTGCCGCCTTTGGCCTTTTTCGACCAGTCGCCAGGTCGCAAAGCACTTGGAATTGATGACAAGCGTGACCTACAGGGATGTGCGACTGTGTGACCACAGGGAGGTCGCAGTCTTGTCTAAGTCGCCAGGTTGCGAACTACGCTAATGAATAAGGGGTGCGACCCACACAAGGTTGCGACCGTGCGACCACTGAGAAGTCGCATTCCGACCCAAGTCGCCAGGTCGCAGAAAAGGCAAAGCCATCCGAGGTGCGACCACTCGACCATGCGACTATGCGACCAGGTCGCCAGGTCGTGGAAATTGGCCAGGTTGCGCAAAAGAAAACGATATCCATCATCTTCCAAACCGGTTTGAAATGGTGTTGCACATTCACACAAAACCTCTATCAAAAATTCACGTGGAGCCTATGGATTTTCAAATGGCATATAAATTAATATGGTGGATGGAATTTTATAATGGTGGTCTTTCAATATGCGTTGGCAAACTTTGTTTACGGTGGCAATACAATGTCTTAAGACCGTAGTTAAAAATGCTGCTACTCTGCGTACATGGCAATAAAGAATTTACCAGGGAATCGGTCTTGGAAGAAGATCCCTTTTGTTTCTGTTGCACCATCAAAGAGATACAAGGTGTTTGAAGATGGGCATGTCATTCAAGACTATCGCTAAATTTATATGGTTTTCAACCCCTCATTTACTGGTATGTTTTAACACCTAAGTGAACTAGACGCAGCTGACCATGGGGAGAGCTAAGTGCTACCTTGCACCAAGCGTAGCTCCTGTTTAATAGAGTCTGAGAAAATGTTGGGGATAAAGCAAGTAATTGCATAAGCGCAAATAAAACCCACATGAGCCATTCTCCCTGATGACATAATGGCACTACATTTGACCACACAGGGGTCCAACTAATTTTGGCTTTGACAAAATTATCGCATTTCATATGTTGATTCCCTAACGTGTGTGTGTGTATATATATATATATATATATATATATATGGCTGATTTAAATTTTCTTATCTGTAGGTTATATGAGAAGATGTTGATTTACTCTTTTGTCTTGCAGGTAATACGAGGAAACAGTAATATCCGCCCAAATTAAGAGAACTGCTAGCTCTCTCCGGAGGATGCGAAGCTGGGTTTCAAATCAATCTCAGAACCTCGTGTTATGTGGATACTTAGTTTCTCACTCAAAACAGAAACTTTGCTTTCCCACTTATCAACTCACACAAATTCCTTTAGCATGCCCAGGGCATCACCAGCAGATAGGAGCTATTGCTTCACATAGCAAAATCTAAGGATGTCCTTCGGAGAGCGAGGCTCAGATATCTCTGAAAATAAATGCACCAAGGGTATGGCCAAGGTCACAAGTCACTGATCTGCCCAGGTCGCAGGTCGCATATATGGGCAAGTCGCCAGTCGCAGATTCGCTCAAGGTCACAGGTCGCATATTTGCTGAGGTCGCAGGTCGCACATTTGCTAAGGTCGCAGGTCGCAAATTTGCTGAGGTCGCAAGTCACAAATTTACCAAGGTCACAGGTCGCATATTTTCCAAGGTTGCAGGTCGCACATCTACTGAGGTCGCAGGTCGCATATCTGCCGAGGTTGCAGGTTGTGGATGGCCCAAGACTAGGTTGCAAGGAAGCCAACCGTCGGGAAGCTGAAAAGTCAGGGACCCCAGAGGGCAAGCTTTGCTCTATAAATACTTCCTTCGGGAACTTTTGAAGGATCTTTTGTTTGGGACTCGAGCTGAATATATTGTATTACCAGAGGACTATAAATTTAAGCATAAATACAAGCATTTTGAAAAATCCCTTTGTGGATCTGGTGTTGTCATGTGTGTGAGCACTATTGAGTATTATGTTTTCAGTTTCTGAATGTCCTTAGATTAAGGGAACTGTATCTTTAATTCATATCACAATTGCATAACATCTTGCTGAGTATGTTAATGGTGGTTGAGTTCATTTCACTTTCTTAATGAACGCTGATGGCTTTTTTTATTAGCATTTGTGTTACCATTTAAAACTTTTAGGAAGTGAAGGGTGTTCTTGCCATGAGGAATTGTTTCCTTTGTGGTCAGAACAATTTAAAAGCATGACCCTAATGAAGTGTTGTTAACAACACTTCCTTCAGTCTTCATGCTTTATTCTTTCCTCTTGCTACTCATAGTGTTGCATGTACATTTAATGCATCAATCATATGTCTTGTATCATTTGATTAGGTGTGTATCCACTGTTTTATAGAGTTTAAGTGAGACCCAAAGAAAGGAGAAATCAGCGGTAGCCGGACCCACACCCCAGACGGGATCCCTATTCCAAACTGTTCAAGGTCTAATTGGGACCTTTTACGGGGGAGATCCCCTGCTGTTGGCCGGACAGATTTTCCTGTCAACAGAATTGGTGCTAGAAGGAGGGCCAGATGACAAGATGAGCCCTTAGAGCCTGCAGTTAATCTCATATCTGTAATGGCTCGTTCCCAAATCATTCTCCCAAGATGTTTGTCGGAGTTTTATGAGCCTCGATACTTCATCCCCGATGAAATTATGTATCACTTGTCCCAACTAAAATTTGATGGTGAAAATGGAGTGTCCATAACCCGACACCTTTCATATTTCTGTGACTTTGGTGAGTGCTACGAAATTGACAATGAAGGTTTGATTTGTTTTCTTTTCTTCCTCACTCTCGAAGGTCACACTAAGAAATGGTGCCGCACATTGCCAGAAGCTTCCATCCATTCAATTGAACAACTCACCAGCGAATTACAACAAGCTTTTCACAGGTACGATTTTCAAAGTGTATTGATAAAGCTAAATGACATCAAAATGGAACCTCAGGAACCTCTTGATGAATTTTCTATCAGATTTGTTCATTATTGTTTTGAGTTCCCTAAAAACGATGTCGATTGGGAGTTGTTAAGTGAACAGTTCAGCTATGTGATTCTCGTTTCCCTTGAACAATTTCAGTTAGCAACCCAGCCTGAGCCTAGTGTTCGCTATGACGACTCGCAAGTCAATGGCTTTTAGGACTTTGAATCTTTCACACACCATGTCGAATCAGAGTTTCAAAACCACAGTGGCTCATTGTCTCTCCCGGTTCATGAAACCTACCTCGAGCCCAATCGATGTCTCCCTCGACACAGTCCTAAATCTGATTCACATACTGATTATGAATCGACTCCTATCCCGGATGCAGTCGATTCCCTTACAGGGCCTGCCAGATCATTATTTTCTCTGAATGACACGGATGCGCGTGTTGAAAAGCCTTGTATGGTTGACGCCCCTGCAACTCAATCTATTCGTTCATTATTCCCCGATTTATTTCTCGATCCCACCACACCAGTAGTTTCTTCGAGACATTCAAAATTTCCTTATACTGGTTTTGGCAACAATCATAAGCACGCAAATGTTGTTTCACAATCACAGTTCAAAATCGATGAACCTTCTAGATCTGATCTTTCTCACTCTGAATATTTAGAGAGCCCTAGGGGTGATTACCTATCTGGACAACCTCAAGATGTCCTCTTTATTGATCCATCCCAGTCGGTAACTCCTGGGGAGTCCAACATGCCAGGTACCCAACTTGATCAAATCAAGGGCTACAGCGATCCCTGCTTATCTGAAAACGTATTCAATCATACCGCTGAGGATTGTCACTTGCATCTCTTTTCCGACCATCTGGAGACACCAAAATTCGATGATTCACTTTGGGAAGATTCAAGTACCCATCATAAAATCAAAGCGCTTCCGCTTCTACCGGCCGTTACCCCTAGTCCTTATGATCCAACAAGACCCCTCAAACAACTTCAACTAGGATTTCTCAGCTTAGGGTTTCTGAAATAATGACTCCCAAGTACCATGCTCCTCCCAGCATAACCACATCAGGTATCATTTCATCTGGGTGGATCTTTCACTCTAGTAAGGTTTCCCTGAGCACATATTCCTGTCCCCTAGCAGCTGGTGTGAAACAACCGATATACCCCAATTTATTCACTGGAAAGAAAACGCCAGCCATTGTCTCTAATCTTTCCAGTTGTTGCCCAGCCAGTACCAGTTGCAATCAGGCACTAACGTGTGATTTTTCCCAAATCCCTCAACCTCCCAGAAACCTTACAGTAAATCCACCCCATCCTGTAAAATCTAAAGAATCTAATACATTGGATTATCAATCTATTAGTGCGCCAACATTTCACCAAATCGATACAAAGCCCACTGACATTTTGCAACTCACCACAATCCATGATCACATCCATTCACCTGTTGATCTCGCTGGACCGTCAAAGTTGGGAAACCCGCCGCTCGAAGACCCGGAGTTTGTTCAAGACAGTGAGGAATTACAGCCTCCACTAAAAGTGGATTCGGATCCTCATATCCTTGACAGATTCCAGGAACAACTTCGAACTAGGGTTTTCAAAATTAGGGTTTCTGCTCTCAGATTCGCAAGTATCTATAATTCTCCTGGCACATGCTTGTTGATTCCACCCCATAAAATCAATCATCCTCACCACCACAATGAGGTTGCTGGTTGGTTCGACCAACCCTATCTTATTGATGTGCCTGCAAATAGGAAATGGCTTACCCAGCGCCCATCAGAGCTAGGCTTGTGCATGAATAGATGTGTGTCATTTATAAATGATGAGTTTCAAGAACATGTTGTTGTGTATCAGGATGAGGGTGGAATTCAGCTTGCACCATCTATTTTGGCATGTTCTTTGATAAGTACCTATGATATTCTTGCCGTTGCACCTACTCTTCAGGTAAGTTTTGTTGTTACTGCACTTTTTTGGATGCTAGCTCTGATCATTATTGTTATTGCAGGAGGGGAACTAATGCGGTGGCTGCACTGGAAAGCTGATTTTACATAACTCAACCGCCTCATGGGTTAAAATAGGGTTTAGGTGTAGGCTAGCTAGGACCGGTTAATAAAAATTTTAGTTCAAAGTTAATTAGGTTTACTTGCCAAATTTTTACTTCATAATTTAAAAGTGTGTTTACTATTTTTCTTACGATTAATATCCTAGTCATCATCATGTTACGATTTTTTTGCACTCATTTCTTTTCAGTTTTCTTGTTGCTGCATAAATAATTACTGCTTGTATCGTGCCTCTTTTCCACCTACAACAGGTTGATCGTTCTCGCACATGGCGTTGCATTGCATCTTGAGCCTCGCCTATTACATTGCGTCATGCACTGTCTTCCTCACATCATTGCCGCAGATTGTGGATATAGCTTTGAAATTATTCCACATATCACCTATCACTACATGAGCCCTCATTAAAACCCTACCGCTTTGCGGATTCGTTCTGCCCCGACTGCTGAAATAGTAACCCCATTGTTTGCATGAGGTTGCGGTGGCTATCTCGAGAGGAAACTTTCTCTTAGGACAGGTCATCGAAGTAGCATTCTCAACAAGATGCCTATGAGTCTAAACTTATTATCCGGGGAGATAAGAGCTGGTTTTTTATGGAGACCTAATGAGTTTGAATGGCCTAATACCCGTAGCCTAAGCCTTGTGCCCAGCATAGTCTTGGACGTCTTAATGTTCTGTTTTGCACACTTTGCCTATTGTGGTAGATGGGATGTGAAGGTTTGGCACTAGGGAAAACCCAAATCAGGATATCTTTCAGTTTCTGTAAAACAAGAAACAACCTCTCTTGATCATAAAATAAGTCGGGATCCCTCATCCACCCATGAAAAATAAGTGCCACGAGCACATGAAAATAAGTGCTACAAGCACATGAAACAAATAAGGGTAAATGATCGAGAAAGGATTCCTGCGCAGAGAGTCGATGCAACGACTCCGTCGGGGTACTGACCAGGCTTGTTGGCAGCGGAGAAATTCTTGTGATTTCTTGAAGTGACTCCGCCAGGGTACTGTCCAGGCCTGCTGACAGCGGATCAACACTGGAAACTTACTTTAAAAATCTTGAAAATAATAAACCCACTTCCTTGCTCTTCACATCATCAACAACTCATTGGCGTCCGTGAGCTTCCACTTTGATGTGTTCTGATTAGCGAGACCTAGATGAGGCACAAGGACAGGGCATACCTGTAAAGGCCAAAGTAATACAAATGGTACCCGCAGCACTTGTTCAATATTCCCTCGCATCACTATCTGGACTCAGACTATTGTTGTGATATTGACAAAGATGCTGGATTCTACTAGTGGTTCACCATTTGTTGTAGCCGCTACAACAGCACCCAAAATTTTGGGTATATTTAAAATTTCGGGTTCCCCCCTCTGCTCGCTTAGCCATTAAGGTCTTTCACCCGATCTGTAGTCAGTGACATCCCAGTGACCTATCCATAGACCCTCACGAGCTAACTCACCATCATGATCAGATGTTGTTGCTGCAATCACGCCATGTGTTGAAGAGATCCCATGCATACGTTCGAATGGGAATTTTGTGTATTTACAGTAAAAGCTCTTGCACCGTGGATTGTCTAGGAACTCGGTTTGGGCACTTCGCCAAGCTCATAATCTAATTAATATTATAATGTTACATGCAGGTGATCCCACAGATGATATACCAAAAAATATCGCCATCGCGTTGGGAGAAAGAAATTGTAACCCAAACTAACGAGAGAAAAATAGTTAGGGGAATGGTTAATCGCGGTTAAGTCACGCCCTTTCGGATAGCCATCTTCATTCCTAGAGGAGGGTTACCTGACTCAAACAGATATATATATTTATTAAAGCAGGTGGCGATTGCAATGTGGTAGCTCTTCTTGCTGCATATGTGATAGTGGTGATCATGGTGATGTTGAATACAACGTTCTTATTAATACTGGCTGCGATCAATGTGTGGAAAGATTCCTTATCGATAGTTTGGTATCCTATAACCATATCATCCACATTGCTCCTCCTTTGGGGGGGTCATTTTGCGGAAAATGTAGAGTCTTTACAAAAGAAAATTACATTAACAATCATCAGTGCATCGCTCAAAGATGGATAGAGTGATGTTTTCCAGTAAATGAGGGGTGACTGATTTGTGCATCGAAGGGCTTATATCTTCAACACGTGTATCAAATTCGGTATAGTGAGGCTAAGAAGAAATACCAAATAAACTATCTTCCAAAGCCGCACAATTCACATAGGAAGCATGGTAAAAGCTCTGGCGCATTCCAAAAGAGATGTATAAGTGACCAAGAAGGCGAAAATCACAATCTGGTTTGATATTTAAACGTACACGTTTCAAAAGGCAATATATTGTTTAGCGGAGGATCGCATTTTAAAGAGCGGTCACATACCTATTGAAGCCATGCATTCCAAAGCGTCTTGAGAAGTCCTGGGTTACCAAGGAATGGCTTTGCCTCCGTGAAGAGCGCCCTATCAACCACTCAAAGGCACATGTGGCATGAAATTTGAAGTGATTCACAGCATATACATATGCGTTATGGAAGCTTTTAATTAGGAGGGAAAGGGTCCCGATATAAAGACGCATTCGAGCTTCTCGGAGGTAAAACCAGAGCGTACATCCTACACAAATGTATTTGAAACTGCATACAGTGCGTTTTCAATTGCAGGCTCATGCAGGAATGAGAAGCTCACTACGAAAGCGGAATACCGATAATAGGTTCACCAAAAGAGCATCAACAAAACACATGTCGACGTGGTATTGGCCTGCTAACCCACACATTTCAGGGTAAGGAATTTATTTGCTTTTAAGGTCACTGAAACGATTAAATATCCTCTACAACATACTGCCTCAGGCGTAGTCCCACAGCTCATAAATCCACGGCATTTTATTATTCGATTTCAATGCATGGGCGGAGCTACGAGTTAGTCGCACAAAATTTTACCTATGGAAAGCCAGAACTGGGTTATACTAGAACAAATAAGAAATATTCGCACAACCTCCTGCTATGAAATATAAAGAGAGTTGTGATTCGGAAATAGGCGTAAGCCTGCATCCATTTCACACTATGTTGGCAGCCCGAGGAAACATACTCCATGAAAGCGTTGGCATGTAATGAAGGTGCGTGTATAGCGGCTGTGACTGTTTAGAAGGTGAGACTCTGTCGTATACAACTCAGATCTGTTGGAGGCTCGCAAGGGAAAGAGAAACCTGCCCATTCTATGTTGTGTTGAGGCAAAGCACAGTCTCCTTACAGCTTATCATAACATAGTCTCGGAAGGGTACATAGTGTGGGTTTTTCTGCTCGGCCTCGCCATTATCTAGAGGCTCGCATAGTGTACGGAACATCAAAGAGATGCAAAGCTACCACAGTGTTGTTTCTTGGTCCAGGCACGATAATGAAATTAACTGTCGCAAATTTTCACACCGCGAATGCAACAGTGATTAGCACCATGTGTTTCACGTTGACATAACAACCGAGAGGCATAAAAAGTCGCGCGCCCCTATATGGTCGGGAGGTTAATCCTTTGGTTCGTAGACCAGAATGAGAGACATTGTGCAACGTCCTAGTGCAATACAAAAATGTTCATTTTTTGCTATCAGAACAAGTCGGCGCTCAATACAAAAGCATGGGTCCACCTGAATCGAGGTTGGGAGAGTGAGCGCACTGCATAGGGAAACCTGGAGTTTGAACAGTGAAAATCAGAACTTCGGCGGTAGCTTAAGTAATAAGGGACGGTGGCTGCAATTACGCAGCTCCCATTAATCATGTTCTCCTCCATTAACTCGTCACTCAACCAAATTACAGGGGCCACGACTCAACAAAATGGAGAAAGTGCCGACTTTGGCCTTTTGCGACTAGTCACCAGGTTGCAAAGCACTTGGAATTGATGACAAGCGCGACTTACAGGGATGTGCGACTGTGCGACCATAGGGAGGTCGCAGTCTTGTCTAATTCGCCAGGTCGCGAACTATGCTAATGAACAAGGGGTGTGACCCACACAAGGTTCCGACCGTGCGACCACCGAGAAGTCGCATTCTGACCCAAGTCGCCAGGTCGCAGAAAAGGCAAAGCCATCCAAGGTGCGACCACCCGACCATGCGACTATGCGACCAGGTCGCCAGGTCACGGAAATTGGCCAGGTTGCACAAAAGAAAACGATATCCATCATCTTCCAAACCGGTTTGAAATGGTGTTGCGCATTCACACAAAACCTCTATCAAAAATTCACGTGGAGCCTATGGATTTTCAAATGGCATATACATTAATATGGTGGACGGCATTTTATAATGGTGGTCTTTCAATATGCGTTGACAAACTTTGTTTACGGTGGCAATACAATGTTTTAAGACCGTAGTTAAAAATGGTGCTACTCTGCGTACATGGCAATAAAGAATTACTAGGGAATCAGTCTTGGAAGAAGATCCCTTTTGTTTCTGTTGCACCATCAAAGAGATACAAGTTGTTTGAAGATGGGCATGTCATTCAATACTATCGCTAAATTTATATGGTTTGCAACCCCTCATTTACTGGTATGTTTTAACACCTAAGTGAACTAGACACAGCTGACCATGGGGAGAGCTAAGTGTTGCCTCGCACCAAGCGTAGCTCCTGTTTAATAGAGTCTGAGAAAATGTTGGGGATAAAGCAAGTAATTGCATAAGCACAAAGAAAACCCACATGAGTCATTCTCCCTGATGACATAATGGCACTACATTTGACCACACAGGGGTCCAACTAATTTTGGCTTTGACAAAATTATCGCATTTCATATGTTGATTCCCTAATGTGTGTATATATATATATATATGGCTGATTTAAATTTTCTTATCTGCAGGTTATATGAGAAGATGTTGATTTACTCTGTTGTCTTGCAGGTAATACGAGGAAAAAGTAATGTCTGCCCAAATTAAGAGAACTGCTAGCTCTCTCCAGAGGATGCGAAGCTGGGTTTCAAATCAATCTCAGAACCTCGTGTTATTTGGATACTCAGTTTCTCACTCAAAACAGAAACACTGCTTTCCCACTTATCAACTCACACAAATTCCTTTAGCATGCCCAGGGCATCACCAGCAGATAGGAGCTATTGTTTCACATAGCAAAAGCTAAGGATGTCCTTCGGAGAGCAAGGCTCAGATATCTCTGAAAATAAATGCATCAAGGGTATGGCCAAGGTCACAAGTCACTGACCTACCCAGGTCACAGGTCGCATATCTGGGCAAGTCGACAGTCGCAGATTCACTCAAGGTCACAGGTCGCATATTTGCCGAGGTCGCAGGTCGCACATCTATTGAGGTCGCGGGTCACAAATTTTCCGAGGTCACAGGTCACAAATTTACCAAGGTCACAGGTCGCATATTTATCGAGGTCGCAGGTCGCACATCTGCTGAGGTTGCAGGTCGCAAAATTTTCTGAGGTCGGAGGTCGCAAATTTACCAAGGTCGCAGGTCGCATATCTGCCAAGGTCACAGGTTGCGGATGGCCCAATACTGGGTCGCAAGGAAGCCCAACCGTCGGGAAGCTGAAAAGTCAGGGACCCCAGAGGGCAAGCTTTACTCTATAAATACTTCCTTCAGGAACTTGTGAAGGATCTTTTGTTTGGGACTCGAGCTGAATATATTGTATTACCAGAGGACTATACATTTAAGCATAAATACAAGCATTTTGAAAAATCCCTTTGTGGATCTGGTGTTGTCATGTGTGTGAGCGCTATTGTGTATTATGTTTTTAGTTTCTGAATGTCTTTAGATTAAGGGAAATGTATCTTTAATTCATATCAGAATTGCATAACAGTTTGCTGAGTATGTTAATGGTGGTTGAGTTCATTTCACTTTCTTAACGAACGCTGATGGCTTTGTTTATTAGCATTTGTGTTACAATTTAAAACTTTTAGGAAGTGAAGGGTGTTCTTGCCATGACAAATTGTTTCCTTTGTGGTCAGAATAGTTTACAAGCATGACCCTAATGAAGTGTTGTTAATGACACTTCCTTCAGTCTTCATGCTTTATTATTTCCTCTTGCTACTCATAGTGTTGCATGTACATTTAATGCATCAATCATATGTCTTATATCATTTGATTAGGTGTGTATCCACTATTTTATAGAGTTTAAGTGAGACCCAAAGAAAGGAGAAATTAGCGGTAGCCAGACCCACACCCCGGACGAGATCCCTATTCCAAACGGTTCAAGGTCTAATTCGGACCTTTTACCGGGGAGATCCCCTGCTGTTGGCCAGATAGATTTTCCCGTCAACAGATTCTATATACATTTTGGGTAGCTAACTCAGAGAGAGGAACTGAGATTTAAATTTTGGAAATTTCTTGCTCCGGGCTGAAAGGAATTTGATTCTTTGAAGTGCTTGTTTCAGCCTTATTAACTGCCATTCTGTTAGTAAAATCTGTTTGCTGATTTGTTCTGTTTACATTTGACAAAATTGTTTTAACAGGAGTACTAGCTGAAGTGTTAGTACTGCTAAGGTCTGCACTTTTTTTTTCATTGTTTTGAGTGCCTTTGTCTTTGCTCTTATCAGAATTTACAGCCACTGTTTTTTCCTTTTGTTTTGCAATTTTGGGTTTGTTTACAGTGCTATTTTGTGAAGATTTTTCAGAGGTTTTGTTGTTGGGAGTTTGTTGATTGCTTTTGCTCCTAAGGTCATAATCCCTTTGAGACTCTATGATAACATTTTCCATGTCTTGATAATAACTTTCATCATTATCTCTTTTTTCATCATAAGGTGTGTATAGACCTTGTTTTCTATCATAATGAACCTCAAATTCATCATTATCTACTCCCAGCATGTTGATATCATCTTCCTCTATTTGCTCATCTATTTCTTCAACCTCGCTTACATAGTTTTGATGAAAAGGAGGAGTGATCTATTGATCATCCTCCCTTGGTCTATTTTGAGGCTGGTTTCTCCTAAAATTCTGATTTTGGTTCTGATTTCTATTTTGAGGAGCAGTTTGGTTTTGACTTGTTTGTGCTCTCTCAAGAATGCTCATTTTCTTCATCATCTCTTCCATCATTATTTCCATATTTGAGCTGTATGTGGAAGGTGTGGATTCCTCTCTGAAGGACACTCTCTTCTCATTTTTTATTCTTGCTCTTTTCTCCATTAAGTTAAATTCCACAGCAAGAGCTCTTTTTTGCATATCTTCAAGGGTTAAAGGATCTCTTTATCTCAGCTGATAGGCCATTTTAGGGTCAAACCCTTCAGGAAACTTGTTTAACGCTGAGCCTTGTGGAGGTTTTAAATCTGGGGGAAGGGAATTATACACACTATTAAATCTAGTGCAGTAAGCTTGTACACTTTCCCCAGTGTTTCTGTGGAGATTTTTGTAATCAGAAAGTATTTGAAGAGGGTTTTTTCTCACTTCCCATTTGTTTAAAAATGCCTGATGGAAGGCTTGGAGATCATTTATACTGTGGGGGGTTAAGCCTTTAAACCATTTTCTTACTTCTCCCCCCAAAATCTGAGCAAATAGTCTAATTTTGACAGATTCATCATCAATTTCATTTCTGTCAAAGTAGTCATTCATTTTATCCACATGTTGTGATGCAGTAGTAGCATTACTAGCATCATACAATGGTATTTTGGATTGATAGTCCTGTGGAAGATTGACTAATGGTACAGGAAGGACTAAGGGAGCATACCATGCTGCCATGATGTGTGGTGAGAGTGGATTTACAAGAGGTGGATTAACAAGAGGGAAAGTGGGCTGGAATGAAGTGGTTTGGACAGTGGATATGGGATGAGCAGAAGTGGATGGTACAGCTGTAGATTGTTGAGCTGACCTTCGATGAGAGACACCTAAATTGAAAAGGAAATGTAAATCAGGTGGTGTTGTTTCTCTACTACCAAGATGTTCACTTGTTTCCGGGGATGAAAGTGAAGACTCAGAATCTAGCTGAGCTAAATCATCAAGAGACCTAGTTCTAAATGGATTTCTTAAGTATTCTTGTGATTGTTGTAGAGCTGCAAGATTTTCAGGAACTGAATTAGCTCTCAAGGGCGATCTGAAAATAGTTGAAAATTTTATCCAAGGAGACTTCCTAAGAATACTTTCAGGGTTATCAACTATCTTAGGTGGGTTCGGGTCAGGGTGGGCTCTAGTATGAATCTTTCTAGGAGCCACTATGCTGTGTTTTTCAGACCCAACTAAACAAGAAAATTTTAACCTGATATGACAATATTTAAGAGGTTAACTAATGTTTAAAGAAGAAAATTTTAATCCTAAAAACCTCCAACTAAATTTGAATGATGTTATAATGATAAGGGTTCTTCCCAGTGGAGTCTTAAGGTCTGTTTAGGATTGTGGAGTCTCCAAGTGGAAGTTTTTAGCTCTTTTGGAGGTAAAAGGTTTTATGGTCCACCACCATGTTTATTAAATACCAATCTGAAATATTTTTTGGTTTTTCTGAGTTACTTTTCAGTCCTATTGGTTCTTAAGAGTGTCCTAAATTTGTTTCAAAACTTAGCTACGATTATGAGACAAAAACAGCCTACTCTTATGGCTAAGGTAGCTGATCCTTCAAGGTTTGATAAGGTCTTATGAGAATCCTAGGGTTTGCTTAGTTTGTCACTTATTCAAACAAGTTTATCATGATTACCATTTGCTTGGTAGTGCTTGAAGAGGCTTCTTTTACTCATTGCACCATGTTCTTGAATCAAGGGTTTCCTGAGGTCTTAAAGGTACCTAGGCTAAAAAACACTCAAAAGTCCCCAGTGGAGTCGCCAGAGATGTTAGCTCCCTCTAATTTGCAATATTGGCAAAGTCAAACTGTAGAGAGAACACTATTTCAACCACTTTGGGATTCTAGGATCTAGCCCTCTTGAATCCGGAGAGGGATCTCTCCAATAAAGTGAAAATATTGATTTATCTTTAAGGCTTTTGGTTTTGATATTAGGCTAGTTATGAAGAACGAGGGTTTTTGTTTGTTTTGGATGGTTGAGCATGATTTTAGTTGAGTGTAAAGTCCTAAATGGAAAGAGTTTCAAAGGTGTGAAGTTGCAAGCAATCGGAACAAGCTTTGGCTAAAAAGATAGATACAACGTTGGTTTTTAGTCCATTGGGCTATGGAGTCATAATAGGGCTTTTAATTGTGCAACAATTCAAGAGTGATCCAAGGGGAAATTCATCTATATCACAAGATCATTGAGATTAAATGATGGAATGGAAACAATAAAAGTGTTGGAGGGGTGGAAATTGATAATAATTTCAACAAGGATTTATAGTCAGTCCAAACAAGAAAAATCCTTTAAGAAACTATTTAAAACCAACCAAAGGGCAGGGCTCGCCATAAACCTCTTTGGACAAGATCGTATTAAAGATAACTCAAGAGACAAACAATCCAGTAATCTGCATAATTACTTTCAGAAAGGATGAAAACACATAAGAGAAACAAAATTCAACTTAAGATCAGATAAGATACTTTTAAATCTAGTCTGCTTTCAGCAAACACTTAGGGAAACTTTCAGAATTACCTTTATTTACAAGTAGAAGTTTCGAGCACAAGTATATTTCAAAGTTTTGCAACCAACCTTGTTTCCTCTCCTACAAAAGTAATTATAGAAGAAATGAGGAGGTGGGATGGGATAAAAGATCTCCAAGGTTCAATTAATACAGATTAATACTTCTTGGACTTTGAGGGGCTCGATGGAGAAGTTTACATATATTTCTTCTGTGTTAATTGTTTTACATTAAGAATTAAGCTCGGTGGGGAGCATTTTTTGACTTTAGGGCTCTGTGTCGTCTCTGTAATAGCTCAGCAGATATTTTGCAATAAGTTCCTTTGGCTGAATTAACTGTTCAGCTGTGATGAGGAAAATATCCTCTGTTTTGGTCATATCTCGGCCCTCTGTTGAATGCTTTGAGGCTACAGGTGGCTTTGGTAGCTGAGAGGAATCAATTAGCCTCTGATGTGGTAGTGGAGGCATCCTCTGTCTGATAAATTTTTTTGATTTGTCTTTAACTGTGTTTAATTTAGTGGATTAGGATTTTGATTTTCGATCTTAGCCATAATCCACCAGACTGTGAAAACAATCTTCAATCTTCAGTTCTGGTGTGGTTAGGTCTTCAACACTGATACTCTTTGATTCAATTATGCATTTCTATGTCTTGTTGATGTGCAAGTGCGACAAGAGGTTTTATAATAATATCAGTGCTCATGATGCACTGATAAACCTTGATGGGAACCTTTTCCAAAATATTTCTTTGATAAACAAAGGCCTGGAGAGTCGTCACTCTTGGCCTTCCATTTTCTTTTTAAATATTTGAAAAACCTTTAAAGTCCCGCACAAACCAAGAAATGATTAAGAAATCCTGCATATTTGGGGTAAAATTGCTTCAGAGGCTTGGGTTTGGAGCATGGCCGTTGGATGACAGCATCCAACAGTGGAGATTGCACATTGAGGGTCGAAGGAGGCAGTTAGAAGAATGATGCAGAGATTAAGTTAGGGTCGTTGATCTTGTAGAGATCAACGGCCAGGATCAAACGTAATAATATAATGCGAAGAGGTCACATTTTTATTACATAGGCAAAAATGGAAGAAATACGAAGCAAAAGAGGGAAAATTCCTTTGGCGGAGGAAAAATGCATAGAAAAGAAAATTGGGGTTTCGGGATGATCATGGGCCGTTGGATCAGATTGGACCCCGAGATTAACGACGGAGATTGCTCATTGAAGGCCCTTTGGAAAAGGCGGAGGGAAATAATGAAAAGTGAGATCAAATTGGGGCCGTTGATCTGCAGAGATCAACGATAGATGTTGCTCATTGAAGGCCCTTTGGAAAAGGCGGAGGGAAATAATGAAAAGAGAGATCAAATTAGGGCTGTTGATCTGCAGAGATCAATGGAAGATGTTGCACACGATGGAATACAATGGAAAAAGGGAAAGAAGTTTCGGGTGGAGAAATCACTGTTTTCGCGTAGCAGAAGGGCAAGAAAGTGGTTTTAGCTTTTTGGACGCGATATGCGTCAGTGGCCAACACGTGGCCTTAGAAAACCGCTTGTATCACATGATTTTTGGGAATTAATGCCCGTGTTTAAAGTTACACGAAAACGCGCATCAACCATTAGATCTGGGGCCTTAGATCGGAGGGTGAGGAGTGAGCACGATAACAGATAGATGCGCGTGCGATAACAGGTGGGGCAGGGGGAAGGAAGTTTCAATCTAAGCCGTTGGATAAAAAAAATGAATGGCGGAGATAAAATCTGGGGCATAAAGAAATAAAATATGAGGCGGAGGAAGGGTTAATATGGGTCATTGATCTACAGAGATCAATGGCTAAGATTGATCGAAGAAACATTACACGGCAGGGTATATGATTTTTAACCAAAGTCGGGAGGAAAAATCTGGACCATCCGATCTGGACACGTGGATGGCCTAGATGCAATCAGAGCTTCACAATCAGAGGAGGAAAAGGTTGAATGGGTGCTGGTGTGATGGGCCGTGAGCTGTCGATCTGCAGATTAGATCAACGGTGGAGGATGAATTGGAGGAGTGGCCAATAAGAGGTGGAGCAATAAAATATTACAATGCACCCAATAAAATCTCCGATGCGAGATTCTCCCGATCGTTGATTGGTTCAAGATCAACGGTCGGGATTCGTTTAAAACATGAACTGGCAGAAACCCTTTATAACATATGAAAACCAAATTTTAATAAAAAACAAAGGTTTTTCGGCTTCGGGGAGGGTTTTATAATGAGTTTTGGCGCTCGATTGCGGGGCCTGTGGATATATGGTCAAGATAAAGGAACCGGGGTCTATACATAAAGGGTGCCAATCGGCATCAGAACTATGGTGCGGGACTTTTCAATCTACCCATTTGGAAAATCTCTGATGTGAGATTTTACTTACCGTTGATTGGTTCCTAAGATCAACGGTTCTTCTCCTTTAAAAACAATGAAACAACGGATTTCTTTGATAACATAGAAAAAATGGGTTTTATAATTTTTACAAAGGAAAATAGCATCAGGGATGGGTTCTTTTATATGTCTAGCACCCGATTGTGGGGTCTGTGGTTATATGAAGCGAAAACAAGCTTGGGGCTTTATAAACAGAGGCCAATCGCATCGGAACTTTTTGTTAACACAAACAAACGCGCCCATTGATTGTTTCCGATGTGAGACTTCATAAACCATTTGGATTGGTTTTAAATCAACGGTCGAGATTGATTTAAATCATAAACAGTGGGTTTCCCTTATAAGATAGAAAAAATGGGTTTTTATGATTTTTCAAAGGAAAAATAAAATCGGGAATGGTTTATTGCATTGTTTTAAGCACCCGATTGTGGGCCTTTGGTTATGCGAAGCGGTAAAAGGACCGAGGTTAAGTATAAAAGGGCTAATCGGATCGGAGGTCTTAGCACAAAAAATAGACTTGCGCGCTCTAATCAATTCTGATGCGATAAGCACCTGATGGGTCTAGCACCTGGTTCTAGGGCATGGGCATATGTGGGGAAGTGGTTTAGGACTTAGCCCAAAGGGGCTTAAGCCTATTGTCAAAAAACATATTTTTTATGAAATTTTCAAGGTTTTTTGATGGATTTGGGGGTTTCGACAAGGTTCAAAAATGAGTTTTAAAACTTGTAAAAGGATTCTCATGAATGGGAAAGGGAGAAAACATGAAAAATGAAGGAATTTCATGGGGAATAAGGGGGTAAAAATGGAGGTTAATTGAAGTGAGAAGAGGGTTAAAATGAGGGGAAAATGGGGACTTTTGTAGCAGTCTTTCTGTCATGAAAATAGTAGATTTTCATAATTAAGAGGGAAAATGCAGTGAATGTTTAAACAAAGGGCACGATGTCTTCATGAGTCTTCAAGAGATAACATTTTTAGCAATAAAAATTGTTTCTTGAAGGCTCAAAAAATGATTTAGCCACCTTTTAATATAACAAACTTAATAGGTGGCTAACAGGGGTGATGGCCACTTACCTTTGTAATTTGAAGGTTCTTACTTGAAGTGTGGTGTTGTTGTGCTAATTTCCACTAGTGGTGTCTTGCATGTCACTCCTCAACACTCTGTGGCCTCCCTTGAAGCTTCCTGTAGCAGTTGCAAGGTAAGCTGTAGCACTGCCTGCATGCACAATCGACTAGTGACTGAAACTCCTCAATGGTCTCATGACTTTTTCCTTTGGCTAATTTTTCTTGAAATGAGAATAAGTGTGAAGGGAAATGAGCTAAAGTAATTTTTATGTTAATCCGAGTGGGCTCGGAGCATAGTGGTGATGTGTCCTTCACACGAGGTTTTCGTATTTGGAAC
The DNA here is from genome assembly GCA_034641835.2 of Pinus albicaulis. Taxonomy (NCBI): domain Eukaryota; kingdom Viridiplantae; phylum Streptophyta; class Pinopsida; order Pinales; family Pinaceae; genus Pinus; species Pinus albicaulis. Next base: position 10,850,795 of record CM076573.1, read on the forward strand.
GTTGGTCCTGCTCGAGCCTATCATTTCCTCCTGCCTTGTAATCAGCTCCCACTTTATGTTATATTCCCTTGACTAATGTGATAGCTCCACGTGGCATGAAACTCCACTAACTTTTTACTTCAACTGTTGATGGTGGCCAAGTTAACTGGCGATCATTTTGCTTATTAAACCCTCTCTTTTCGGCATTTATCCATTTATCCAATTTATGCATAGCGAGAGGGTGAGAGAATCATCCATGAGCCTTACCTGGTTGTTGATGAGTTACAGGATCCTTGACACAAAGATTTGGAGCACTGGAATAGTTACGAAGGTTACCTTTTATCTGTTGTGTTTTCATTTTATGATTGAGGTGCTTACTGTGTTTTTATTTTTTGTGTCTTCTGCAGGTACCTCATGGAGACCTCAAGTTGTTGATGTTGATGTAACTTCTTTATTGAAGTCCCCTGGTGATATTTGGGATCATATATTCAAAATACTTCCACTACTCTTGATGTGCTTGATTGTGGTCAAAAGGTTTTGGTGCATGCACAGGTGTGCTATAGGAAGTGATCATCTTGATGTAGTAGACCCTTTGTTACATATTTGGAGCTAAAAATTCCATGAGGAGGTGATAAAAGGATGTGGAAATTCTAGGGGTGGTATTAGAATGTTGATGGAGTGGTGCGGTTTAGGAAAAACATAAAAGAAGAGGCCCCGTGTGTGTGTTAAAATAAGTTGATTCACAATGGGAGAATAGAGGATTAGGTAAGGTATTTTTCATGAATGGGATGGAATGATGGTTAGGGATGGTAGGAATATTTGGGGTAACATTTTTCATGCCTTTTATAGGGTTAGAGAGCTTTGGGTGTGAGGATCTAGCCTCAAGCTTCCTTCATTTAGAATTTCAGGACTTTCTGTAGCACTAGAGGATTTACTATAGCTTCCTAGGACATCCTATAGCATTGCAGAGATAGGAGAAAATTCAAAAAAAATTCTCTCCTGGTGGTATAAATTGATGGACAAATGAGTGTTTGGGTTGGATGTGGAGTGAGTAGGTAGATGAGAGAGATTGATGTAGGAGCATCATGGTTCCAAATTTTGTACATTTAGTAGAATTTAGGGGTCTTGTGTTTTCAAGGGAGTTGGTTCCCTAAGTATTTAATTAATGTAATTTTCAATGTGTTGAGTGATTTTATGTGAGACATTTATAATAGGATTTAATTAAATATTTTGAGGCATATTTGTAAATTTTCTCGAATGTAGGAGAACATGAGAGATTTAGCCTAGTTGAGATTTCAAAGGGATTGTGAATCCTAGACTTAGGAATTAGTTGATGATTTTGTGGATTTAGAGGATTCTTAGGATTTAATTGAGAAGATTGAGAATATGAACCAGAATTGGTTGCAGAACCTTTTGTATATATTTGTAAGCCTCGAAGGCATTAAGAGACCATTATTCTTAGATAGATAATAGAAGAAATATGATTGTAATCCTACGAGAAAAGAGAGAGAAGTAGTGTTGAGAGGCCACTGATATAGAATATTAGGTTGAGAAGGAATTCATATTGTGAATATCTATAGTAGATATAAAAACCCAATTCTGAGTTGTGCAGAGTGTGGTGTGTTGATGAATTTCTTATTGTGTTTATAAATTATAGACTGTAAGTCTGAACAAAATAATTCTACATATTATAAGTGTGCAGGTGAGTTTGAGAAGAACCAAAAAGTGAGTTGAGAAGTGTACAACAGTAGGATAGTTCTAAGTATGAACTAGATCCAAGCTCAGGATAGAATAGCGCTACAGAATACAGAACAAGGTCAGGAGGGTTACGCCATGGAGAAAAAAAATTAGTAATTAAGATCATTTATTCGTTAAAGGAACATATGCGAGCCTGTTGAATGAAACGATGTTCAAATATGAAGGAATCGTATAGATTTTACGAAGGTGGAGAAATGGCGTATTTTCCTTAAAAATTAAGAGTTTTGGAGGAAGTGTAAAGGGGAAAATAGACAGTCAGGATCAAAGCGCAGAATTGAAGCAGAGAGATGGATGGCAAAGATCATAGCACATAAATTCAAGTCAGCTGGATGGATAATATTAGATCGCTAGATCTAAGTTAGAGATAAGCAGTAGAGAATCGATATCACAAATAAATATGCAAGAGAGTTAATGGATTGGAGGTTTTGAAGAGAAGTCATGTGTAGGAGGAATGGATGGTCATGATTAAGTAGTAGAGATAGGCAAAATATTGACGGCTAAGATCACATCGCAAAGTTAAATTGGGAAAGTGTTGAAGTAGATATGTGTTGAGTGGAGGATTCATGTGCATATTTCACATCGCATGCGATATGATATAATGATTAACGGTGGAGTTAAAAGTTGTGAAGTATGATGAGGTAAGGTTGCAATTTTCCGAAGTGCAATAGTATTAAAGTGGCGAAGTTTACGGGTGAAGTTTTCTGAAGTACCGACAGGTTATAAATTCTGATATGCGATATATGTTATAATCGCCGAAGTGCGAAATGGTAAATTTTGAGAATTGCGAAATGCTATATAAGCGATTTGTGAAGTGGCATGTTCTGTGATAGGTGCAGAGTTAGAATCTACAATATGAAAAGTGCAATGGAGGTTTGTGATGCGAGATTGTGCAGAAAAGAGCCTTGGTAAATGTTATGTTTTCTGATTTACGAAATCGGTAGATAGCAATATTGCGCTAAGTTTTGGGAATGTGATATAGTTTAAAAGTCACGATGCGATATGGATCAGTGATGCATATGCGATGCCACATGTCCATTGAGTAATGTAAGGAAGGTGGCCACAATATAAAGGTAAAGCGTATTGTTGGTAATTTGAGTTTTAAACCTGAGAACCATTTTATTAAATCTTCCGCGTGCATATGATTAAAAGGTTAATGTTTTAAGTTTTAAAGTGGTTTTGTTTGTTTTATGAAGGGGTTAATAAAAAATCACGAAGTTATTTGAGAAAACCCATTCTGTTGGGTGAATATGGAGGAAAAATGTACTCCATAATGTTAATGTGGGTAATTATTGGGGTTAATTTTTCCTACCTTGCTATCATTTGGAATAAGAGGTTGAGATTTATGAAGATGCAGTTTTGCTGCATCAGAGATAAATGGAAGAATGTTGCTCCCTTTTCCATATTATCCCTGTTCAACAACCTGTAAAACAAAAATACGTTAGTTCCTTGATGCCATTTTATTCTTTTGATTTTTTTATATTTTCCTCCTTTTTGTAAGGCAGGTGGGCTGCCTCAGTAGAGGTTTTCACTCCACAAGCCTGCTTTGGCTGCCTCCAAGAGGTTTTCACCCAAGGATATTTTATTTCTCTATTTTTTCATTTTCTCTTTTCCTTTTTATTTTTTTATTTATTTTTCTTTTGCTCCAGGATTTCTTCATGGGGGTTTTCAACCCTTGAGTTTTCCTTAGATGCCTCATAAAGGTTTTCACCCAGGCCTCTTTATTTTTCTCTTTTTTCCTTTTTTCTAGGAAAGTGAGGGATTGGGAGGTATGAGGCTTCCAATTACATTCATCTCTTTTTTGACTGTGTTGATGAATTCTTCCTTGGATAGGGTCCTTTTGTACATTTTTATCCTCTAACCATTGAAAATTAGAGGGATCCCTTTCTCATATATGGTTTTGATTTGAACAACCCTATTTTTACGGCATTTATCTACTTGGTAGGGTCCTAGACATCTGGTCATTAAATTTCCATTGAAGTCCTTCAATCTGGAGTCATAGAGCAAAGCCCAATCCCATTCCTGAAATGTCTTCTCTTTGATGTGCTTGTCATGCCAAAATTTCCTCTGTAGTTGGATTACGTATGTATGAAGGAGGGCCTTTTTGATGTCCAAATCCAATTGAGTTTCCATTCTAAGGGTTTTATGCTCAAATTTAATGGAAAACAAAGCTTTCTTCCCATAAAATAGATCATATGGAGTAAACCATGTAGTTGTCTTCCAGGTGGTGTTGTAAGCCCAAGTGGCCTCCACCAATATATATTCCCAATATTTTCTGCTACTGCTCACAACTTTGGTAATGATTTTCTCTAATTCTCTATTTGCCACTTCCACCTACCCATTTTCTTGAGGGTGATAGGAAGCAAAAGTCTTGTTCTTGATTTTGTGCTGCCCCATGAGGTTCTCAATGAGATGAGATGCGAATTGAGCCCCATGATTGGTGACTACCTCCCTAGGGTATCCAAACTTGTAGAACACATTCTCTCTCAATAATTCAACCACATTTTCTTTTGTTGTTGCCTTGACAACTCTTGTTTCATCCCACTTGGTCAAAAAATCAGTGCAAACTATGATGTATCTCTCATTAGGGGAATTTTGAGGTCTAAAATGGGCCTCCTAAGAAAAATTTACAACCAAAATGAACTATATAATAACCAAGATGATGATGGCAACCATGGGGGATGATTCACCATTTTTGGAGTAAAAAAGTAAAAGTATTAAAAAGTAATAAAAAAAATAAAAACTATATTCCAGGTGGTGTTGTAAGCCCATGTGGCCTCCACCAATATATATTCCCAATATTTTTTGCTACTTCTCACAACTTTGGTAAGGATGTTCTCTAATTCCGTATTTGGCACTTCCACCTACCCATTTTCTTGAGGGTGATAGGAAGTAGAAGTCTTGTGCTTGATTTTGTGTTGCCCCATGAGGTTCTCAAAGATATGAGATGTGAATTGAGCCCCATGATCACTGACTACCTCTCTATGGTATCCAAACTTGTAGAACACATTCTCTCTCAATAATTCAACCACCTTTTCTTTTTTTGTTGCCTTGACAACTCTTGTTTCATCCCACTTGGTCAATTAATCAGTGCAAACTATGATGTGTCTCTCATTAGGGGAATTTTGAGGTCTAAAATGGGCCTCCTAAGAAAAATTTACAACCAAGATGAACTATATGAGAACCAAGATGATGATGTCAACCATGGGGGATGATTCACCATTTTTGGAGTAAAAAAGTAAAAATATTAAAAAATAATAAAAAAATAAAACTTCTTTTTCCACACATATTTTCAACTTATCTCCCTAATGTTTTACTCAAATTTCGAGAGGGCGTGCTCGTTGGATTCAAAATTTAATTCTTCATCCAAGGAATACACATGTTGCATACTTTTGATGGACCCTTCTATATGAAAAATGAGAAATACATGAAAACACGTGATTGCAAACACATTTTTCATGTATTTCCCATTTTTCATGTGGCAGGGTCCATCAAAATTATGCAACATGGGTACTCCTTGGATGAGGAATCAAATTATGCATCCAAAGAGTGTTTCTTCTTGAAATTTGAGTAAACCCATATGGAGATAAGTTGAAAATACGAGTTGAAAAAATAGTTTTTTATTTTTTCCCTCTAAAATTTGATGATGTAATCTAATCTTATTATATTATTTCCACTATTATTTTATAATATCCTTAGGAGGCCCATTTTAGACCTCAAAATTCCCATAATTTCTACTCGGATGGTGGATCAATGGGTCCAATGAAGTCCATTCCCCACTTGTTAAATGGATCTTAGGCCACCTAAGGTTGTAGAGGCATATCATCTCTCGATGTAGGTCTCCCAATCCTGACACTGATCACATCTACTGGTGTATCTCCTAGCATCCTAATGGAGAGTTGGCAAATTGTAGCCAGCTTGCAAGGCTTTTAAGGTTGTCCTCTTAGCATAAAAATGACCCCCAGAGGGCCCATAATGACATGCTGAGTGGATGTCAAAGACATCCTCTTCCTTGACACATCTCCTGAGGATTTGATTTGGTACCAATTTGAAAAGATTTCCACCAATCCAAGTGAAATGGGTGCTCTTTCTTATAATCCTGCTCTTTTATTTGGATGAAAAGTTTGGAGGAAACCTCTCAGAAACCATGTCGTTGGCCATGTCAACAAACCAATGAGAGAGTAATGAGATATCAAATAAATGTTCATATGGAAGCTGATCATCAACCATCCCTTCCTCATTTTTAGAAAAAGTTAGTCTTCACAAGAAATTTGCAACAATATTCTCTTTTCCAAGCTTATCAATAATGGTCAAATAAAATTGCTGCAACAATAATAACCATCTAATAATTCTAGCATTGACATCAAGTTTGTTCATTAAGTATTTAATTGTTGCATGGTCAATATGCATAAAATTTTGATACCCAATAATATAATGTTTGAACTTATTCAAAGAATGGACGACAACTAAAAGCTCCTTTTCTGTGACAATATATTCTAGTTCAGCCTTAGAAATATTTTTTCTGATGAAATAACTGGCATAGGGTAATTTGTCATCCAAATGTCCCAAGGTTTCCCCCATAGCTTTATTTGATGCATCGATATGGATATGGAAGGGTAGAGCCCATTTGGGACCCGAAGTATACCCACTGAATCCATCCAGGAAAGAAAAAAACTTCTTTCCTGCATGACTATCCAAGGCTTGGTCAATGAAGGGAAAACGGGAATGGTATTTCTTAGTGCCTTTTTTTAATTCTTGTTAATAAACATATATTATCCACTTCCCATTCTTATTTGGGACTAGAACAAGAGGATACACCCATTCACTATCTGATATGGGGTAGATGATGCTTGCATCCAACAACTTCTGAAATTCATCCTTTACTATGTCCTTTAAGGCTGGGTTCATCCTCTTTTGGGGCTGACGCATATGCTTGCATCCCTCTTTAATATAAATATGATGTGTTCACACTCAGGGATCCACCCCTTTCATGTCCTTGTAATCCCAAGAAAAAGCATCTAATTTTTCCCTTAGTAGCTAGCACAATTTATATTCTTCTTTGGCCGAGAGAGATGAGTTGATATTTAGGGATCTAGATGGGAAAAATTCTACAACATTGGTAGGTTCATAGGTTGAGTTAATTGAGCACAACTCAATATAAGGGTTGCTTTCAGATTATCTCACCAGGTCATCGAGTGGAATGGTAGTGGGGAGTTGGCTTTAAAGGATGTGGTCATCCTCATCATGTTTCTCCCATCTAAGAACAATATCTATGGTACAAATGGGGTAGGGTGTGGTATAGTACACTTCATATTATTCTTCTTCATCCTCCAACCATAAATGTAGGTCATGGTAAATGGAAGGCTGGGCAAGAGGATATAATACTAATTTCTTGGAAAAGGGCCCATTCTTGATAGCCATGTTTCCAACACTACAACTGATATAAGAATCGACAGTGACTAACCAAGGTCTTCCTAAAATGAGAGTATATCCATTAAACTTGGTCTTGGGCTGAAGTACCAAGAAGCTAGTCGGATACTCCTAGGAGTCAATCGAGACCATAACATCCTTAGCAAATCCTTTCAGAGCTACTGTGGATCTATCTGCAAGTTGCAGAACTGTGGTGGTCTTCCTCAAAGCTCCTTGGAGGTTGAGTTTCAGCATGGTTTCCCTGGTTATCACATTGATGGTGGCCCCAAGATCAATCAAAGTGTGGGGGAAAATGACACCATCAATGTGTACATCTACTACTAGACTCCTAGGGTCGAGGTAATTTGGGAAAATCACTATTCCTAACATCAAGTCGGATAATTGTCCTACAACATTTATGGTGGAGGTGTCTTTATTATTTTTCCTAGGATTTTTGAAGCATTTTTATTTAATGATCTTATTTAAATAGTAACATCCTTAATGGCCTAGGGAAGGGGTATTTTTACACACATATTCCTTAGTTCTCCCAAAATTTTAGTCTCTTCTGGGGTGAGCTAGCTAGGGTGGATTAGTCGCTCAGGACAAAGAGGTTGATTGGTTTGAGGGTTGATTTTTTCCTTTTCCTCCTCAACCTCTATAGGTGGATATGGAGGATGATTGCATGGGAGAACTCTCTCAGACCTAAGGTTAATTCCATGTATCTCCATAATATAGGCTAGATAGGATGTTTCTCCACTATAGACTTGCTGTGTCTGCTTGTTTTTCGAGTTCATATTGGGATGGGTAGGCATCTGAGGCAACTTAGGTGGAGCAGAATGAGTGAGCTGAGGTTTAGGTTGGGGTGGAGGAAATAAAGCAGGTGGTTGGTTTAGTTGGGGCCTCCACCCTTGTGATGGTTTTCTCCATTGAGGTGGTTGAGGAACATATTGCTGAAAAGGTTGATTTACAGGATAAGGGTGATATGGAGGGGCATAAGGCCAAGTAGGAGGTGTAGGCCATGATGGAGGAGTGGAAGAATACCAAGGCTGCATGGGTGCACTCTAGTTTCCATGGTAGTAAGAATAAGGTGCACCTTGCATGCCCTATTGGTATGGCTGAGGCCCTTAAGGCCTGCTCTGATTTATGAAGTAGAGTTTTTGAGGTCCACCTTCCACACCTTGATATACAACTTTGAGGCCCAGCAAGGAGGAATATTTCTCTATGGCATGATTCTCTTCATAGACTCAGGAAATCTCTATAACATTCATTGGACATTCATTTCGAGGGTGTTTTTTGGTACATCTATGTCAAAATATAGCTAAGACACTATTTTATTCCTCTTGTTTCTTCTTGATCTGCATTATGTCTATTTTCAAAGCAAAGGTGTGCAACATATCACTTTTTAAATCCTCCAACATGTTTCCAATCTCATGCTTGATGGAGGTGTAAGAGGAAGGGGTATTGGTCATGCTTTGACTAGCTCTACCTTTATTCCTAGCTGCCCTAGAGTGGTTTCTAAATATGATCTTGATGTTCTCATAAGGTAGCTGATAGATATCTCCTCAAGAAAACATATTAAGGGTTTCTATCACCTTTTCCTTGATCCCTCAAAGAATTACTAACTTGAGTGATCCAGGATCAAGGGTGCAGTTGGCTCTCTTGTAATTTAGTTGAAATATATCTTCATAATCCTCCATAGATTCATCAAGCCCCAGGGTCATCCTAAATATTTACTCCTTGGTCTCTTTGGACCTGCAATAGTCTCTATATTTTTTTTTGAAGTATTCTTGCATTTGTGCCTAGGTAGTGATATTGTTCCCAGGAAAACCCATGAACCAGCGCTAGGATACATCCTTGAGGGTGGATGGGAACAATTTTAGCTTTTTATCATCTGAGGCATAGTCATAAGTCCTACAGAAACAAAAAAACTCAAACATAAAGGTGTCAGGGTCCTCAAAAGTTAGGCCATGGAAGTATGGAAGGGTTGAAGGGATGATGTTCTTCATTCTCGTTTCTCCATCGGTTTCTCTAATGGGAAAGAATTCTTGGTTCCTATTTTCATCCATAGCTTGAATAGGTGAAGTAGGTTCCTCTAGTGAGGCAAGTTCCTCTAATGAAGCAAGTTCCTATTCTTCCCCAATAGGTTCTTCAAAGTTTTCCAATGGTTCACATAGATGGTTTTCTACCTCACAGACACTGAAGAAGAATGAAGGGTGATTGTGTGGGGATGTGGGGATTTTTGTTAATAATTTTCCTTGGTTGTCCTTACTCCTACAAGGCATGAAATTCAAACTTTTTTTGTGTTTTTTCAATATTTTGGAACTGAATGTAAATAGAAAGCAGAAAAGAATGCTCAAGCAGAAACAAACATATACTTGGACATCTCCCTAACAACGACGCCAAAAAGCGGTGAGCCCTGGTATTGCACCAAGAGTGATGCAACTCCCAGGTGCTACTCAAATTTACTTATCAACCTGAGGTTCATACAAACTTGGAGGTGACAGTTATATATGCACATCAGATGAGATCTATTCATGCCATCCTCATCTTAGTTCTACAATGAGGTGCTACTAACTAGGGCTACTCTGAAAGAGGAAGTATGTCACACTTCTAAATGAAACATAAGACTGAAAGTAGATCATAACCATTAATCTATTAGCAATAAAATAAACTACACTATATTTCATTGATTTATCTATTTAATGTCTACTTTTGTAAGGAAGAAGGATTAACACTGACTCTAGGTACAAGAAAGGAAATTATACTAAGCTGCATTCATTATCTAGACTACTTTATTGACTTGCAAAAAGGAACTAATATATCTTTGCAAACATGCTGAATAAATGAATAACTGACTTCTATCTAATTCATGCTAGTTACTGTGCTAATGATGTATCTTATGATGAACTAAACACACTTCAAATTACTCTGTTTTGTATTAAGAGAAGAGGGAGTTTGGGTTTACTGAGGGTGTCCCTGAACCATGGATTCAAATTTGGAGGCCCAATAATGTCTTTGCTAGGCTCAGGTGAGGGTGAAGAGTGATTTTTGGATGAAGGAGAGGGCTCTCAACACTGCTATTGGAAGTTGCTACATGATTCATGTTTTTCTACATGAAGTCCTGTAATGCTACAGGAAATAGGCCGAGAGGGTTTGGAGGCTAGAAATGATGAAAGGAAGGATACAAGGGTGAAGGAAAGGTGGATCCAAGGAAATGGGGGATGAAAAAACCCCTAAGCCAAGCTCACAACCCTCAAAATGCCTATCTTGCACCCAAAAGGCTGCTCGATGGGTTGATGATGGTATCCAAAACAAGCTTGTGGGTGACTTGAATGGAAGGTGACTGATGGAGGGTGGAAACTCAGAGTGATAGTGCTTAAAGGGTCTTTCTATACTGTTATAACCAAACTTGCAAACAAGACATTTTCTCATGCATTCATCATCAACAAACTTATCATGGAAAAGGTGGAAAAGGTGAGTTGAATTTAGCTAGAACTACTCATGCACTTGAAACATAAATCTACCTTTGAACCTACAACATATTCATGACAAGAAAATTGAAATTTATCTTAATTTTTCCAAGAAATCATAAACTAAATATGTTTTTTCTGTGGTGGAAGACCTTCTTCCTCAAGCTTCCATGGAAGAGGTGAGAGAGGGAGTCTGTCAACACAATTTTGATATTTTATATGCTACCAAAATGCAATGAAATTAACTAACTAATGAAGCATAAAGGAAAGACACAAAAGTACATAAGAGGCTGAAACCCATGGATTGGGACCTAAACCACAAGCTCAACTCTATGAAATCATCTCAGCGAGAAATAAACCAAATGCTCATTCTTATTTCATAACTAGTCTCTTACATTAACAATGAAAGTAAAAAATGTCTAATACAGAGACAAGAGTTCTCTAGCTGCCTATAAAATCTGAATCCTAATGAGCTTTTTCTCTTGTCTATTTATACTAAAGGGTAGCTACTAACATCTCCCTAAAAATTAGTTCTTTGTTCCGTTCAAACTCGAGAGAAGTGGAGCTTGGCTCCCTCTTATCTTCCACTTTCTCGGCTGCCTTTGAATTCGAGATGTTGGAGGAGGATCGAAAGATATATTGGTTGATTCTAGGAGTTAAGAAGGTGGTAAAGCTCCCTATTATTTCTCCTATATGTCTACTCCAAGCCCTAACATGGAATTTCACTCAAAAATAACATTATTCCCTTCATTTCCTGCAATTAAACCATGTTAGGCTTCAAATTATGACAATACTTTTTACACAATTCTCACTGAGAAAAATTTGACAAAATGTAATAAATTGCGTGTGAGAGAAAGTAAATAAGCTAAAAAGGTGGCATTATAAATCCTTAAAATACACCTAATGATGGCCCTTGTTTTGGTGTGTTTAGTACACAAGTGCATGAAAAACACCGGTGCTTGATAGGAGTGATTGCTAGCCTACAATCAATGTTCACAGGGAAAATATGAGTTGTTAGATGGTTATTTAAGTATCATAGCATGTAAAAAAACTAGTTTATGGAACATAGCATACTACAAAAATAGGAGGAAACAAGAAACAAAAAATACACATAAACACAAGCTCAATATCGAGTAAACGAACTAATAATACCAACGGAGAACGAATCCTCTTTTATTAGCCATTTGTGGTAAAAAAGAGGTAGAACACTAAAACACTCTCAATGAGTCCTTAGAGCTATGGAGCTCTAATACTCAAAGCAATGAGGGCTCTCCTCTTAAGCTGTCTGCAGGCCTCTCTCTTCTCCTCAAATGAGTGATCGGATATTGGAAAATTGATGCACTTCTCCTTTGGTATTGAGATGTTGGATGGCCAACAAATGAATACCCTCACTCTCTTGTTGCTTGGACAACACAATGTTGGTTTGATCATGGGAAATTTGGCCAGCATAACAATGTACACTAAATTTCTCTTCTCATGGTGGCATTTTATAGGGAAAATTCAAATCTTCTTCACTCTCTTGGTACAATTGTGGATATTTACCCAAGAGTGGTGGTTGATTCCATTGTGTGCTCACTTGAGGTCTCAAGGTGGCTCTAGGTGGCTGTCCTTTGGTAGCCTCAAGTGGATAATATTCTTCTTGAAGTGTGCAAAGTGGTCCCGATGGCGACCTTCTGCCATACTTAGGACCGCGTGGCTTATTTAAGGAAAGCCGCGGATACCAACGCTACTATCGAAGAAAAATATGCGCAGAGCTCACTTTGGCTATGTCTTCTGTGTGAAATTTGATAATTTTCCCTCTTGACCTTAGAGAAAGTTAAATTTTCCAGATTCTCTAATATTTTTCAACCTTGTAAATCCTTCTACTTGACATTTCATGATGTCTTTTGCTTGTCTGATTTTCCAGTGATAATAGTTGCCCCCTAATGTGTGAGGTTTAGGAAGAATTGTATAGCAAAATAAATTATAGTTTATGTTATGTATAACCCATGTTGAGAGAGAGAGAGAGAGAGAGAGAGAGAGAGAGAGAGAGAGACCTGCATGCATCCTAAGGTTGGAGACCCCTTACTGTGAGTAAAAGAGGGACTATGTTTTGTCGAAAACTTGCAAGAGATAGTATAATAAAATAAATACAATATTTCTACGACGTGGGCATGTCCCATGCCCGTGATGCTTTGGCTAGTTAAATCCTATCTAATAGATAAAGGTTTTGTCTGTGTTACTTTTATGGTAGTGATCTGTTGATTTGGTTGATGACGATGATTTCTAACGCCCTCCGGGGTGTTTTTTATTATTTGAAGACAAGTTTAATGTAGTGCCCACGTGCATAATATTGGTATAGAATATTCTAGAATAAATTCTCATTGTATGCATGAGTGTTTTTAGGGTCTCGTGATTTGGCAGATTGGCAAGCCAAGTGACAGGGTAACATCAAACCAACTTTGGAGCCCTAGGACCTAGCCTTCCTGGACTCAGAGAGGGCTCTCTCTATTATGCAAAGAATGTGAGCTTGTTCTCTTTTTATGTATTTGATTTTAGGCTAATTGTTAAGTATGTTTTAGTTTGTTTTAGGTTTTTTTATGGAGAACTGATCAAAGGATAAATAGATAAAAATATTGTCAGATCAACTGGGCTATGGGGTTGAAAAGGTCGAGACTGTCTCAAATGGTGGACAAGGTATATTGCGGGGCCGATTTGGTCGAGATAAATGGATTCTTTGGGTGTAAGTGAAATGAGATGGACACTAATTTTGTGAAAGACAAAGAGGTTTTAAGCATAAATATTTTTACAGCAAACATTCATGTTGTAGGGCTAACCATTAATCACTATAAATGAAACTCAAACTGATAGATGCATAAAATAAACATTCAAGTGATACATAGAAGTATAAGACCCTCTAACTTTGGGAAAATCACCTTTAGACTTTTGGGAAAACAAATAAGACAAACATACAACTCAACCTATGAAGAGGGAAATCCTGAACATCATATTTTGAGCTATTGGGAACTTTGAAATAAGACTGCAGAGCATGGGCAAAGGGCAAGATCGAAACAAGACCTCTTTGGCTTAGCTAGACAACCAATACTTCAAAGAGAGATTTTAGAGATGGAGTTTTGGTTAGCTATGAGTAAGCAGGGCATACCGTGAATCATACTAGATAGCATACATACTAACCATTAATGAAATTGATAACAAGTTCTTAGGGTATCAAAGAGTAGTTAAGAATTCTTTGACATAACCGAGAAAGAAGAAAAACATAGAAGTTGTAATGAATCAGGAAACTTGAGGTGCCTCCATGGGCATGTCTCAAATCTACTCTTTACTAACCTACAGCAAGCAAGAAGCATGAAAACATGTATGATAAACTAAGGAAACATAAAAGATAAGGAACACAATACCATTCACCAAGCCATGGAATCCTACAAACAGTCCTCCTCCACCATCCAAGTCAAACAAGAAATCATCCACTTCATGAGAAAAAGTATTTCTTCAAAGCTTGTAATACTATGTATTTCTCTATAACATCAAGTTCAGCCTCTAAAACCTCCAAAAATTTACAATGAGTCTTCATAAGTTATATAGGAAATGAGTAGATAAGCTCACAAGAGCATCTAGAAGCTCATTGGCCTAATACAAATATCTGATTTTGTCCTTGAGGCTTTGAAAAGCCCAAGGCACAAAATATCTTCAAAAATATCTTAAAATGCTAAAAATTACAAGTAAAAAGTCTCTATACTATTGACAAGAGCTAAAAATAGCTAAACGCACATTTGGATGGCCACCTTCAGAAAACTACCTTTTCAGCCAAAATGCTACAGGAGCATAGCGTCAGAAAAGAGCCTGTTTTGAAGATAACTTTTGAGGAACTTCCCAATGTCAAAATGAGGCCCGTGATAGCTCATTAGAAAGCCCTGGATGTCTAGTTTCTGGAAAACTTGAGTTTTCACAAAATGATTCCTATAATTCTGTCAAAGAGTGGAGTGAGTGAAAAAACCCAGGAGGGTCTCAACCACTGAGATTTGAGGCAGAAAGGTAAATCTGACTTTTTTTTGCCTTTTTGGGGCACCAAAACACCTCCTTTTGATCTAAAAACTTGTGAGTAGCTGCCTAAAAATTTAATACACCAAAAAAATGAATTTCATGAGCTGAGGATGCTCCTAGGACCCATGGTAGCGCCTTGAAAAATGTGCAATTAGGGCCAAAAAACACAAAAAACAAAATCATGTCAAAATTTGCTCAATTTTGGCAAGAAATCCCCTTGTGCGTCCTTAGAAGCATGCAAGGAAGTTGAGGCCAAGATTTTCAAGCCTAGATATGTCTTTTTTCACTTTTTCCACTGGGCGCCTCCTTGGGCAGCTTCGCGTTTGGCTCACTATTTTGTGCTTGTTTGTCATCACTGTGACTGCCTTCATCTGCTTTTTTACATGTTGCCACTATCTTCATTGTTTTCCTCACTTTTCCCTTGGGGACTGTCTCCCCCTTTATCTGTGCTTTTTCCATCCTTTTGTGAATCATCTTTACCATCATTAGTTTGTTGAGCTCCTTAATGAAGATTGCCCTTATCTTCATTATCATTGTTTTCATCTTGTTTCTTGGCTGTTGGCTTTACTATCACCTTTTGTTATTTCTTATCACTACTTTGATTAGACTCTTTCTTTCCACTTTCAAATCAAAACAGGTCTTTAAACTCTAAATAGGCCTCCTTTCTCAACAACCATTGTCTTTTTGTCTCCATGTGGACTTGCTCTCCATCTAATATCTGGGAAAATA
Organism: Pinus albicaulis; assembly: GCA_034641835.2. NCBI lineage: Eukaryota > Viridiplantae > Streptophyta > Pinopsida > Pinales > Pinaceae > Pinus > Pinus albicaulis. The sequence goes on from CM076573.1 coordinate 10,866,178, forward strand.
ACTCAGTTTAGGAGAGGGCAGTTAGTAACCTCTTGTATTTTGTTGCAAAATTAGAGGTAGCTCACTTCTTGAAAATAGGACAAGGTTGAGAGGGATGTAGTGATCTCTTTGATAGTAGTGGGTTCAAACCTATTTTGCTGGCTTACCTCCTTAGCCCTTTCCTTGGAGGCATATTTGTTTTTGATTCCTTTCACTAACTTACCAAAACAAGTTTTTCTTCTTTAGCATAAACCACTGCTTTCCTCTTTGTAGGACTGTGCTTCACTTTAACCACTCCAACCCAGCAAGTTTTAACTGAAAAAAGGCCTTGCTACTTAAAACACTAGCTTTTGGTAAAAGGTTATATTTTGAAAACAAACTTATGTTTGATCCTTGAACTCACTGTCTTTGATATCACTGACCAAAACAAGTCCTTTTAAATGAAAATGATTATTTTTCCCTCAAACTGTGTTTTTACCTTATCACTGAAAACATAGGATTTTTTTCCAAATGAAAATAAGCCTTCCTGCTTTATAACACACTGTTTTGTTGTATCTAGCAAACATGATATTTTTAAGAACCAACTATTTTTTCCTTTTAAAACTATGTTTGGCCTTTTAATCAAAACAGACCTTTCTCCTTTTAAAACATTGTTTTTCCTTTTTCAAAAACTATGCCTGGCTTCTTAATCAAAACAGGCCTTTGCAATAAAAAAATAGCCCTTTCTCTTCAATCACTTTTTTGTTGTATCTTTGTAAACATGGTGGTTTTTAGCATAAACAATGTTTTTGCCTTCAATGGGACTGTGTTTTTCTTCTTAACCCAATTGACCCTTAACACCTCTTCAAACTCAAAAAATTAGGCAAAGAGCATAGTAAATACCTCTCAAAATGTGTTTGTGTGCTTTCGAAGAAAGTTTCGCTGGGCAAAGATCTGATTTTATGTGGATTGGAGGCTGTTTGAGTGGTGCTACGCTCCTGTGCATAGGTGCGTAGCACCTGCACACCCCAGTGGAGCTGTCGGGTCGGGCCCTGGGCGCCCTCTAAATGTCGCTGTGTGTCGGGCCGGGTGGAGTTAACAGGTGCGTTGCGCTACTCCACAGGCACATCGCGCCCAATGCAAAAAACTTCAGCGAGCACCTACAGGCGCACTACGTCCTAAAAATTTGCAAGGTGACTTGCCCAAAAACTCAAGAACGAAATCTTTTTCTTTGCCAGGTGAACAATGATACACAAAGACCCTTTTTTGAGGGTTTTTATAGTTTTTTTTTTTCTTAAATTCTTTCAACCTACCCTTTACCTCTTTTAAAGAGTTTTAAAATTTCTTTGGTTTAAATGATAAAAATGGATCTTTGCCCTTTTTGAAGAGATCTGCCTTTTGAAGACTGTCTTTAAACACAATTCCATGCCTTTTGCTCGGATATTTAGGGGAACATGTCACCAAACTGTTTTTATCCTTTTTTCATCATTAAATGAACCCTTTTAAACATATTCCCTCTCATCTCTATCTATTATTGAAAGCTTTCTCAAAATGTCAAACCCTAGTGATTTTAACCCTTTGCTCATTTTGGAGGAGGTCATTTGTTTGATAAACTGCATGGGTGCTTGTCCTATACTCCATGTTTCAACATTTTTATAAATTCAAGGCTCTATCTGTCATTTGATGGGAAGCATCTCAATGTTGCAAACTCCTTGTTATCCCCGATGCTTTTTAAAAAATACCATTTAGGGGTATCTATGTGATCTTTTCCATTTATCACTCTGGAATATCTTGAAACAACTTAGTCTATTTACTAACTGATTTCTCTCTTTTTTTGCATGGTGTCTTCACAACAAGACCTTTTAAGCTTAGTATTTGCCCTGATGGTTTTTCCTAAGGATAGAGTTAACACTGGATGACTTGGCCCTCTACTTACTTGTGAAGGAGGCCTTGTAAACACTGTGTTTTTCCGTCTACTCATAATTGAAGGAGGCCTTCTTAAAACACAACAATCTCCTTTCATCTAATACTGCTACAACATTTGAGATTTGTCTTTTGAACCAGTTTTCTGTGGGCCCTCAATGTTTGATAAACGGTATGGGTGCTTTTTTTACCCCTGTCAACCAACTGGAAAATGCCCATGCACAAACTATTAGTGGCTCTTTAGAAAAACTATGTTTATCATTCAAAACAGATTCTGTGCTTGTCATTCAAGGGAGACTTCTTTAGGACTATGAGGGGTGCCCTTTCTTCTTTGGAAGGAGGTTTTTGATCTGTCAATGTTAACCTTTGAGGAAAGTTACTTGTTTCCAAATCTAGGCCCTTTGAGACTGTGCCTTTACACTCTACTTATCTTTTGAAGGAGGCTTCCTACACACAGTCTTTGTGACCCTTCAGACCTACCATGAGGCGCCCTACTAAATCTTCTGATGGAGGTCCTGAAGGCTATAAACTTCATTCATTTCAAAATAGTGACCCCTATCTGTTTGTTTTGAAAAATACAAAATAGAAGGCAACAATGATTCCTTGGTAATTATCCTTGATGAAATGATTTGAATCATAATGCCCTGTGCTTCATGAGGGCCTGTTAGTAATGTACATCCTTTTTTGCATAGAATTATTGTGCAAATTTCAGGGGTGAATAATGTGCTTTGTAAATGGTGAGTGCTCACTGCCATGAATCCCTGAAACAACTCTTTCTTCCCTTGACTGTATATTCATAATGTGTGGCGAACTTGTCTGTGATAGCCTTTCAAAGTTTAGTTCCTGATGAAGTATAAGAAGTAGCTGTTATTCTTCTACTTTCACTGTGATGCCTAATTTGCTTTAAAACCATTTTTACCAGAAGACTATCATTTTTTATTGTACAACGCTGATTTGTAGGGCTGGCCATAATCTGCACTTCTTCTGATTTCCATAGTAAACTGACACAACATGAAACTTTCTTCTGAGGTGCTCTTTTTGCTCACACTCAGCTTGATATCATCAATTAGTACATCCCTGCAGAGATGTAAAAACAGATGCTTTTGAAGTTTGGAGGGCTTCTTTGATGTTTCATGGGGATCATGCCTAATCTAATCATATTTCTTCAGACAGGTTAAACTCCTTCTCTATTCCTGATTTGAACATTCCTGAGCCTTGCTGAAAACAAGAAAAAGTGACCTCTTTGATGGTGCATGACCTAGGGGTAGACAAGGGTTTTGGCTTTAGCAAATAGCAAGACATGATGGCTGACTGATATTGAAGACAGAGTTTTTGGCTTAAAACAGTCTTGCCAAGAAAATTTCCCTAAAACACCACCACCTAGACCTACATACTTTATCATGGGTTTTGAATGGTTTCTTGGGCATGAGTAGTTTATCACATGACAAAGTGATCAGTGAAAGAGGGGTAGACACTTTTTAAAATTTTAGACAGTGAGTTGCATGAAAACAAAGGATTTTGATGGTAGAGAGGCAAACTTATAACAGCTATAGATAGGGAGGCTTTGTTGAATTGTGATAGGTAGGGAAACTGAAGGGTTTTTCTCACTATAGGCTGAAAGAGAGGGGTAGGAAGAAAAAAATTTGTTTGAGGTGTTTTCTAGATGACAAATTGACAAACTGAGATTATCTTCTAGAAAACTCAGCTAAGGAATATAGTCATCAAAATAGTTAAAAAATATTGATGACTAACAGTGGCTCCATTTGGGGAGGGCATCTCCCTTTCAGGAGGTGTCCAAAATTATAGATCTCTGGCTTGTGAAGACCATTGCCTTATCCATTGGTGTAAATCTCTCTCTTTCTAGATGTTATTTCTGAAAAATTACAACATGATTAGCATCAACCTCAACTCTACCTACCCAGCTACTTTTCATAGCATTTTTTCTTCTCTTGGGGCATTTGGATTAGCAACCCTTTGACATGATATTTTTGAAAAAGAAAAACTATCTAATTCTACCCTTATATCTTCTGGGAGTTCAGATTAAACTGATGAAGTCCTTTGTTTCTCTACCTATACTACGATCAACTATCAAGATTAAGTTGTTTGACAGGATTTCATTCACTAGTCTAAAGCATGAAATTGAAAAATGATCAAATCAAGATTAGATGGTCTGATTTGTCATGCGTTTGTGGCATAAAAACAAGCTGCACACAAACATTATTTATGTACAAGATGAAACTTAGAAAAATCAGGGCCAAGATACAAAATTTGTTTTTCATCCCTGTTTTTCTCTTTGGTTCTGATTTGAGCGTTTGGAACCAACATTCTTTTCCTAATCTACTTTCATTGACAAGTCAAGCTTAAACAATTTGACTATCATCTCTTTCACTAACTTATCAACAATCAATTTAAAACATGCTTAGTTATGATTAGGCTAGCTAACCAAACAAGATATCTTTTGAGCACTAGTAGTGGCATTTAGACTTGCACACTTTCAACATGACTATTTTTTGGGTATGAGGCTATACCATTTCTTTATAATCTACCCTCTTTTTCTACTTTTCTAGTTGTTTTTGTGTTTTTCATTTTTTTTTTCAAAGCAAAAATAAAAACTAACTAAATTCTCACAGGCTGAGCTTATTTTTCACACCTATCTATCTATCCTAATCTAACCTATACATAATATACATTTATCTAGTAAAATCTCTTTTACAATATAACTAGTCAAGTAAATGGTTCCATGACATGTCCTTTCTCATCTCCTTGAGCATGCTGGACAAACAGGGCCACTCCCATTTCCCTTGTTCTTTAGCAGCAGTGTTAAAAAATCTTCTTGATTTTGGTAATACACTACTCCTAACAACCTTTATCCCTTCTTCAGATATCTTCAAAAAATGAGCATAGGGTTCTTGAAATAATACCTGGTCATGAATATTTGAAAGGTATCTTTTGACTAGGATTACTTCTTCCTTCTCCACCGAATCAAGCTTAAGATGGTTTTGAGAAAGAAACTCTTCCTCAACTTCATTGTAATCTAAACTAGAGGATTCATCATATATGGATGTGTTGTCCTCTCGAAGTCCTGGTATACTCTGATTTAGAAGACTGCATTCTGTGAAAATACCAACATATTCTTGAGCAAGGGTATCTCTTATTACTTCAACCCTTTCAGGAGAAGGTTCCTTATCTTTATCTTGCTTAAGAATTTCCCCATTTTCTTCGACTTCATCATTTGAATTTAAAGGCTGCTGATTTCCAATTATATGAAAAATATTTCTGATAGGCTGTGATGAAGCAGGGAAAGGACTCAAATATTCTTCACTCACTTCTAAACTTTCAAAATTTTCCTCATCAATATCATAGATAGTATGAATTGGCTCATTACTTTCTTGGAGTTGATGGGACTAATCTTTCACCCACAAATCTAGTAATGATGGCCCTGCAAGATTACTTTATGTTTGGAGAACATCATCATCATATTGATCAAAATTTGGAAAATCATAAATATAAGTAATATCACCAATCAAACATATTGGATTATCAACTTGTCTTTCTTTTACCTGATTTTCAAGGCTACTTTCTAATTTTTGGCAACAAATTTCAATAGGTGAATGAGCAAGATTGTTTGGTTTATATGAAATTTTAGAGGCTGTATGTTTATTTATAATCTAATTTATTTCTTATTATGTCAAAGGGGAGGGCATTATTCTCTTTCTTAGGGCATAAATACAACAATTATCTATCTCTTGTGAAGACTGAATTTGAGGTTGGATGTTTTCTTGAGCCTCAGCTAGAAGGGATGATGAATCACTATTTGCGCTTGTAGGGATATCTTGGGGAATTTTGTTTATTTCCTGGTTAATTTCTTCCTTAAATGATTCATCTAAGTTTTCATGATAGCTATGTTGAGTAGGAAAGGTATGAATCTCTTTTAACAGTTCTTCATGATGCCAATTTTCTAAATCTTCATCAATGCTAACAAGGTGTTGTATGAGATCTTCAGAATGGTCACAATAATTTTCAGCCCATGATGAAGATGAAGAGTTTTCTTTATAGTTTTTATAGAACCCTTGGTGCATGTCTCTTAAAGAAAACAAACTACCAAGTTTCAACCATTCATACCAATTCCTTGCCTTACCTTCTAATGTTGCCATGAACATTTTCATAAGGCAGTCCTCATGCCATTCTACTTCTAGCCTCCACACATGCATATGAAATTTGACAAGGTGTAACAAGGGGTCATCAAACTTCTCACCTTGAAAAATAGGTAGGTTTTTCATCCAATCTACTTGAGGCATCTTGTGTGGGAATCTAGGGATATGATCTCTACTCATTGGAGCATATCTCCTTTGTATCCTTGGATCCATATTTGTTAATGAGGAAGGGTCACTGATGTCTTTTCAACCAGTTCAAAGTCTTCTACCAGTGGAGTCATTAGGTCTTTGGAAGTTGTGGAGTCGCCAGGTGGAATATTTTGGACCCTGCTGTCCACCATCAACATGATTGGGATTTCTTAACACATTCGCAGGGGAGTTTATATGAACTAGTGGAGTAATAGGCCTACTGGAAGCTAGTGGAGTCGCCAAGTGGATATGTTTGGTTTGTTTTTGAGGATATATTGTCTATGGTCCACCACCAATACTGAAAAAGATGTTTTTTAGGAAAATGATTTTCTAGAAAATTTTTATGCAGAAACTTGCAAGAATGACTTAAAACTCATTTCAACAGTTTGCTAGATTGTTGAGAAAGCTATAGTTCTATTTGCAAGTCTGTTGATTTCCTATGTTTAGATGAAGATTTCTAAATCCCTAAGTTGTACTTGGTTTATCGCTGATTTCAGAGGTTGCATCATGAACTTTGTGTTTTTTGGAAAGGCAAGGCAACAGGATAATATGATTTATGAAATTTTTGGCTTTTTATGGAGTATTAGGCCTACTGGAGGCTAGTGGAGTTGCCAGGTGGATATTCTGTTGTTTTTAGAGATATGTATTTATGGTCCACCACCAATAACTGAGAAAACACCAATATAGGGATGTTTTTTGGAGTTTTATGAGTTTTTATATGCAGCCTAGTTTGTAAGAGTGTTCTAAACCTGATTCATCACTTAGCTAAGGTGGCGAAGCAAAAAGATTTTACTCTAAATGATTTTATAGGCTGTTTGTCTGATTTAAATTTTGAAGTACTAATGAGTCTACAAGATTTTGCTAGAATGTCATGTACTCAGTATGTCCCACCGTGATCGCCATTATGTTAGTGTGGAAATGAGGTGCCTGATTCACTAGATATTCTTGAAGACAAGGGATTTCTGGAGTCCTAAGGTGTACTTAGATTGTCACTAACCCAGAAAGGTCCCACTGTGATCACCATTATGTTGGGGTCATGTGATTTGGCAGATTGGCAAGCCAAGTGACAGGGTAACATCAAACCAACTTTGGAGCCCTGGGACCTAGCCTTCCTAGACTCAGAGAGGGCTCTCTCTATTATGCAAAGGATGTGAGCTTGTTCTCTTTTTATGTATTTGATTTTAGGCTAGTTGTTAAGTATGTTTTGGTTTGTTTTAGGTTTTTTGAGGGAGAAATGATCAAAGGATAAATAGATAAAAATATTGTTAGATCAACTGGGCTATGGGGTCGAAAATATCGAGACTGTTTCAAATGGTGGACAAGGTATATTGCAGGGTTGATTTGGTCGAGATAAATGGATTCTTTGGGTGTAAGTGAAATGTGATGGACACTAAGTTTGTGAAAGACAAAGAGGTTTTAAGCATAAATAGTCTTACAACAAACATTCATGTGGTAGGGCTAAACATTAATCACTATAAATTAAACTCAAATTGATAGATGCATAAAATAAGCATTCAAGTGATACATAGAAGTATAAGACCCTCTAACTTTGGGAAAATCACCTTCAGACTTTTGGGAAAACAAATAAGACAAAAAAAAAACACAACCTATGAAGAGGGAACTCCTAAACATCATATTTTGAGCTATTGGGAACTTTGAAATAAGACTACAGAGCATGGGCAAAGGGAAAGATCGAAACAAGACCTCTTTGGCTTAACTAGACAACCAATACTTCAAAGAGAGATTTCAGAGATGGAGTTTTGGTTAGCTATGAGTAAGCAGGGCATACCGTGAATCATACTAGATGGCATACATAATAACCATTAGTGAAATTGATAACAATTTCTTAGGGTATCAAAGAGCAGTTAAGAATTCTTTGACATAACCAAGAAAGAAGAAAAACATAGAAGCTGTAATGAATCAGGAAACTTGAGGTGCCTCCATGGGCATGTCTCAAATCTATTCTTTACTGACCTACAACAAGCAAGAATCATGAAAACATGTATGATAAACTAAGGAAACATAAAAAATAAGGAGCATAATACCATTCACCAAGCCATGGAATCCTACAAACAGTCCTCCTCCACCATCCAAGTCAAACAAGAAATCATCCACTTCATGAGATAAAGTATTTCTTCAAAGCTTGTAATACTATGTATTTCTCTATAACATCAAGTTCAACCTCTAAAACCTCCAACAATTTACAATGATTCTTCATAAGTTATATAGGAAATGAGTAGATAAGCTCACAAGAGCATCTAGAAGCTCATTGGCCTAATACAAATATCTGATTTTGTCCTTGAGGCTTTGCAAATCCCAAGGCACAAAATATCTTCAAATGCTAAAAATGAAAAGTAAAAAGTCTTTATACTACTAAAAAGAGCTAAAAATAGCTAAACGCACATTTGGATGGCCACATTTAGAAAACTGCCTTTTCAGCCAAAATGCTACAGGAGCGTAGCGCCAGAAAAAAAACCTATTTTGCAGATAACTTTTGAGGGACTTCCTGATGTCGAAACGAGGCCCATGATAGCTCGTTGGAAATTCCTAGATGTCTAGTTTCTGGAACTACTTGATTTTTCTCAAACGGATCCATAGAATTCTGTCAAAGAGTGGAATGAGTGAGAAAACCCAGGAGGGTCTCAATTGCTAATATTTGAGGCAGAAAGGTAAAATATGACTGTTTTTTGCCTCTTTTGGGGACCAAAACACTTCATTTTGATCTGAAAAATTGTGAGTAGCTGCCCAAAAATTTAATACACCCTGAAAAATGACTTTCATGAGCTGAGGATGCTCCTAGCACCCATGGCAGCACCTTGAAAAATGTGCAATTAGGACCAAAAAACACAAAAAAAAATCATGTCAAAATTTGCTAAATTTTTGAGAGAAAGCCCCTTATGGGTTCTTAGAAGCACGCAAGGAAGCTAAGGCCAAGATTTTCAAGCCTATATATGTCTTTTTTCACTTTTTCCACCGGGCACCTCCTTGGGCAGCTTTGAGTTTGGCTCACTGTTTTGTGCTTGTTTGTCATCGCTGTGACTGCCTTCATTTGCTTTTTTGCATGTTGCCACTATCTTAATTGTTTTCCTCACTTTTCCCTTAGGGACTGTCTCCTCCTTTATCTGTGATTTTTCCATCCTTTTGTGAATCATCTTTACCATCATCAGTTTGTTCAACTCCTTTATGAAGATTGCCCTTATCTTCATTATCATTGTTTTCATCTTGTTTCTTGGCTGTTGGCTTTACTATCACCTTTTGTTCTTTCTTATCACTGCTTTGATTAGACTCTTTCTTTCCAATTTCAAATAAAAACGGGTCTTTAAACTATAAATAGGCCTCCTTTCTCAACAACCATTGTCTTTTTGTCTCTTTCATCTGGGCTGCCTTGTTCACTGCTTTAGGAGTAAGATCAAAATCTTGATCTGCAATGTGGACCTGCTCTCCATCTAATCTCCGGGAAAATAACTCAGTTTAGGAGAGGGCAGTTAGTAACCTCTTGGATTTTGTTGCAAAAGTAGAGGCAACTCACTTCTTGAAAATAGGACAAGGTTGAGAGGGATGTAGTGATCTCTTTGATAGTAGTGGGTTCAAACCTATTGTGTTGGCCTGCCTCCTTAGCCCTTTCCTTGGAGGCATATTTGTTTTTGATTCCTTTCACTGAATTACCAAAACAAGTTTTTCTTCTTTAGCATAAACCACTGCTTTCCTCTTTGTAGGACTGTGCTTCACTTTAACCACTCCAACCTAGCAAGTTTTAACTGAAAAAAGGCCTTGCTACTTCAAACATTGGCTTTTAGTAAAAGGTTATATTTTGAAAACAAACTTATGTTTTATCCTTGAACTCAGCGTCTTTTATATCACTGATCAAAACAAGTCCTTTTGAATGAAAATGAGTATTTTTCCCTAAAAATGTGTTTTTACCTTATCATTGAGCAAATAGGCTTTTTTGCCAAATGAAAATAAGCCTTCCTGCTTTATAACACACTGTTTTGTTGTATCTAGCAAACATGGTATTTTTAAGAACCAATTGCTTTTTCCTTTTAAAACTATGTTTGGCCTTTTAATCAAAACAAACCTTTCTCCTTTTAAAACAATGTTTTTCCTTTTTCAAAAATTATGCCTGGCTTCTTAATCAAAACAGGCCTTTGAAATCAAACAATAGCCCTTTCTCTTCAATCACTGTTTTGTTGTATCTTTGTAAACATGGTGGTTTTTAGCATAAACAATGTTTTTGCCTTCAATGGGACTGTGTTTTTCTTCTTAACCCAATTGACTCTTAACACCTCTTCAAACTCAAAAAATTAGGCAAAGAGCACAGTAAATACCTCTCAAAATGTGTTTGTGCACTTTTGGAGAAAGTTTCACTAGGAAAAGATCCGATTTGATGTGGATTGGAGGTTGTTTGAGCGGTGCTATGCACCTGCACGCCGCGGTGGAGCTGTCAGGTCAGCCCTGGGCGCCCTCTGAACGTCGCTGTGTGTCGGGCCGGGCGGAGTTAACAGGCGCATCGCACTACTCCATAGGCGTGTTGCACCTAATGCAAAAAAATTCAGCGAGCACCTACATGCGCGCCACGTCCTAAAAATTTGCAAGGTGGCTTGCCCAAAAACTCAAGAACGAAATCTTTTTCTTTGCCAAGTGAACAATTATATGTAAAGACCCTTTTTTGAGGGTTTTTATAGCTTTTTTTTAAAATGTTTTCAACCTACCCTTTACCTCTTTTAAAGAGTTTTAAACTTTCTTTGGTTTAAATGATAAAAATGGATCTTTGCCCTTTTTGAAGAGATCTACCTTTTGAAGACTGTCTTTAAACACAATGTTTGTGCCATGCCTTTTGCTCGGATATTTAGGGGAACATGTCACCAAACTGTTTTTATCCTTTGTTCATCATTAAATGAACCCTTTTAAACATATTTCCTCTCATCTCTGTCTATTATTGAAAGATTTCTCAAAATGTCAAACCCTGGCGATTTTAACCCTCTGCTCATTTTGGAGGAGGTCATCTGTTTGACAAACTGCATGGGTGCTTGTCCTATACTCCATGTTTCAACCTTTTTATAAATTCAAGGCTCTATCTGTCATTTGATGGGAAGCATCTCAACGTTGCAAAATCCTTGTTATCCCTGATGCTTTTTTAATAAGACCATTTAGGGGTATCTATGTGATCTTTTCCATTTATCACTCTGGAATATCTTGAAACAACTTAGTCTGTTTACTAACTGATTTATCTCTCTTTTTTTGCATGGTGTCTTCACAAAAAGACCTTTTCAGCTCAGTATTTTCCCTGATGGTTTTTCTTAAAGACAGAGTTAACACTGGATGACTTGGCCCTCTGCTTATTTGTGAAGGAGGCCTTGTAAACACTGTGTTTTGCCATCTGCTCATAATTGAAGGGGGCCTTCTTAAAACACAACAATCTCCTTTCATCTAATACTGCTACAACATTTGAAGATTTGTCTTTTGAACTAGTTTTCTATGGGCCCTTAATGTTTGATAAACTTTATGGGTGCTTTTTTGACCTCTGTCAACCAACTGGAAAATTCCCATGCACAAAATGTTAGTGGCTCTTTAGAAAAACTATATTTATCATTCAAAACAGATTCTGTGCTTGTCATTCAAGGGAGATTTCTTTAGGACTATGAGGGGTGCCCTTTCTTCTCTGGAAGGAGGTCTTTGATCTGTCAATGTTAACCTTTGAGGAAAGTTACCTGTTTCCAAATCTAGGCCCTTTGAGACTGTGCCTTTACACTTTGCTTATCTTTTGAAGGAGGCTTCCTACACACAGTCTTTGTGACCCTTCAGACCTACCATGAGGCGCCCTACTAAATCTGATGATGGGGGTCCTAAAGACTATAAACTTCATTCATTTCAAAATAGTGGCCCCTGTTTGTTTGTTTTGAAAAATACAAAATAGAAGGCAACAGTGAATCCTTGGTACTTATCCTTGATGAAATTATTTGAATCATAATGCCCTGTGCTTCATGAGGACCTGTCAGTAATGTACATCCTTTTTTGCATAAAATTATTGTGCAAATTTCAAGGGCAAATAATGTGCTTTCTAAATGGTGAGTGCTCACTGCCATGTATCCATGAAATAGCTCTTTCTTCCCTTGACTATATATTCATAATGTGTGGTGAACTTTTCTGTGACAACCTTTCAAAGTTTAGTTCCTAATGAAGTATAAGAAGCAACTATCCTTCTTCTACTTTCACTGTCATGCCTAATTTGCTTTAAAACCCTTTTTTCCAGAAGACTATCTTTGTTGATTGTACAAGGCTGATTTGTAGGGCTGGCCATAATCTCCACTTCTTCTGATTTCCATAGGAAAATGACACACCATGAAACTTTCTCCTGAGGTGCTCTTTTTTCTCACACTCAGCTTGGTATCATCAATTAGTACATCCCTGCAAAGATGTAAAAATAGATGCTTTTGAAGTTTGGAGGGCTTCTTTGATGTTTCATGGGGATCATGCCTGATCTAATCATATTTCTTCAGACATGGAAAACTCCTTCTCTATTCCCGATTTGAACATTCCTGAGCCTTGTTGTAAACAAAACAAAGTGACCTCTTTGATGGTGCGTGACCTAGGGGTAGACAAGGGTTTTGGCTTTGGCAAATAGCAAGACATGATGGCTGAATGATATTGAAGATAGAGTTTTTGGCTTAAAACAGTCCTGCCAAGGAATTTTCCCTAAAGCACCACCAGCTAGACCTACATACTTTGTCATGGATTTTGAATGGCTTTTCGGGCATGAGTAGGTTATCACATGACAAAGTGATTAGTGAAAGAGGGGTAGACACTTTGTTAAATGTTGGATAGTGAGTTGCATGAAAAACAAAGGATTTTGATGGTAGAGAGGAAAACTTATAACATCTATAGACAGGGAGGCTTTGCTGAATTGTGATAGGTAGGGAAACTGAAGGGTTTTTCTCATTATAGGCTGAAAGAGAGGGGTAGGAAGACAAAACTTTGTTTGAGGTGTTTTCTAGATGACAAATTGATAGATTGAGATTAACTTCTAGAAAATTTAGCCAAGGAATCTGTTCATCAAAACAGTTAAAAAATACTGATGACTAATAGGTGTATGGTTGGGACCTTCCTGCGTAAGCATTGTTGAAAGAGATGCTTATAATGGCACGAGTCTTAGACGAATTTTGACAAAGTGCAATGGTTGTGAAGTACGATGCCATGTTGACATGAAAGCTTGTGTTTTAGTCAAATTTCAGGACGATCGATGACATCAATGGGAAATGATGATTCCCACAGTGCCTTCCGAGGATGCCCATATTGAGGTGAGGAGTCATCCAAGGTACTTCTTCCTTTTTGGAAAATGGTTGTTGAAGTCAACAAGAAGGAAGCCTCAACTGATCGAGAAAGACAGTGATGCAAGGGACCAAGGTCTTTGATATGATAGGTTAACATAGGCCTGATGGTGAGAAATAGCTGAAAATTGATGATGGGAGTTTAGTGGCCCAAGTTCAGAGCTTGAAAAATGTAGTTTGGCGGCAGTCATAATGATTTCTAATGAGGAAAGCCTTGAAGTCAGTAGGATGTCTAGGGTGGGTATATGTTGGTTATGAATGTCGTGGTGGCTTTGTGTGGAAGGTGTGAAGCTCTGACCAAGGGTGGTTTGGGACTTTTTCCATGGGAGAAAAAGTGGATGGGTGGGTAGGGGATGTTCTCCTAAAAAATCTTTGTACACTTTCCAAATGAATATAAAATGGGTTTGGTTTGTACAAACATAGAGATAGGTGCCCTAAAAACATGCAAATGATCACTCACTGAGCTGAGGGTGGGGGCCCCATTGTTTAGTCTAGGTGTGGGGGTTATGAAGCGGATGGAGAATATCACAGATGGGTTGTGCTGATGGAGGGATGGTAGGCCAAATGCGAGATGCAGTGGTGCGTGTTCGATCTGATTGTGAAAACGGAAGTCTAGGAAAGGGGTTTTATCGTGATATGGTAAAACTTGACTTGATACATGACGGATGAATGATCATGAAGTGCTTCCTAGACTGGGGTGATATGGCCATGGCATCATATTTTTTGATGCATGGTCTACTTAAGTGATGTACGTCATGGAGGGGGAGGCTCTACCGACCGATGAGGATGTTTATCATGTGCAAAGTGGGGAGATGATAAACATGGTCGAGTGTTTGGAACCTAAGGTTTGTGGAGAAATGATGTCAGGATATGAAAAGTTTCTATGGGACTCTATCATCCTGAGGGAAGAATGATACCTGCTCTGAAACCTTCAGTGAATGGGGAAATAGGTGGTTTGCCATCTTGTGTAATACCTAAAACCAATACCCCAAGTGAAAGCATATTTTTCATTCAAATATATTGACAAATGTGCTGAATGAAAAAATGATAAGAGAGGGCATACCTGTCAGAACTAAAAAAATTAATTTTTTGGAGGCGTGAATGTGTGAAGCCTCCTTTGGGTATTATGAGGTGCTGATCACTATGTTGCTTTAGGTTTCACAATTGGGCATTATAAGCTCCCGTTATGGTCCTTCAAACAATTTTAAAAGGGCGCTATATAGGTCGATATGGCTCATTTCGGTTCATTTGTGTTGTTTGAGAGTTGTGAGGTCAGAGCTTGCTGTCAAGCCTTTCTTGCTATTGCAGTCACCTTGTGCACTAGGGATTCACGCTGCTAGTATCAAGTAGGCCCTGAACGTCCAAAACTTCAATTTTTATGGTTTTACTGCTGAGGGGTTTGTACAAATTAGGTTTGTACGTACCCCTACCTGTTTTTGGCTTTGACCGTGCAGGCGATCAAGGTACAGGCATGGAGACCTCCGCGGAAATTTGAGGATTTCCATGGAGATTTCGTGCCTATGGTCATTTTTGTGTGTGACTTCCACGTTTTTCTAAGATAGAGATGTGCGGTCTGCATGCCTCTCTGAGGAACATGCGAGTCGAAAAGCTAGGGCCAGTTTTTGAATTTTTTTGGAAATTTTTAATTTTTGATGTCACTGATGTGTGTCTATTTGGTTACAGGATGTTGTGGAGAGAGAGAGACTGGCCAAATTTGCATATTGTTGTGGCACAAGATGCCAATGCCTATTGGGAGCTAGCTCAATGGGGTCTCCTTAGGTTCCTTGAGAATGACCTCCTGACGTCGTAGGATCGCCTACTGCGCTACCTAGTCCATTGTTGGAATAGGTGACACAAGGTGATGGTGCTACAAGGGAATGACATTCCTATACATCCAGAGATAGCTATATATTTTGTGACTGGTTTGCTGCCTCAGGGTGAGGCACTCCCCCATCCAACCCCGCTTGGGAGGGTAGCGCTCAAGTGCTGGTCAGAGCATCATTGTGGCTGGGTGCCCCTTTCAGAGGGGTGTATCCTGATATCATCAGTGACTGATCTAGCTGAGTGATGTGTGCTGGCTATGATCATGATATTGACTAGGTCATCGTCGCTGCATAGGGCGTCAGGACCTCAAATTGGTGTTTTGTGCCAACTTTGGGTTGGGAATTTATTTGAATTTTTCCATCATTGTTATGACGATATGGTGTCACATCTAGTGAAGGTCCGAGCAGGAGCTAAGATATTTACATATGCTAGCATTCTATGTAGCATTATGTTCGAGAGAGTGGTACTGCTACGATTCGTGGTGGCCGTGCCTATGGGGTTTCACTGGGACCCTTGGATGAGGTGATGGGCGCCAATGATGCCTCGCAGTGGGGAAGGTGAGGTGGGTTGCTATTGGAACGTGACCACAAAGGCTTGGTTCAAGGCTAAACCTCAGATGTTACTTGAGTATCCATACTCTGGGATGGACTATTGGGGAGATCCAGATATGAGTCTTCTTGCTGGGCATGCATGGGGACCAACAGGTATGATTTATTTTATGATTTTTCTACATTTTTTGAGTATTTGTGATGTGTATGTTTATATGTGTATTGTGGTTACACTGACACTATCTTTGCTACTCTTGCAGATGTGGGAGCGGTTGGGTGGCCTATGGCTCATTTGGTGGGACACCAACCCAACCAGAGGGTTCTAAGTAGAGGAGCTTAGCCCCAGGCTGGAGGGTAGGGTGGAGATCCAGGGCAGCTTCAGGGTAGTGATGGTGCTAGCCCGTCCGGGGAAGGGCGTAGCTCAGTTAATTCCGAGTGTGGTGCAGCCATCGATCATGCTAAGGCGGCTGAGGCACGAATGGCAGAGATGGGAGAGCAACTAGCTACATTCGAGGCCCAAGCCACTGAATTAGCAGATTCTTGGGATCGAGTGGATAGGCTGACCCAGGGTATGCCGACCCGGGGTTTTGTCGATGATCTGGATGATGTATGGCTGGAGACATTGATGGCTCAGGAGAGGAGCTATCATCAGACTTTGTGCCATGTGGCGGCTTCCCTAGTGTTGGCACCATGTGTAGTTGTGGGTCTAGGTGGCCCACCTAGTGGGGCTCAACCCTAGAGATAATTTGTATTCAGGGAAATAACCCATTATGAATATGCTTCCTTTTTTTTGATGACATGTGTATATGTATTTTTTGGCTGACCTATGAGTCAGATACATGATTTTTTTTTTTTACTCACACATATGTTTTGGTATATATGTGAGATGTATTTTTTGCGGCTCTTGATGCTGTGTCTATGGTTTTTTGTGGCTAGTTCCTTTTTATGGGAACTTGTCACCGTGATATTTCAATCAGAGCTAAGGAGAGGTTTTAATTCATCCAAATCCGTGCAGATATTGGTAGGTTGACCTAGAATATCACACAGTGCACAAGGTTGTAATTCTCTTCGCATGATGGGGTTTTCTATATTTTTCCATTTTTTAGGGGCTTTCCTGGTCGCTTTAACAGGCTTTGCAATGGGAGTCTCTTTAAATGGTATGGCTATGGGGTTTTCCTTAACTGGTGGGGCCTCCTTAGGAGTGATAGGAGTTAATCCCGTAGTAGTGATTCCCATGTCTCCTGACATGGAAGGTGGGACCAAGTACCAAATTGGTATTGTGAAAGAAATGTTTGGAAACACTACCATTTCCAAGACTTTTTGTGACACAAAACTAGGTGGAGGGTATAGAAAAAGTGTTAGGTATATGGCGTAGGATAGAGAAGTCGTCGTGCCAGTGGCCTCAGTTTCGTTACTACTATTCTCTATCTTTTGGCTAGTCTCGGTGCTTGATGATGACATCATGCACATCGGGGCCCCTATGATATCAACAAATGATTCTCGTATGATAGGGGTATCTCCTGAGAATGATCCGAGGATAGACGATGGTTTGAGTTGGCCAGGGCCATATTCTTGGTACTGTGTGAGCGATTTTGTAGATGTGTATACATAGGGTTGAATGACATCGACGTTCATCATGGGTCGTTCATCATGGTATGTTAACTGGTCAATGGTGATGATGCGATCCTCGTGGGGGAACATCATGATCCAGAAGATGGAGGATGCTATGGCAGACATGGAATACATATAACTCCACCAAAGGAGTATATTGTAGTCCAGTTGAGCATCCAAGACCTCAATGTCTATAAGAACTGTCTTGTCGGCCAAGCAGACCAGGACATTTTGATAGAGACTGATGGGAGCAAAAGGGCGCTGATCATATGCTCTAAGTGTGATGTCTGATGGCTTTATTTCGAGGGATCCCAACTTCTGCCAAACACTTTTTGACATGATGCATGTGGATGCACCCTCGTCAATGATATTGTTATCAAAAAATTGCACCTGATAGGTTGCTAACCAGACAACTTCATGTAATTGTTTCAAGCCATTCTTGTGACTAAATCTTAGCCTATTCAGTATGAGAGGGCTCTCTCAAAGGGCTAATGATATTTGATAAAGATATATTTAGATGGCTAACTCTACCTGGAAAACAACTTTCTTGTGATGTGTATAGGTTGAAAATAGTATCAGTCTGCAAACATTGGACTTATGGAGTCAACAATTTCAGTGACTCAGTAGTAAGTTCACTTGACATGGAAGCTAAGGCAAGTAAGAGTTTTTAGCAGAAGTACACACACATGAAACAAGAAATCACACAGTCAATTCATCTATAAAGGGAGTCAGAGAATTTCATGCATGAATTCTGAGTATTAAAGATGAAAACCACTGTAAATGGTACACAAAAGATATAGATAATATAGGCACTAAAAACTCAATCAGAATCTCAGGTTGGTCAAGAAACAAGTCTCTGTATTACTGAAAACAGTCAATTTACATAAAGCTATAGTATTGCCAAAAAATCTCCAACCCTTAACAAATTTGAATCTCTGCCCTTTAATAGACTTGTTACATGATGAGATGATTCACCTCCTGGCTAGATTCATCGAATTTACCCTACTGACACCTTGCATAACAATAAAACATCTATTTTAATGAGAAATTGACAGCTATCCTACTTGACAATCCTTTTACTGATAGGACTCATACTGTTCATTATTACATTAAAAAACTTATCTCCTAAAAACAATTACATATTTGGAAACTATGCCTTCACATGTTTGAATAGGGTGTGATGGGACTCATCACTACATGACATCTTAATTGACCTCCTCTAAAATTGGAAACAAACCCTATTTTTTAGGAAAAATGGTCCTTATCTTCAACGAGGGGTTTAGCTAATGTGTTGGCTTCATCATGAGGTCTTTAAGTCTTGGATGACTGCTGGCAAGATCCCTTGAACCTTATAAAGTGTCCACCTATTCATAACTACACAAAAACCTGCTCATATAGCTTCAAAACAGTATGCTATGAAAGTATGACGTTTCATAGCGTACTTTCATAGTGTTACAAAAATTCCTTTTGCCATCAATCTTTCTGATTCTTTTCTCCTGCATGATGTTCATTATGTGTTAATACATCTTCCATACTATTTTCAATTCTTTTAAGCTCCCAAAACTGGTTCAAATTGCAAAAAGGAAAGCTACAGTAGTTTCGTAGCGTTTTCTTGTCCTTCAAGCCCAGGATCACTACGAACTGCCGAAAACAGTGAAAATTCCAGATTTTTGTGTAACCTCAAAAATGAACTTTCCAGGTGTAAAAAATTAGTTTCTAACATGCCATTAACCTTAAAAATCATAAACCAACTCACACTATGCTTCTTGAGGTGTTTCTTCCTCATTGATGATGAGTTGAGCAATTGGCTCCTCAACTACTGTCATTTTAAGGCCTTTTTTCTCTAACTCCTCATGGATTAGTTCAAGCTGTTCCTGGAGGTCTTTAACCTAATCCTTTTGAATAATTCTCTAGCTATTGGGTCTTCATTGATCAGATTCATATCTGCTAGTTCATATCTCAGACATTGGCCACCCTTATTTGTCCTTCTTTTTTCTGCCATGGTTTCTTTACTGCCTTCTCAGCCTCGCTTGATAGTTTTCATCCTTGCTTGATTAGTGATATTTTTAAACCTTTGAAAACACCAGCCACAGCTTTGGCTCAATGCAATAGCTCTCCAGAGTTCAATATCACACGAAGAAGGAATGAAGAATGAGAAATGACCGAATTAGGAAATATTTTGAAGTTTGATTTCCACTCATAACAGAATGATGACTCATACATGCCTAAAATGGTGATGATGACTTCAGACTTAACCATGTACCTTGATCTTATCCCTCAATGACTTGAATGGTATCTAACTTACCCTTTCCCAACGATATTTTGACATCAAAACAGCTAATCTGACAAGATAGACAAGAAGCCACACTTTTGTAGCATGTTTAGTGTAAATCTGGATGTTTTTGCTACGAAAGTAGAAATGGTTTCGTAGTGAAAAGTGTAATTTTTCAGTGTATTTCGCTACGAAACTGTGGTTTCTTGGCTAAAACCACCATTTCAGTACTAAAACCTTGGGAATTGAAATTTTTCAGAAACTTATGAATGATGTGACATGAAGGGGTTTGAAAGTGAGTGTGTTTGGACCTTAGGGTAAGCTTAAATAAGAAAAATTTAGAATTTTCCTTGACTAAGTAATAAAAAATGAATCCTACAACCCTACCTTTGACACATGAACCTATATGACTTTGTGAAATTATGCTTCATTTTTTTAGTGATAATAGATACATCAATGAATAGTGATGTTCTGGACTAACCTCGAAATCTAGAAGGCGACCAATGAAGGAAGCCTGGGGGTGGCTTTATCTAATTCAAAAGCCATTAGACGTGAATCGGCAAGGTTGATTGCGCCTAACATAGAAAGTAAGGCTTTCCTTTGCTTTGGGAAAGATTGTGAGACTTATAAAGTTGACATGGCAGTGAGAGACTATGTTAAGTCGTCCACGATGCTATAATTATGGACCTCTTTGGAGTGGTGTCCTGCCCACCTTGTTGGTCCCTTAGCCATTTTTGGCAAAGGTTCAATAGGAATTTTTGATATATCAATAGTGTTGTAGGTGCACTCATGCTAGCCACTGACGAATTGGTCTTTGCCGGGGTATCATAACTTCGATTATGTGTCTGAAAGAACATTTCCTCGCTAAACATATAGATTCCGTGGCTTTTGTTTCCGAGTTCATCGGGGGGTGTTTGTTTTTGTCGGGTATTAACTGCCCCTTGGTGGGGGAAGGGCTCCTGCATTACAGCTGTTTGTTGTGTAGGTCCCCCTTGTCCTAAATTACCTTGAAGCTTCTTTAGCTTTGGGAGTTCGTGACAATGATGAGTGTGATGGCCATACTCACCACAAATCATGCAAAAGTGGTTGGTCTGAAGATTAGCCCTCTTTTTCTACCATTTGGAGTTATTGGCTCCTGGTTTTGATTTAATTTGGGGTTTCTCCCAGCCTGAGATCACGGAGGGTGCTATTGGTTATTGCCCCCTATATAGGATCTCCCTTTTCTTTATTTTTTTTCTTTTTCCTTGCCGCATTAGGAGGATGAATATGATTCTCCTGGCCGTATGGCTGGTGCGGTTGGGCCTAGGAAGGTTGCACAAAGTTCAACGGTGCATTATTTTTCATCAGTGGATTTTGTGCTGGGGAGTGGGAATATTGAGCTCCATATCCCTAGTTTCTATATGGTTGCTGGGGGGGAGTTCTTCTGTCAGCATTCCTAGCTGCGTAATAGGTCCCTTGTGCAGGAGGGTATAAACCTCCTTGTTGATGATGGTACGATGACACCCTATTGGTCATGTTCTGCAGAGGTGCATGGTGACTTTGATAATAGCCTAGTTGCGAGATGTTTTGGTTAGGATCATATGTGTAATCGAGGTATGAGACACTGCTACCTAGGTGAATTAGGGTCAGTGACCCTATCAATCCGTTTGCAGTGTTTGACGTGCCTGGCAATTCTTTATAAGTTTTCAGGCGCGGGGTGTTAGGCAAGATGTTATAGATGTATCCTAACTGAGTGTATATCAGCTCGAGTTTTTGGGCTTTGCTAATGGCATCCACTTCGGAAGTAGTTCCTTGAGTTGCTACGTCCTTTGAAATCTTTGCTGTGAGGGTTTTTAGGAATAGGTCCAGTAAAAATCAATTGTCGAGTTTGGATTTACACAAATTTTACGTCGCCGCCATTCATGGAGATGGTCCAAGATATGGACGAATGTCGTTTGTCTAAAATGCATCAGCAACTCCATTCCTGGATCGTGGTGGATGGGTAATTGGAAATATGTGATGAATGTAGTAGCGATGGTGCTAAAGGTTCCGTGTAAAGTAGAAGGCTTCTCCACATACTATTTCGCAGTTGGTCCGGTTAAGGTGCAATGAAATAGTCTTAATCAAATAGTATCATCAATAATACTATTCGAAGAACACCGTAGGTGGAAATTCATTACATGGTTTCCAGGTTCTTCCACTTGCTTCCCTTCAAACTTTGGAGTGTCTGAAGGGAGCTTCGTGGGTATGGGGGGCCAAATGGGATTGTGTGCAATGGGGTCATTTGTTAAATTTGATAGATCAGGTAAGTTTAAAGATGTTAGGAAAGGTAACTGAGTGTTGAGCGCCATTGTAGACTATGAAAATACAAGATTCTGGATGTGTATGGTGTTTGTCTGTGGCATACCCAACAATGTGTTTTGTTGGCTCCCTGAATGGGTAGTGCTCGTCCGCCCTCTAGGGGTTATGGGAGGAGTGGTGTGTGGTGATCATGAGGGTGTTTCCACAGGTGTGGTATTGGGTGACCCTTGGGGGTTCCCAACTAAATACGCCTCGATAAAGGATGAACCGATAAGGCTGGTCGTGTTCCATCTTTGACGCCTGAATGGTGAAAGATGTGAAACTCCTCCCTCTAATGGGGGGAGGTCCAAAAAAATTCTAGATTGATGAGGTCCCATTAGGTCCATTATGGTGTCGAGTAGGTTTTATTTTGGAAATATTATTTATTTATTTGAGAGGAGAGATATTTTTATCAAACAGAAAAGCGATCGCATAAGTAAAACAAAGCGAAAGTAAAAGGTTAATTTCCCTTTAGATTAATCCTATGTGATCAGTCAATCAAAAAATGGTTTTTGTTTTTTTGCGTATGATAATAAAAAATCCTAAAAGACCTAATCATGCTCACACTCTCAATTGTAACTGGGCCTTGCGAATATATCTTCTAGTGGGTACTGGGGCCAACGTCCCAAAAGAACTGGTGACATTTTCTAGTGGCTGAAGAATCGACCAAGGTAATGGAAAGAGGATCTAGTGATGCCTGCACCGTCACCTATAGGGAAGGATTCCCTAGATTTGGCCACTAAGTACCGTCATCCCACATGAGCGTTCGAGTCTTGGGCTTCTTGGTATTCAACTACCAGTACCGAGCACTAGATGGGTCAGGTCGCCCCAAATAGTATCGAACACATTGGGCCTAAGATTAACCCCCTTTGAATCAAGTATTTGTGGTGCTCGGGAATTATTTTCCGTGGGAGAATAGACGGGTTTAAAGCTCACTACAAAGTCAAATTCTATATTTCAATAATGTAAATTGACCATGGTGGCTTATTGGATGCCTACCCCCAATGGTCCTAACCTGAACTATTAATTATCTTGTGGCTCCTGTGGGGAGATTTAATGAATTCAATTAATGGTTAGTTTTAAGGAGTATTACTTTGCTTATGGTGTGGAAATGTGTGTGAGAAAGTGTACAATCACAATGTTTGTAGGATGCGAATATGTGATGATCCTTAACACTCCCTCCTAATTGAACTATGTTTCGATTGTTCCTTTCAAAAAGTAAATGATGTGTAGATAATGGGCCGCTTACAATTTTTCCTATTTAGACTAAATGTTGCACTATAGGGAGATGTAAAACTATCAAAAGAGAGTGTTCATATGCATGCCCACAGTCACTAAGAGGTGCAAAGAAGTAGATATTACTTGCCTTCTTATATAATTTGATCCTAGTCCCGGATCCTAATGCAAAATTTAAACTAAACTTAATGCAAAAATTTGGAAAAAATGGAAACTAGCTAAGCATGCGTGGATATTGGCCACTTAATCCTTACTAATTACATACATTTTTGGTGTCTATTATCACTAATAAGTTCATTCAGATAGAATGGGTGGATTTTAGCTACTTACTTGCCTCCTAATTAAACTATGTGAATTTGTGTTAATAAACTAAAAATTATAACTATGCAATAGCTAAGATAAAGTTCAGCTAAAAAAATGTCCTAATAGTCAAGGGACACCATAACACAGTGCTGACAGATTTATTCTGGGCTACCAGTCACTTTACACTTGCAAAAAATTAAGAAAACTAGTGAAAAAAATGGTTCACTAGTTTCTGCACGGAATATCTCTACACATGCGCACGACTCTGTGTGTTTGTCTGAGATGAATGTAGGTGGAACGATGCATCTGATTGTGCTGAACGCGCACAGTTTTCCTTCACACAAAAACTCCACTTCTCCTAAATTGAATCTCTTCACAGAGGATGAATGAGAGAAGTTGAGGAGGAGGAGAGTTGGTCCTGCATCAGTCCTGAGCAGAAAAGAGGTTCTGCAAAACCACAACCACTTAGCTTAAGAGGAAAAATAAGTGGAGTCGCCAATCCTGTTTGGGTGTGTTTAGTACACAAGTGTACGAAACACATTGGTGCTTGATAGGAGTGATTTATAGCCTACAAGAAATTTTCACAGGGAAAGAATGAGTTGTTAGATGGTTAGTGAAGCATCATAACGTGTAGAAAAACTAGTTTATGGAACATAGCATACTACAAAAGAGGAGGAAGCAAGAAAAACAAAATACACATAAACACAAGATCAATATCGAGTAAACGAACTAATAATACCAATAGAGAAAGAATCCCCTTTTATTAGCCATTGGTGGTAAAAAAGAGGTAGAACACTAAAACACTCATAGTGAGTCCTTAGAGCTATGGAGCTCTAATACTCAAAGCAAGGAGGGTTCTCCCCTTAAGCTGTTTGCAGGCCTCTCTCTTCTCCTCTAATGAGTGATCAGATATCGGACATCTTATGCACTTCTACTTTGGGACTGAGATGTTGGATGGCCAACAAATGAAACCCCTCACTCTCTTGCTACTTGGACAACACACTGCTCATTTTCTCATGGGAAATTAGACTAGCATAACAATGTGTTCTAAATTGCTCTTCTCATGGGGGCCTTTCTTAGGAAAAATTCAAATCTTCTTCCCTCTCTTGGTACAATTGTGGAAAGTGACCCAGGAGTGGTGGTTGATTCCATTGTGTGCTCACTTGAGGTCTCAAGGTGGCTCTAGGCAGTTGTCCTTGGGGGGCCTCAAGTGGAGATTATTCTTCCTGAAGTGTGCAAAGTGGTCTCGGATGGTGACCTTCCGTCATATTCAGGACCTCATGTCTATTGAGGGAAATTCAGGGAGATCAGTGCTACTATTGAAGAAAAATGTGCACGAAGCGCACTTTGCCAGTGTCTTCTATGCGCAATTTGATAATTTTGCCTCTTGACCTTAGAGAAAGTTAAATTTTCCAGATTCTCTAATGTTTTCAACCTTGTAAATCCTTCTGCTTGAAATTTCATGATGTCTTTTGCTTGTCAATTTTCCAGTGATAACAACCCTCATCAGTTTCTAATCATATTTGATATATATTTTTTATTTATTTACCATACCTCTTTATACCTCTTTTATATTTATTTATTTACCATACCTCTTTTATAAATATGGTATTTTTCCTATGTATTTAGCCCATGGTATTAAAATGGTATTTTTCCCATATGATTCTCCTAAATATTTTTTTTTTTTGAGTTTTCTTTAAATATAAAGAGGCTTATGGAGTTTACTCGATATTCTAATTTAGTTTTAGTTTAATAAACTTAAATTCTAATAATTATCCCTATTAATTAATTTTTACTTGGTTAAAATAAAAGTTAATTAATTAATCAGTAATTATTAGGATTTTATACTATACTACCTTAAAAAAAAATTTCCCTAACCTAAAAATATTTTTTCCTAGCTTAATAGGTTAATTAGTTAATTAAAATGAGTTTAAGTAATTAATACTCTTTTTAAAATAAAAATAAATCTTAAAAATTCTCTTCCTTAAATATATTCCTTAAAAATAATATATAATAAAATTAGATATATAATAAATTAAAAAGATATATTTAATAAACTAAATATATCTTTTTAAATTCAATTATATGTTTATATTTTATTAAGACCTTAATTAAATTATAATTTATTAAATATATCTTTAAATTAAATTAACTAATTATTAATCACCATCAATAATTTTTAGTATACTTTTACCATAATCACCATCAATAATTTTTAATATACTTTTACCTTAATAAAAATTTTCCTGGGCATTAAAAATTAGTTAGTATTTTATAAATGACATAATTAATTAAAATTAAAAATTAAATTAGAACTTAAAATATTTTATATAGATTTTAACCTAGTATAAGTCCCTTATTAAAATCATTATTTCTTTTATAAGTGAACCTTAAATCTTAGATTATTAACCTCAATAAATTAAATTTATTGAATTAGAAATATAATTATTAAAAATATTAAAATTATAAAATTATAAAATATAAAATTATAAATTTTGGTCGGCTCTTTTCTAGAAATCTACCTCTATTTATGGTCTGAGTTTTTTCTCTCAATTTCTTCATTCAAGAAAGTCTTGATGATGGATCCTTGTAGGGATTCGAAACATCGACACTCGTTCTTTAGTACTGTGGATAATCTGGGAAGATTTTTAAAAAATGACCACCACATGAGTTTAAAAACCAAAATAAGTTTTATTTATTTACCATTACCATACCTTTGGAGTCGATATAAAAAGAGTTTTTATTTATTTAAAATAACTACGATTTATTTATCTTTTATTTATTTACCATACCTCTTTTTTGAGTTTTCGTAACCCTCTTTATATTTTAAATTTATATTGTGTTTATACATAATAATAGTTAGATTGATTTTTAAATAGGGTAACATTAGATTAAAAATCTTAAATGTTAAACATTACCTTTATGTTTATATTTACGTTTGATTTTACATGTTTATGTGTTTACTTGTTTTTAAGTGTTTACATTTTTACATGAGATCTACCCCCATACTAGGCTGTAGAGCGCCTTTAAGCGCAATAATAGTAATATCAATTTTAATTAATATTATGATATTAATAATTGAATTTATAATAATAGTGATATCATAACAATATTAATATCGTTGTTCTATTATTACTATTAATATTTACAATATTAATACTGTTGTTTTAGGATTACTATTATTAATATTAATGACATTATCATTATTACTTTAGCAGTATTATTAATATAATTAATATAGTTAATTTATTATTGTTAATAAAATATTACTAGCATATATCTTAGTAGGAAGGGAACACCTAGGAGGAACATGATACTTAATTGTATTGAATGAAAATTAATAGTTCATTTATAACAAGTGTTGTAGGGTAGCATAATTATGCTCTAGAAAAAATTACATAAAATATTATAACTTGCATTCGTCAATGCTAATAGGAATATCAAATCCTATAGTCAACTAATAGATTGATATGTGTGTACATTTACAATTTTCTTCATACACAATAATGTTGGGAAGTAACTCTTGATACTAAGCATATTTATGTCGTAAGGCATTCCCTTTGAGAAGAACTCCCCTAGCTACCACTCTACATCGTTTGGCACCGTCAATATTGTGTTAGACGATTGAAATATTATTTTTCATCAGATGATTTGGTTAGGGTATGTTATTTTCCTCATTTCACAGTTATTCAATCCACCATCTAATGAGATTTTGTTGGATAAAAGAGAAGTGTGCTCAAATGGCCTTGGAAGAGGTTTTTACATGTCATAATCTCAGGCTCTCCATGATGCAGTTGTTGGATCGTATGGCACCATTGGTCATCTCTGAGGTATGAAATAGCGTAGACAAGGGAAGACGTCCGAATTAAAAATTAGAGAGTGGATGGGTGGAACATTGCGAGATCTTACGTGATTAGGGTATAATTCAAAGATCCATTTCCCCCTAAGAGCTCTACAAATTAGGGTTTCACTCGATTATTTCAAATTTATATTTCTAATTTCTAATTTGATTAAGGAATGACTCTTCCTCACTAGATCGATTGGCACATCAAAATGATGACTACTGATGTATCAATTATTTTTCATTTTTATTTTTGGGTAAATTTCAACCTTTTATGGGTTCTTTCTCACCATACTCTTGGCGTGCCTGAAATTATAGGTGGGAATAGTGGTTGCACTGCACAAAATCTTATAGGTGTATAGATATATAATCCTTCCCGCTAAGTTCTTGGTCTCTTTTATTTTCTTGTTATTGGAAATAGCCCCTAAACCACTTTTGACTAACCTTGTTATCTTGTTCCCTTGTAGGTATGAGAGATTTGTGCAGTCAGTTATAAAGAGAGAGGACTTCATATCATACCTTATTTTTCATTTAAAATAAATCTAGACTCTGATTCCACAGGCTCTTATATAAATTATTCTTCCAATGGATACCAGATTGTGACTTTGTTTGTGAAACCCTGCTCGATTAGAGTTGGGTCGCTCTCTAGTTGCAACTTGATTTGAGATTTTATCCCTAAGAATTACTATCGAGTTTTATTTTTAAGCGATAGGTCGTTAACCACTAGAGTTATCTTTCTAAGACATTGTTATCCATTTTCCGTTTTCCTGTTGGATTCTATTCAAAAATCGTTTCTTATACCAAATTTCATTTGACTCTTCTATTTATAGCCTTATCATTTATCTCCCCTCTATGTGAGAGAAGAGTGAAGAAAGGGATTTTTCCTTGCTTCAGGATATATCCTTAGCCTTACTGTAGAAAAGAGTCTCTGTATCATCAAATTACAAAGCCTCACTTAAGGTAATAGAACTAGCTTGTAGAGAGGAAAACTTAACAATTGTGATAGATTTACTATAGATATTACTTTTGAGAAAATAATTTGACTCTATATATATCCAATTTAATGTACATCTAGAAATCTCCAAATATAATCCCTATAAAACTTAACTTTTACATTCCACACATAAATTTACTCATTCATTGATAAAAAAATTTACTCATTTTATGATTTCATAATATCATTTTGTCTCAAAGCACACAAACCAATATCACTGAAGATATAATAAATATTACCAATGTACACTTCAACTTGCACAAAACAATACTAATAGAGGGATCCTTTATGCACAAACTGCAAGTTTTGCTCCATCCAACAGTGAAAATTGTGCCATTTAAATCTACATTTGGATTTTGGAAATAAAAATAACAAAATTTTCATTAATTTAATCAAGTTGGAAAATTTACAAAATGGAAACATTTCTAGATTCCAGAAAACAAGTGAAAAGGTTATCAAATAGCCTCTAGGAACAAAACCAAGGGTAGACATCTTGATTTTCTGGCATAAGGTTGGACTTGAAGAAAGGCTCGAGTTTTTCTACAAGGAAGTACTCTCCAAAAGCCCAATAGATAAGTAAATCAATTATATCATGTCTTATAAGAGAGTAAATAAAAGGAAATGTGCCAAGGTCTCATGTACTCTTAAATATTTTTTGCATAACAGTCAAGAAAAACTCTTAAACAATGAGATAATGCTCTGTTTCCAAAACCACTAAAATTGATGGGTTTTGAGGCAATTATTGCTTCTCACTTTCACCATGCAATTTAGAGTATATTAAGTAGATATAATATCTATTTAGGATTGTATGTATTGTTGTCATTCCCATCCTAAAAACAAGGAAGATGATGATGACTTGGACCTCTTTGGTGAGGAGATTGAGGAAGAAAAGAAGGCAATAGCAGAACGAGAAGCATCTAAAAAGAATCAAGAAAAAAGAAAGAAAGTGAGTATATATTTGTTTACTTGGAACTTGTTTCTTTAACCATTTTTATAAATTTTAGGATGCCTTTGGCTTATCTAACTGAAAATTATGTGCCTTCAGGTCCATATATTTATGTGGTTGTATCCATTGTTTACAACATTATCTATTGACGTGGTTGTATCTATTATTTATGAAATTAACAGGTGTGGTGGAATAATATGATGATGATGAGAAATATTATAGGTTTATTTAAGGTTTTTGACCATGAAACAATTAGGATCATATGATGCCTACATGTTCTTGTAATTTTATGAGTAAGCACTCTCTTAAATTTTATGAGTAGGCATCATATGATCCTAATTGTAATTTTATGAGTAAGCACTCTCTTAAATTTTTTTGTTTACGCATTTTATTTTTCTTATTTTATGAGTAATTACTCCCTTGAATTCTTTTTATTAATGAACTTTATTTGGTTTCTAATCATAAAGTAATGTCCCAACGGGGTTCATGAATGTGCTATGTGGAGGATATGTATGAAAATGTAGAATTTGAATTTAAGAAAAGGCTTATATATATGTATGATTCAATTTTAATGCCCAATTATAGTTTCAAATTTTCATCGCCTCTTTTTTTTTGGATAAAGTTTGATTTAATTGGCTATCCTTATCCATTAAAAAAAATGATAAAGTCCACCGATGTTGAATATATGAATCAATAAACAAAATGATACAAGAATACTTATAAAATTTTATGCAACCATCTCACAAAATAGAAGAAAATATAGATCAAAGACTTAAAAATTATCCTCCTCTAGGGGGAAACCTTATTTACATTAAATAAATAAACAATTATTGGGTGATTCAAATTACAAAACCTCCTTTCTATATATAGGAGTCTAAGGGGTCACAATATAATCATAGTCAACGTAAAAATAATAATGTAAGAGCACAACAATAACAATAGTGGGCTTCTATGGGGCACAATATTAACAATATGGGGACTACATGGGCACAACAATAACAATAAGGGGGCTACACTAACAATAAAAATAAGGGGATGCACTAGTATTATAGGGACCTAGCATGCCCCTCTCCTTCAAAAATTTTTTTTCCTCAATGCTTGAGTAGTTTTGGATGCTTATGTATAAAATTATCATCCTCCCATGTGGAATCTTCACTGAGTAAGTTCTTCCACTTGATGAGATACTATGAAATTGATCAATTTCGTAGTTGTTGAGTTCTTGTTTCTGTGACTGCTTCAAGTTACAATATTATTTTTCCTTCCTAATCAAGTTTTGGAAATATTGTTTGAACTGGGAGCTTGTCACCTATAACCTTCTTTAAGCATGAAACATGGAAAACTGGGTGCACTCGGGAAGATGCAGGAAGCTCCAATTTGTATGTCATAGTACCAATATTTTGAAACATATTGTAAGGAACATAATAATTTTGTTGCATATTAGTTTGCCGCATTCCTCAGCTGTTATCCAAAATTTCGTATTTTGTGCCATCCATGTCACAAAAGCCACAAAGCGACAAAAGTTGTATAAACTTTTTCATCCTAAACAATATGCTTAAGATATCCCTGAAGACCTAAAAGAGAAGTGTATTGAAGTTTTTTTGAAAAGTTTGTAAAAAATTATATTTTATAAGCCTAGAATGGTTCTCACATTTATGAGCTCGTGCTTGTTGCCCTATCCCTATCTTTTGAACAGCGCTGCCAGCATGTGAATTTAACAGTAGAAGTGCACTGGTCCTCTTCAGGTAGGTTCTCCAAAAATAGAGAAGAAGTTTCATCCTCTAGAATTCTCGAGAACGGAGTTATGGTACTTGGTGGTTGGGGATATGGTCGAATAATCCCATGTTTGGCCCTTGATCTTATCTCTAAATATTTTCCCCTTAGAGATAAGACCTTTCCACCTCATTAGGGGATCAATAACCTCCTCAGCTTTGCTATAAGAGAGTTCCATGCTAGTGAGTCTTGGCTGTGTTGGGTGCTAGTTTTGCACACTTTTACTACATTTTTTTTCCCTCTTTTTCCTCATGAATATAACCAATGGGACTATCTTTTCTTCTTTTTCCTACCTTTCTATCCTAACTTGTGATGTTTCACCTTATTTTCATTACTCTTCCATTTCATCAATTATTATGATATATCGTGCCTTTTTTATGACTAATCGAGGATGAATGTTTGTAGAAGATCTATGGTCTTTGTGTTGTCTTTCCAGATGTCACTTATAGCACCAAAGATCCTAAGCATGAGGTACACAGGAGCAGTTAAGGGTATGTTGTTACAATGAGCATTGCTGTTACAGACCCGTTGGCAAATTGTTGTTATACTCTGTTGTTACATACCCTTGGCGAACTACTGATATAGTTGTACCACTGACCAGATCTCGTCAAACACCTATTTTTGACATGTCCTTTAGCTGTTACACTATAGCTGTGGTTTTATGGTGATAGTTGTAGAAGTTTTTAGCATTGTCTTTTTGGAATAACAACCTATGGACGGTTTTGATTGTAATCTATGATTTTCTAGTCAAAATTTTATTAAGAAGTGGTTATAACTAATGTATTCTATTTCAATCAGCATGAGAATCATAAGATTCTCATGACTGATCCATCCCTTGATTTTTTGAGATGTAACCACTATATAGTTCTCGGCCCTAGAGGTCAAAAGGTTAGCGAAGAAAAAAATTATTTTGGCTCTGTAATTGTGCTCATATTAATACATACTATCCTGTTATTACAATTACATGTGTTATTCAATTTAGTTTCTGTTAAGTTCTTTCTCCACCTGCGCCCTACTAGGGAGGAAGGGCCCTCCTTCTTAGCAGGGATTGCAGTGATTAAGGTAGTTGTGTATATGTGTTTTTATTTCGGTTTATGTATCAGTAGAGGTGTTTTTGCTGTTGTTTAGCTATGAGTATTTCCGCTTGAATTTAAATACTTTGTATGCTGTTACACATGTGATATTAGAGACACCAGCTGGATATTCTTTGTATGGTGCGCTAGAGAAGATTAATTGAAGTGTGATTACAGTCCCGTGGATCATTTTATTTCTACATGAGTGATTTACTTCCAGCATTTACTTCAACAATGATTTCTTTTAATTGAATTGCTTCTGGTTGAGTGTATCGACACATATAGTGTAACTGTCATTGGAATAAAAGACGTCCCTGATTTGATAATTTATGTGTACTGTTTAGTCATTGAATAGTGATTAATACAACCCAACATTTTGGCGCCATTGTTGGGATGACAGTAACGACCCAATCAATCAGAGTTTTTTCTTAGAAATGCAATTTCCGTGTCATTTTTTAGAGTGTCTCCAACGACACAATTGTTGGGCAGTAAGATGAGAGGTAAGAACCTATGCATCGCTCTAACAAAATTGAGCAGGCTCACCAGTGTCTTGCTAAGACACTTAGGAAAGTGAATTTCTGAGAATTTTTTTTTTCTTAGAGTGTCTCCAGCAACATAATTGCTGGGTAGTAAGACGAGAGGTAAGAACCTACGCATCGCTCTAACAAACTTGAGTGGGCTCACCATTGTCATGTTGGGACACTTAGGAAGTTGAATTTTCGGGTGTTCTTTTAGGGTGTCTTCAGCTATAAAATCATTGGGAGGTAAGACAAGAGGTAAGAACTTGCGCATCGCTCTAAAAAACTTGGGTGGGCTCACTGCTATAGAAACTGAACCACTTATAGAATGAATTGATACACATAAGGCCCATGTGTGTTGGTAGGACGACACCAACATCTACAAACACCCCCCACTATACTAACTACAGGAAAGATGGGTCGTAAGAAGGAAAATAAGGGTGTATATTTAGGAAGGAAGACATTCTTTGGAGATCTAATCTCAAGGGCAGAAAAGCAATAGTCCATGTCATACAGAGTTAATAGGAAGACAGGACCACAACAAGCAGCTACCATATCAAAGTCTGGGCCATCGATGTCTTCTATGCCAGGACCTCACCGCCCTTCGAACAATATATCCACTCTTGATATCAAGACTCCAGATTCAAAACAACAGTGGAAAATCATTGATCAAAATCTGAGAATTAAAGGACACGGAGAGACCAACGAGGAGCACCAGGGACCTGAGGAACAACATTTAATTGATTATCATTTGGACGTTGGTAGTGTTGTTAAACTGTCAGTCCTGAAATAGCTTGATCCTTTTATTTGTCAATCTCTAGTACACTCTAAGGTCAGTTCATCCCATCAAGAAGAATCAACCATAGGGGATGAGAATGTCAAGATAGATAGCTCTGTTACTTTTGAATTCCCAATATTAGTCACTCGGGATGAAGCTCCTATGAAAAATATTCCTCTATCATCCCTACCATCCTTTCAAGGGATGGCTGTTGAAGTCCCTGATACATTTTTTTTCAAATTCGATGTGCTGTGTAGAGGATATGACTACACCTCAGATGCCCAGAAGTTGAAATTATTCCTTGCTACTCTGAAAGGAGAAACATTAAGGTGGTTTATGAGATTGGGTGCTAGCACGATTCGAACCTGGAATGACATGAGAGATGCCTTTCTATTTAAAGATTCGGGTTACTATCAGACCAGGGACTTGAAGGACAAGATTTTCAAAATTGCACAGAAGGAGGAAGAAAGCCTGGAAGACTATATGGAGCGATTTCACTACAATTTACAAACATCTAAATTCGGTAACTTAGATCCGGAAATTCTAAAGACAATATTCTTAAGAGGTATAAGAGATGATTTTCTGGGGCATTTGAACCTATTGGGAAAAGGATACATATCACAAGAACCGCTTGACGAAATAATGAAACTCTGCTTGTGTAGCTCAAGAGGATCGATCAAAGGGAAAATTTCAGTTCGGGACCCTTCAGTCTAGATACAGAAGTCCACAAGTGGAGGAGTAACCTGAGCAGAGATTAGGAATTTATTTGAGGATTTTAAAACTGACCTCCTTGGCATTCTTTCTGCCCAGATCACTACGGTACAAGTCAAGGAAACACAAGCAGAAGCTGAAGCAACCTTAGCAATATTTTGTCCCTGATGCAAGAAGAAACATTAGGAAAGAGAATGTGGATTGAATAGTTTCAGCTTGTGCAACATCTACGAGTCAAAGCATTCTAAAAATTACTGTCCTGAATTGCCCATAATAAAGGCGGTACTTCAAGAATCAAGCGAGGATGTTCAATCTTCTTACTTCATCGGATCAAAAATACCATGGCAGTTCTGACCTACAGGTATGCCTTCATATTTTTCCTCTTTTTATGCTTGGAATAATGTTTATAATAGTCAACAAGATCCATGGTAGTATCCTAATCCTTCATCAACACAATTCCCTTCACCATGGAACCAATGGTTGTCTCCTCCACCAATGCAATATCCTCGATCACAACCCAATCCTTGGGGACAAAACTGGAGAAGTAATGGTCAAGGTCCAGTACCCCCTCCAATACCAATGCAGTAGCAACAGTTACAACTACCTTCTATTCAAAATCCTACACCTTCTGTCTGACCCCAATTACTTGTGCAGCTTAACTCCAATCCAAATAATAAGGCAGCCTAGAGCATGGATGCTCCGATTACCCTCCAGACTTATCTTATTACTTTTATCGAACTTAATGAGGTTCGGCTTCGATCAGGGAAAGTCATTAGATCTGATCATACTCCCGTTATTACCGAAGAATGTGAGTCACCTAGAAAGGACATGGGTGATTTTGAGGCAGTTGTTACACATGTAATAGCTGATGCAACACCCGTTGTTACATCTGTAGCAACCATCTCGGGAGGATTTGTTGTTTCTACAACAACCGATCCGAGCAAGGCTAGTGCATCTATGACAGCTGACTTATCTATTAGCATTCAGAATCCTCCATACCCTCAATTATTAATTGAAACTGGGCTAGTCTCACAACCTAAATCCGAATTCCTCAAGGAACTGCAAAATTTGTATGCGTAGATTCCGCTGTTACAAGCTCTTAAGGAAGCACCTATCTATGCTAAAATAGTGAGGGATCTATGCGTAAAAAGACTTGGAAGGAAACCTAAAGACCATACTATTATCCATGTCATGGGAAAATTGTCCAATCTTATGATTAATCAGCCTTTGATGACTAAATATAATGACCTAGGGAACCCTACAGTGATTGTCCGTATTGACAATCAACCTATAACGAATACTTTGATTGATCTAGGGGTAGCGATTAATGTCATGACTAAAGACCTCTTCATCTCTCTAGGACTTCATGGGCTTATACCAACACCCACAGTGCTTGAATTAGTAGATAGGTCCCTAACAAGCCCAAGGGGATGATAGAATATGTGGTTATCACTGTGGCCTCCTGGAATTATCTAGTTGATTTTCTCATTTTACAAACCAAATCCAACCTGGGGTCATCCTTTAATTTTGGGAAGACCATGGATGGCCACTGCAGACACATATATCAGATGTAGGTCTAGATCTATGGTGATCTTAGATGGATAGGCCACTCAGAACTTGAATCTTTATCCCCCAGAAAAACCTCATATGGATTCAAGTAGTCCCTGGTGGGACAAATTTGGACCTGAATATGATCTTTCCCTACCTCTTCTCACACTTGGAAAAGCACAATACTTTAAGGATGAAACAGAGGACGATATCATTAATGGTTTCATTAGTAATTCACTACCTATTGCCTCCATTAGAGAGTTGGGAGAAGGAGATGAGGTAGAAGATGCAATAATTGAACATTTGAAAACAACTGCTCATACTATCAACAGTCCCGTTGAAATCGAACCTGGAAAATGTTTAAACATCAATCCTAACCTAACTTCTGAACAAAAAATATTGCTGATACAGCTGTTACAGAAATAAAAAAAGGCATTTTCATGGGACTATATGGATATTAAAGGAATCTATCCTAGCCTATGCACTCACTGCATTTATCTTAAAGAGGACTCCAAACCAGTTAGACAACCGCAACGCCGAATGAAGCCCGCACTTAAGGAGACAGTGAAAGAAGAATTGCAGAAACTCGTTAATGCTAATTTCATCTATCCTATTTTTGACAGCCAGTGGGTATCTCCACTTTTCATAGTTCCGAAAAAGAACGAAAAAATGGAGAGTCTGTGTTGACTATAGAGAGCTTAACAAAGCCACTCAAAAGGACCACTTTCCTTTACCATTCATTGATCAGGTCTTGGACACTCTTTATGGGAAGAAATTATTTTAATTTCTAGATGGGTTTAGTGGCTATAATCAAATGCAGATTTCCCCAGAAGACCAGCACAAGACAACCTTCACTTGCCCATGGGGTACTTTTGCATACAGAGTCCTTCCCTTTGGCCTCTGTAATGCACCAGCAACCTTTCAGAGGGAAATATTGGGTATTTTTTCTGATCTTTTGAATGACTGCCTTGAAATATTTATGGATGATTTTACACCCTATGGGGATGCCTTTGGGGCAACATTAGCTAACTTGGAAAAAGTGTTGGAACGTTGTGAACAAACTAATGTTTCTCTGAGCACAGAGAAATGCCACATGATGATGACCAAAGGAATTGTGCTGGGAAATTTCATTTTAGCAGATGGAATCAAGGTAGATCCTACCAAAATTGAGGTAATCTCGAAAATTACGACTCCCAAAACTCCAAAAGAGGTACGTAGTTTTTTGGGACATGCAGGATACTATAGGAGATTCATAGATAACTTTTCAAAGATTGCATCTCCTATATTTTCATTACTTATGAAAGATGGGGAATTTCTGTGGATAGGGAAATGTGAGTAGGACTTTTTAAAGCTGAAAAAATGTGTAACAATAGCACTTTTTTTACGAGGACCAAACTGGGAATTGTCATTTCATATTGCTACGGATGCATCTGACATGGTCGTGGGTGTTGTTTTGGGGCAGCTGGAAGAGAAGAAAACTTACGCCATTTATTACATCAACATGAACTTAACTCTAGCAAAACTCAACTACACTATTATTGAGAAGGAATTCCTAGCAGTAGTGCATGCTATCAGCAAATTTCACCACTACATCACCGGGTACCAAGTATTTGTACACACTGACCATGCTGCAATTCAATTTTTGATGAATAAACCTGTTACTAATGGTAGGGTTACAAGATGGTTATTGATGTTACAATAATTTGATATTAATATTCTAGATAAACCCGGAAAAGATAATGTAGTTGCTGATTTTCTTTCTAGATTAACTATAAGTGATGACTGCACTGCCACTAAGGATTCTTTTCCAGATGGATATCTTTTTTCCATTTCTACTCACTCACCATGGTATGAAGATATAGCCAATTACCTTGCTGCTGGAAAATTCCCTCACCAAATGTATTCCAAGGAAAGAAGGAATATTATACAACAGAGTGCTACCTACTCCTGGATAGAAGGAAATCTCTATCACACCGGGCCAGATTTTTAGATTAGGCGATGTGCTAGAGAAGATGAGGTATCTGAGATCTTGAAGGTTTTTCATGAGGAACCTTGTCGAGGAAACTTCGCTAACAAGAGGACAGGACATCAAGTACTCTCAACGGGGTACTACTGGCCAACTATATTCTAGGATGCCAAGAAGTTTGTGAAAGGATGTGATAGTTGCCAAAGGATGGGCCAACCCCTTAAATCAGATGAGATGCCATTACAACCTCAGATAGTGATAGAACCATTCGAGAAGTGGGCCCTAGACTTTATTGGGCCAATTAATCCTTCATCACAACACAAATCATACATATTTGTTTGTACCGATTATGTCACAAAGTGGGATGAAGCAAAGGCACTAATTAGAGCAATGGAGTAGGTTGTTTCAGAATTCTTGTTTCAAGATATTTTTGTTCACTTTAGGATACCCAGAGAGATATTGATAGATGGGGGGCCTCAGTTCACATCTCATTTGATCAAGAAGCTGGTTGGAAAATATGGAATTCATCAAAGAATCACCTCACCATATCACCCAAGAGTGAATGGTCAAGTAGAAAGCACCAATAAAGTCATTGAGGGAATCTTAACAAAGACAGTAGCCAGCCACCGAAGAAACTGGGTCGAGAAACTCCCAGAGGTACTGTGGGCTTATAGGACAACATGTAGGAATAATACATGATTCTCAACATATGAATTAGCGTATGGTAAGAATCCTTTATTCCCCGTAGAGTTTGCAATAAAGACATTAAGAACAACATTGCAAGTCGATCTAGATTTGAGTACAGCACAGACACAAAGACTGAACCAACTCAATGAGTTGGAAGAGAAACAGTTGGCTGCTATTCAACAAACAGAGATCATTCAGCAGCAAAGAGCTATATGGCATGATGGGTTTATTAAGAAGAAAAATTTCCAGAAAGGAGATTGGGCTCTTTTGTATGATTCAAGGTTCAAAGATTTCAAAGGCAAGCTATGCACCAGATGGCTAGTTCCTTACAAAGTGGATACAGTCTTTGACAATGGGACTATACAATTGGTTACCATCGACAGTGCTAAGACACTGTTATTGGTTAATGGGCACCGTCTAAGGTTATATCATCAACCTGCTTCAAAGGGATCATTTGACAACATTGTCGCGGACTTTGATCTTCATGTCACGACAACAGGAGAACATCCTCCTATGCAGGCTGAAAAATGAAATGCCAATGGTGTAGCAGTTGAAAAACACCTTTGTAGTAGTTGTTACACCTGTTTAATATATATATATATATATATATATAACAAAATAAAAATAAAATAAAAACTATAATAAATCTAACTATGAAAACCCCTTTCTAGCACACAGTCAGATAGTTGGTAACAGTTGAAAACAACTCTTGTGGCGGTTGTTACACCTAGATTTTTTTCTTCTTCCCGAACATCATCTTCCCTTCCTGATCCATTCTAAAACATGGTGGTATTCATGTAATTTTTTTTTTATACCAAATTCTCCTGATTATTATGTTTTCTTTTTTTGAAGAATAATCTAAGGGTTGTCTTGGCTGTTACACATGTAACACACGACAGCCGTGAACATTATTTTTTATGTTTCATCCCATAACAGAAATAACTATTCTAGTTGAACGCAACAACATGAGCGGTGCAAGAAAGTACACCGCGAATTTGAAATCTTCCTCCACGTCACCTCAGGTATGTCATTTAAAAGGTAACATTATCATTAATTATTTGGTGATTATTGGCAGACGTAATGATATTCCTGTGATGGTCGTGGGAAGCCATCACCATTAAATTGGGGGAGGGGATATGTCTCGAAATCATTGCAAAAATCCGTAGTAATAAACCTCTATAAAATCTGCATGAACCCAATTAATAGCACAAATGCCAATGATGACTAAATCCGATTGGATAAGAGCGTGTGTAATAGAACCCATTATTTCCCATAATAGAACATTTATGAAGATTAGTGTAAGGTAAGAATCCATAAACCTAAATCCGTCACCTCCTATCAACCTCCTGGACTGAGACCTTGTATACCTCATTGTAAAGTCATCAATTGGGATAAGCAGAGACACCTAGAAGCAGTGAGAAATGCATTAATATTGCAATAGGCTGAGCAGAAAGAAAAAATCTTAGAAGTAACAGCAGGATGGGTGGAGCAGTGGTTAGGCACGAGCCGGATTCTATGGATGCCCTGCAGAATTGTCCAGAAGCCTACCATATATTCAGAGATGCCAGATGGATTGAGTATTTCCAGAAGCTAGAAGGATCAGACGAGGCGGTGGAAATCGATTTTTCTCAGAATTTGAACAACAACCAGACCAGAGTTAGGGGCCTACAAGTTGCGGTGATTGAAGAGGTAATTTCCTGGGTAAATACATTTCTGGTAGAGGGACGGAGGTGGTTTAATAGAAAAATTAATGACCCCTCCCTGAAAGAAGACTTCTTAGAAGGAGAAGAGAAACTAGATACGAAAGGGAGAGTAATTGACAGGTTGTCGCTTCCTCATCCTTGGGTAGATGTTGCCTTGGGGTTAATTAAATATATCACTTGTGAGGGAAGATCCATGATAGTTTTTAACTATCACTTTCCTCTACTTAATCACCTTCGACACCAATAAAGGATTAATCTTCCATTCCACTTGTTAGGGAACATCAAGCATATGGCGGCAGCAGTAAAGACAATAGCACACCCAAAGGCATGTGTGACTAATGACGGGCTCATCAAATTAATCGTGCTGGATGCCCTAGGCCACCAAGGAAAAAATTAGGAAGAATTCAAGTGAAAGAGGCCGAGGACAAGCTGGGGGAATAGACCACGAGTTCAGGAGGAAGTCAGGTAGAAGTAGAAACCTAGACTCGGCCTGCTAGAGTTAGAATTGGGAAAGAACCTACTGATGAACCAATTGGTGGTAGAAGGCCAAAAAAAATGGTGAAATTCATCATACCTGCACAACCTTTGCCCACGACCAGAAAGAAGATAGAAGCAGAAGCAACCATCTTGATCAGGTAAGGACGAAACTCATGTCCTATTTTTAGAACTCGAAAATCTAAGAAAGGAAAATGAAGAATTAAACCATAAATTATCTTAGGGGAAGGAAATTCTAGTGTCTGTATGCATGACATGTTTTCAAGAATTGACAATAGCAGAATAAAATGTCCTTAAAGAAAACATCAGCCCAATGGAAACATAATTAGAATGGTAGGAGGCTGTTACACAAGGACATATGGAGGATACTGTTGTTACACAAGAACTAGCAGTTAAAGCAAAGCCTCCTGTAATAATTGACCTAGAAGCTGACCCACAAGAACCTGTGGAGGCCACCCTTATTGTAGAAGAAACAAAAATGGACACAGAGGCTATTCTAGGTGGAAATAAAGGGGATGACTCACAAGAACCCACTGAGGAAGCTGCTGTTACACAAGAACCAACAACAGAGGTGGAACAAACCCGTTCAGCAGATGCTGATACACCCATTGTTGATGTGGATATTGAATGCAGAAGAACGTCGAGTCCCATCTCGGGATAGAGTTTTGAGAAAATCTTGTTAATTTCCAAATTAAAAAGTGGAAACAACAAGCAATCTCCCTTCGGGAGGGGATAATTTTGCTGAAAGAACATCAGAGAGAGATAGACACCTTACATGAAAGATGGATGAAAGAAAAATTGAAGAAATGATGGGAGAATTATAAGAAGAAGGAAGTTGTGAAGAAACAGGAGGAACAATTACTACTGTTATAGTAGCAGGTTCGGGATCTTACCACAAACAAGAAAAAACTTCATGATCTCGCCCTCAATTTTCTGGGTTGCAGGCGGCCTTCTCCATCCTATCCTATTTTTCTATGGGAATGTTACTTCCTGTTCCAGATGAAAGCCATTATGGAGGATAGACCTTATTTATGTTCTTCCACTCGCACATTTTTAGATGTTTTCCGTGCTTCCGATTTTGATGAGCAAAGCCTATTATGTGAGCTATTCTTACACAACATCATTTGTGAGCATGCGAGTATGCAGATGGTTGTGACATTGTTCTCCTATATGGGGGATCTCCAGTTGAGAGATTTTGTGTCCTTCATGAAGAATCAAATTGAATGTCATTTGGCCATCAAATATATGGACACTAATGAGGAGAAGATGACATTATGGGTTTGGGTAGAACCGGGATAGCCCGCCGAGTAAAGGCGAGAATTCAGGAAAATTTTTAGTACCCCTAGGATTAAGGAACCAGCTGCTACTTATAGAAGAAGAATTCAGAACTTCTACCTCAATTAGGTTGCAATGATGAAAAGCCGAGATTTGACTGGGTGCTTGAAATGCACGAAATCTAGCAATGCTGAGCTACTGAAGGGGGACCCATTCTCATTCCAGAATTTCGTGGTGGTTGTTACACATGTACTAGCATATGCACAGATTGTACAATCCCTTGGTGCTTTTTGGCTCGGATTGAGATTCAAGTTTCCTTTGATCTGGTTGCCAATTGAGGATTA
This sequence comes from Pinus albicaulis, assembly GCA_034641835.2. Taxonomy (NCBI): domain Eukaryota; kingdom Viridiplantae; phylum Streptophyta; class Pinopsida; order Pinales; family Pinaceae; genus Pinus; species Pinus albicaulis. The sequence continues at coordinate 10,908,489 of CM076573.1, forward strand.
TCAGATTGATTATGAGTTAAGTAAGTATGAGTCAGAGTCCTAGGTACGGCAGTTGCTAGCCAAAAAATGGTACAGGTCTGCAGACGAAGATACAGCTGGTGCCTATGATCTCACTGACCTGCACCGGAGATATTCCCATGGGAGATGAGTTTGCATGAGGACATGCAAGTGTTTCAGTTGGGGGGAGATGTTGGGTTCCAGTTTTGCACACTTTTCCTTCATTTTTTTTCCCTATTTTGCCTCATGACTATAACCAATGGGACTATCTTTGCCTCTTTTTCCTACCTTTCTATCCTAACTTGTGACGTTTCACTTTTTTTTCATTACTCTACCATTTCATCAATTATTATGATATATTGTGCCTTTTTTATGACTAATAGAGGATGAATGTTTGTAGAAGATCTATGGTCTTTGTGTTGTCTTTCCAGATGTCACTTGTAGCACCAAAGATCCTGAGCATGAGGTACACAGGAGTGGTTAAGGGTATGATGTTACAGTGAACGATGTTGTTACACCTTGCTGTTATAGACCACTATAAGGAAAAGACCCTCTAGCAGATGTTTTTGAGGAACCCCATAGAAAAATACCCCATACATCTATTTCTAACGGAGGTTGTTAGAGGAGGTTGGTGGGCGGAGGGTTTTGTGGATGTTTTCCGCTCTGTGCGCTTATCATTAAATGTCACCCCGGTGCTTTGGAATACCAAAAGAATTAGTGTGCACAAAAACATTGGCACACCAGACACCGTGCACTCTGTACACACCCGCTCGGTGCGTCGTATTATTCTATAGCACCGATGCATTACAACTCTTCCGCACCAGTGCATTATAAAACACCGCGCCAAAACCAAAACCACCCAGTATGGTAGAAAAAAACCACACCTGTGCATTATAAAAAAATGTGCCAAAACACAAACCGACTAGTGCATTTGTAAGAAACAGAATCGGTGCGCCTATAAACCACGGGCACCGGTAAAGGGTTAAATTAAAAAAAAAAAATTACGGCAAAAAACACGTATTTTTAATTTTCCAGTGCTCCTGAGCTCTCAATTATTGGTGCATGCTCTACCATATAATGTACGGGTGTGCATAAAACATTGGCACACCAGACAACATACGCAACGTACAGACCTGCCCAGGGCGTCCTATTATGGTCACACACCGGTGCTTCAGTACTCTTCCTCGCTGGTGCATCATAAAACACTGCGCCAAAACAGAAACTTGCTGGTGCATTCTTATCCAAGAGCACTGGTGCACCTATAAAACTCACGCACTGGAATAACATTAAATAAAAAAAAATTAAGGCCAAAAAATCAGTACTTTAAGACTATTCCACACCGGTGCTTTACAAATATCTCGCCTAGGTGCATCATCAAAACATCGCGCCAAAACTGAAACATCCCAGTGCAGTGTTAGGGAACTGCCCCGGTGCATTATTAACAATGCGCCAAATCTGACACCGCCCGGTGTGGTTTTAAGCAAGTGTACCAGTGCGCCTATAAAACCCCCAGCACAGGAACAGGGTTAAGTAAAAAAAAAAAATTATGGCCAAAAAATCATGTTTTTCACTTTCCTCAGTGCTCCAAAGCTCTCGAGCACCGGTGTCATTTCCCCTTCTCTGAGCTGCCTTGACATTGGTTCTCTCATTGCACCCATTGCACATACTAGTGCTCTGCATTGGCCACCAATCTCCAGCTTGAATTTTGAAAAATGGTGGTCAAATTTTCTTTTGCAAATTTTATAGCCAATATGCCTCCTTGATGGCGAAATGTACATGTATTTTTCTAGTTTTTCATAACTAAGCCTTTTAGCAGATTAGAATTTGAAATAACCTTAAAAATAACGATTAAAAAAGAAAAAAAAAATTGTCATGCTATGCACCTTAGCTGTTCGGCTCGCACCAGATAGCGGTGCTGCCTGTAAAATTTACAGGTCGCACTGCCGCCGGTGCTAACGGTATCCACATTGTTTCTGGGGTAGTTCCCAAAGGCACCCCACATAATTTAAAATTAAAATAAAATAAAATGCGGTGCGCTCATTTATCCAGGTGCACCGTTGACCATGGGAATCCCAGTGCAGTGCGTTGACGGAATTATCTGCCCTGGTGTATGTCAGCGCACCTCATTCTACATTTCGAGAGGGTTAATGGTGTAGCCGGGTAAAATACCGCACCGTCGACTATGTAATTGTCATGAAGTCAGTGCGCTGACACGAATATATGCTCCAGGGTGTATATTTCAGTCAGCACACTGCTATTCTGAACTTAGATATAGTCAACAATGCTTGAAAAATAGACAGCTACACCGAGGCTAGTGCATTGTATTTCATTAGGGGCACCGACACCGGTGCGCTACAAACTTTAGTCGCATCGCCATTGGTGCGTGACTATTTTTGTGGCACACTGACTGGTCTGTTTGTTTTTTTTTTCAAAAAAAATATATATATGTATATTCCTAAATACATGTTTGTTTTAATAAAAAAAATTATTTAATATGTCAATGATTCAGAGAGAAGAGGAGGAACAACAACAACAACAGGTTGACCAGTATGACATGATTCACCAATGGGAGGCCCAAGAGAGGGAGAGAGATGCATACCCTCGCCCTATTACAATAGATACCCAGGGGATCCTTAGGCAGGTAGGCCTCCTCAAGTTCTATGAGGAGGCTACTTCCCTAAAGGCCCATAGTGTGTTTTTGAGATATATTATCCGCAGGTGGAATGCCCACCGACAGGATTTCCAAGTTGGTCCTGACCAGTGGTACACACCCACTGAGGAGGACATTTATTTTATTACAGGACTATCGAGGAGAGAGATGGATTTTCCCTCCTTCCCAGACATGCCAGCTAGTTTTGTAGCAGAGAGTCAGTTAGTTTACTCCCAAAGATACATTAGAGCACATGTACTGTCTCCTTCAGAGTTTTAGGTACGTGGAGGTTAGTTACGTATAGGTTCATTTGGTAGACAGGATGTGCAGTGCCTCTCACTTATCATTTCGACCATTTAGCACAACACCAGTGATGGGAAACACATTAGTTGCTACTTTTATATTATGTTGATTCTTTAGTACAACAACCACGACTTCTCAGGTGGTTTACCATTTTTTTGCAGCAGTTTTGTATGGCCTTAGATAGATGTCATGCTCATGCATAAGGGAGGGTCAACTTCCCTTTTACTTCAGAGCTATTTTTTTTATTTTTTGAGAGGTTTCCAGAGATGAGACCTAGTTTTGTTCGACAGCCTCGTGGGCCGATGTTCGAGGCCTGGATGCACATGTGGGGGCAGATGATGCCCAAGAGGGGAGACACTATGTTTCCAGCCAGGATATTGCATGATGGACTGGACTTACTATCGAGTGTTGATGGGCTGCATCCATTCATTATGGTCTCATGTCCTTATGCTAGATTATATTGGCAAGGGTATCCCAACATCCTCTTCACAGATGATGAGCCGCCAGATGATAGAGGTAATATTACTATTTTATTTATATTTATTCTAACATGTTCTTTAACTTGTTTTTATTAAATTGTGTAATGAAATTTTCTAATTATTGTTGGATACTTGTATCTATTTTGCAGACATTGGCTCTTTTGATGGAGAGGAGATGCCGGATCCACCACATGATCGAGGTGTGGATCCTGATGACGATCAGGACATGGCCGATGCTGAGGATGATCATGATCAGGATGAGGCCGATGCAGCAGAGAGACATGCTCCTAATTATGGTGCACCAGTACTGCCTTTTGCTAGGCACGGTCGACCTTAGACTAAATATAGGATGGAGTTGGGCAACCAACTTTGTGCATTGATTGTTGATGCGGGCATCAGGCCTGCTCAATACAGAGACATACTGGATGATGATAGGCTGTTACGGATGTGTCAAGGCATGCCGCGTGACATGTACGATCTGATACTGCATGTCGTAGGAGTTATGAAATTTTTTGCGTGACTAAGGAGGATTGTCTGTAGCTATAGGCGTAGTCGAGCCACGGCACGTGATGGACAGTCTGCGAGCAATGACTCACATGCATCTCATGATCGTTCACCTCGCGCCATGCTTGATGAGCATGAGGTTCCACTAGTAGCATCTAGTAGCAATCATCATGGAGATGAGGCTGGACCATCGGCCACGTCCAGTCAATAGCCTGTAACATCCATCAGTACTAGTCATGATCATGAGCACGCACCTAGACCGTCGACCGTCGAGGCTGCAATGTTGACTGAGCATGCCCCCACTACTACTGCTTATATTGATGTCATACTACCACCAGCTGTCGATGCATCCATCAGTACTAATGATCATGATCATGAGCAAGCTCGAGCATTGATCATTGAGGCTACACCCTTTACTGAGCAAGCCTCCACTTGTACTGCTATTGATGTTGTTATACTACCACCAGTTGATCCATGACATTTATATTACAGTTGTATATTTTTAACATTATTCAATTATATATATATGTGTGTGTGTGTGTGTGTGTGTGGTCCATGTATTTTATGTTCATGTTGCAGTTGTACTTAATTTACATGTTGTTGATCATCATGTCGTGGCGCATATTGTTAGGTCATGTTACATATATTCATTTAATGTTTAGCTTGCAGATAGATCTGTATATGTGATAGCATGATTTATTTGACATGAGATGTATATTTGATGTTTGTGTTGTGATGATGTTATTATATAATGTTAATTTGATGTTTGAATGTGTTTTTTAGTTGAATATGATGTTTGCATGATGGTTATTATGATCGTGATGATGTTTATTAATTAATTTAATATTAAATGACCATGATATTTATTAAATATTATGTCGTGATTGTAATTGAAATTGAAATTTTAATTGTATGTAAAATTGTATTTGTATTTGTACTAATTGTAATTTTAACTGTTGTATGTAAAATATTTATTAATGTAAAATTTTAATTGTAATTGTAATATTTAATTTATTGTGAAATGATTGTAATTGTATATATGAAAAATTGTAAAAAATCAGAATTCTAATTCTAATTGTATGTAAAATTCTAAAATTGTAATTGTATTTGTAATTGTAATTTTAATTGAATTGTATGTAAAATATTTTTAAATTGTAATCGTAAATGTAAATGGTACTCCCATGTAAATGTAAATGTAATTCTATGTAAAATTCTAAAATTGTAATTGTAATTGTAATTTTAATTTTAATTGAATTGTATGTAAAATATTTGTAAAATTGTAATTGTAATTGTAAATGTAATTCTATGTAAAATTGTAAATTTAATTATGTGTAAAATTAAAATTGTAATCGTAATTGTAATCGTAATTCAGTATGTGAAATTAATGTAAAATTGTAATTGTAATTGTAATTTTAATTGTATGTAAAATATTTGTAAAATTTTAATTCCATTAATGTGAAATGATTTTATTAAAATATTTAAATTTGTAAATTTTCAAATAATTGTAATATAACAAATCTAAAATAATACGAATTTTTGTAACATAATAAAGTTTAGAAAATAATGAAAATAAATTCATGTAATTTAGAATTATCATTATTTTATTATGATCTTACATAAAAAAAGAACTTTATACAGTCTGGTGTGCTTATCATCAGAACATGCACCGGTGCGTCGTACTATTAAGACGCGCTGGTGCTTCACAACTCTTGCGCACCGGTAACGAATAAACGCAAATAAAAAAAAGCGCAACTCTATTTTCTTTAAGTGAAAAAAAATCCGCAATTTGAAAAATGCACGGCAAAATATTTTCGAAAATCTAATTTCATAAAATAAATCTTTAAATACTAAACGCTTTTCATTATTTCACTATTTTTGCTAAAATTTTAAGCCAGATATTTGCAGGAAACAGACCTGAAGCAAGAGAGCACGAGGGCACTGTGGAGCAGCGAAATACGTTCGAATAGAAGTATTCAGACAATCACAAACCAAACCTCTGGTGATTCAAACCCTGTATGATAGAATTTCAAACCATCTCATGATTAAATTTGATTATTTTTTTTTAACTTTTTTTTTTGCAGTTCTATCCATTTTTACCATAAACCCTTATTTTTTTTGTTTTTTCCCTTTCTTCTCCTTGTTATTGTGATTTCAGAATTAGATTTTTTCATTTTAGATTGACGTCCAACCCACGGGACGACTTGCATAGTCAGATCCCAATCCATTCGGCCATTGTGTGAATTTTTCGAAAAAATGGATTTTTCTTTATCGGTGCGCCCTGCGTATGCTACTGCACTCGTGCGCTCTGCATATGCTACTACAGTGGTGCAATGTATTATACAGTGCACCGCGCAAGTATTGTGTAGTAAAAAATTGAAAATATTTTTTCTAAATCCGTGCGCCATATATGAAATAGAGCGTCGATGCTCCATTTAATGAGGATATCACCATATGGTGTATTACACATGTTTGTACAGTGTGTTTATAATACCTAACACACTGTATGGTCTATTATACTATTTGTGGTGTGTTTTTAATATCCCCACACACCGGCTGCGGTGCGTACCTCATGAAAGGCGCATCAGCGACTTGAGATTTATTTTCTACCTGAAAAGTTGAGAATTTATTTATAAATATATTAATGAATGATATGTTACAGGTTTCGTATTGATAAAGAAATGACTTACAAGAGATCAAGTAACAAAAATATTGTTAACACATCAAGAAAAGAGAAAAAGCCAAGTTCTTTGTAAATTATTTATAAAAAATATTATTTTTGAACTATATGTAAGTTTAACTAATATGTATTGTTTATTGAGTATCATGCAGAGCCACACAATGACGAAGCTTGATATGATTATTTTTGATCTAGGACCAAAAGAGCGTAAAATTTTAATGGAAAAATTGCAAAAGGATGAATAAGGTGAATGAAAAAATACTATCAATCCAATATGAGTTTCTTTTTAATTATCATTAATAATATACTTTAAAATTATCGCATAACATGTGTCAAACAATTCCTACTAATTCACATCCGTTTAATTGTTGTACAGGATCTCAACAACTCAAAAAGAACGTTGTCTTAAGAAAAGAAAAATAGAACGAAGTGCAAATTGAAACAGATGAAACAACTGTCTCTACCTCTTCTATAAACAGTTAACGAAAGGGGGGAAAAACTTTTACAAAATTTTGAGGGATCTAGTGGAATGAATGTATAGATGTTCTTTCCACTTACAATACAAAAATCAATCCAATGATTCCAAGAATCAAATTTTATCTAAACTACAGGAAGAGTTTCCAGAGAATTGGTCAATGAGACATGTTGGACTTTTAATAGAAAAAACGTACAACAACAAAAAAGAAGGAATGAAAAAGTAATATTCCTTTAAATGTTTGTCTAGAATTATTTATAAATATCACTTTTGTTATATTTACTTTTCAGAAATCAATATAAAAATTAAATATTTTATTGTCATGTTACATTTTCAGGAAGATTATGAAAATCTCAAAAGGTGAAAGATCTGATATCAAAAATCTTCCAGTAGGAATGTCCAAAAAGGTATACAAGGAAATGGTCAAAGAAATGGACAAATTGCAGAACACCTGGGTAGCTATCTCATCAACAACATGCTTCAAAATGGCTTATGGGACTCATTAACTCTTTTTTCGATCATTGGTGTGCTTATTAACAAACAATTTAGCATTAAATATTAATTTTCAAGTATTTTCTTGCAGAAAAGAAAAGAAAACGGAACCCATTCAACACATAAAACAGGAAGACAAGGAAGAAAAAGGTTGATATCTAAGTTTGTGAGTAATTGTTACTTCCTTATAACAACTCAACTAGATTTCATTTTTGTATTTTTAAGTTGTTTTACAATAATCATCATTGAATGTATTCAAACATGTGCTAACATATAAAGAATAACCATCGGACGAATTGATTGAAATTGGGTTAAATATGGGTTGTGAGTATATGTTGACATATCAGAATTTAATTGTGGAATTTGTAAGCATCTATCGATCTTGTTTTAATTAGCTCCGTCTATAATTAATAGAACAAAAACATATTTTATATTAAATATATGATTTGTTATGGGTATAAAACTTGCAGGAACAAAGTATGGAACTGCGCCAACAGATGAAATTTTGAAATATGGCATGGTACATGGTTTTGAAAGAATGTGTATAGTTTATGAGTCAATTGTTTCTATGGTACGTCATTTTTCTTTTCGATTTACATTGATGTATATTATTTAATATTGCAATTTTCATTATTCTCACCAATGTATATACACTCATTTCAGTTTATTTTTATGTTTTTAGATGGAAGGTTAAGAAGAAGAAAACAATCAACGCCATGAACAAAACATTCCTGAAAATAACCCAAGTCACGGAAGTAGCGCTAGCAGTGACAACAGTTCAAGTGAAGAATGATGATCACTATGTTTGGATATTAAAGCAAGGCATTTTATTTTTTGAAATATGTTTGCGAAATCAGACATTTTGTTTAATGTAATGGACATAGTGTCCCAATTGAAAGACAAAGGGATACGAATAACTGTCACATTTTGTATGATAAAGACTATCTTATATATATATATATATATATATATATATATATATATATATATATATATAACCTTAAAATATGTTTTAGTTTATTCTATTGCATTCTCCATTGTCACTAGTGGGTTCTCCATTGTCGTTCTCAAATGCACTAATAAAAATTTAATTCATATGAATATTTTTATAAGATATATATGTGTCGACTTTTGATGAATAATGAATTTTAAAAAACCACAATAATTCTAATTTGATATAAAAAATTAATCCAAACAACACATTCAAATTCATTAATAAAAATGTAATTAATATGAATATTATTATAAGATGTGTCGACTTTTGATAAATAATGAATTTAAAACAATCACAATAATCTGACTGTCACAGGTCGATGTTTCTAAAAAAAAACAAAATGAAAACCGGTGCGTGTCAGTAACTGTCGACCGGTGCATTTATGTGTCTATACGCACCAGTGCCATTGTACAAACCATGGGCACCACACAAATACCGATACCAGTTATAAATATCGGTGCGCTTGTGTGATATTGCGTACCAGAGCGTTTATGTATCTATAAGCACCAGTGCATTTTTACGATCAATGGGCACCGCACGAATACTGATACCAATTATAAATCTCGGTGCCTTTCTATGATATGACACACTGGTGCATCATAAAGGTATATGCACTGGTGCGTTGATACAACCTATGGGCACCGCACAAATCGCAAGACTAATTAGAACAGCCCCGTGTGTTGTATGACCAACATTACACTCGGTGCGGTTTTACAACTAAACGTCCCAGTGCGTTCGTTCGACTAAGACAACCCCGGGGCGTCATCTTCATGTACGCACTGGTGCATTAAATCTAGAGTAAAGCACCGATGAAAAAACATCCGTAATAACCTCTAGCCGCCCATTTTTTTTAGTTGTGTTGAATTTCCTTTAAAAGCTCCGCCAAAACCTCTGTAACCATAAACGGATGTTGTATCAAATGTATTTTTGACAATTTTGGCCAATTTTATAACACTAAAAACCTCCTTTATAACCTTCTCTAGAGGGTCTTTTCCTTGTAGTGGACCCACCGGAAAATTGCTGTTATACTCTGCTGTTACAGACCCACTGGTGAATTTCTGATACAGTTGTACCACTGATCGAATCTCGTCAAACACCTGTTGCTGACCTGTCCTTTAGTTGTTACACTACAGCTGCGGTTTGATGGCGATAGCTGTAGAAGTTGTTAGCATTGTATTTTTGGAATAACAGCCTATGGGTGGTTTTGATTGTACTCTATAATTTTCTAGTCAAACTTTTATTAGGAAGTGGTTATAACTAATGTATTCTATTTCGATCAACATGAGAATCATAAGATTCTCATGACTGATCCATCCCTTGATTTTCTGAGATGTAACCACTATATAGTTCTCAGCCCTAGAGGTCGAAAGGTTAGCAGAGAACCACATTATTTTGGCTCTGTAATTGTGTTCATATTAATACATATTATGCTGTTATTGTTGTTACATGCATTATTAAATTTAGTTTTCGTTAAGTTCTTTCTCCACCTCTGCCCTGCTAGGGAGGAAGGGTCGTACTTCTTAGCAGGGATTGCAGTGATTAAGGTAGTTGTGTATATGTGTTTGTATTTCAGTTTATGTATCAGTAGAGGTGTTATTGCTACTTTTCAGTTGTGAATATATCCAATTCAATTTCAATACTTTGTATGCTGTTACACATGTGATATTAGAGACATCGGCTAGATATTTGTTGTGTGGCGCGCTAGAGCAGATTAATTGAAGTGTGATTGCAGTCCTCTAGATCATTTTATTTCTACATGAGTGATTTACTTCTATCATTACTTCAACAATGATTTCTTTTAATTTAATTGCTTGTAGTTGAGTGTATCGACACAGACAGTGCAATTGTCATTGGAATAAAAGACGTCCCTAGGTTGATAATTTATCTGTGTTTTTTAGTCATTGAATAGTGATTAATACAGCCCAACAGGTTGGTCATTTCTGGTTGCCTTATGCCTAAATTGTGCCTATATTTTTCTGATTTGATGAAGAAGGAGAAGAGATTGAAGAGTGTGTCTTGGACTTGGATTACTACTCTGAAGGAGGCCTTCAACATCAAGTCACCAGTTGTAAAGCTTCCCTTTGTTCATTTTATAATACAAAGTATAATTTTCTTCCCATAAATCTGTTAATATTAATTGATTTAGCATGATACTCCTTGATCTGCCATGTATTTTTCTTTGAATCATATATACAATGAATCTTTCGTCTTTTGTTGTGTGATATTCTTTACAGGTATTTAGACGTAGAAATCACAATGAAGAAAGAGCCTGAAAGTTAAAGGATCGAAATTAACACCAAGGAAACAACTGCATAAGGAGCAAGGTAGGAGAATCTCCCTCCCTCTCTTTACTTTTCAATGTTAAACTAGGGATGCTTATATCCTTCGTCACATTTGTCACTAAATCCACTCATTGGGCTAGAGGGATCACTTCTTTCCAAAGAAGGGGTTTGCACACATAACAACTTTGGTGATAATTTATTATCCATTTTATCTTCCTTGAGGGATATTTTTTGTATGGTTGTAGCTATAAAGATACCTATTTGCATACATCAAAATTTGTTTCGCTGCGATGTTTAACTTCATGTTGTTTCATGTGATTCTGCGCCAAAGTGAGGTTATCCTTTAAGAGTTGGAGAACTTGTTGTTGATGCTCGATGTGATCTTCCGCTGATTGAACCTTCGAATTTTATCTTAAATATGATGTGATGGACATTGGATGATATCCGTAAAGTGTCATAAATGGGGTCACTTTTTTTGTAGTATGGAAGGAATTTTTATACCACCATTCAGCCATAGGTAACCACTTGACCAATCATGCTTGTTTATCAGATACAAAGAAACAAAGATATACTTCCAAACATTAGTTTACTATCTTAGTTTTCCCATCTGATTGAGGATGATAAGATGAGGTATGAGCTAATTGAGTACCCAAACAAGAAAATAATTTCGTCTAAAAATTTCTAGTGAAAATTGGATCTTTGTCACTTACAATAATCTTCGGGTTTCCATGTAGCTTTTGAATTGTTTTACATAAATGCAGTAGAAACTGTATTGGCTTTAAATGGATGAGATCATGAAAAAAAGTGTGCATACTTGGTAATTCTATCAACAACCACCATGGTGACACTATTTCCTTCATACTTGGGTAAACCTGTCATAAAATCCATTGAAACCTACTCCCAACATTGACTTGGAACGGATAAGGGTTGTAACAAACGCAAGGTCTTATTTTTATTAACTTTATTTTGTCGGCAAACCAAACATTCTGCCACAAAATTTTGAATATCATATTTAAGGCCATCCCAAAACTAATCCTTCTTAACCTTGTGGTAATTTTTTAAAAATCATGAGCTCCCTCCCAAGGTAGAGGTGTGCAATTCTAGAAGAATATTTTGTTTGATTTGGGAATTCCTGCAAACGTATATGTAGAAATTTATCAATAATAATGTATTTCTAGACCCTCCTGATCAAATATTTTCAATCTATTGTTAAACACAAAATCCTTTCACTTAATTCTTTACAGAAATTAAATCACCAATTGCAAACACATGAAGAAAAATCAATCGCACATAACAAGATGTTTTACCGAGAAAGCTTAAATTTAAAAACCCCAACTATCATATATTATGTATATCAATGGATCATGTAAAAATCTCATACAAAGCTCAGCTCATAGAGCTCTCAATACAATATACAATCGTTACACATTGTCATGCATAAATTGCATATCTATGCACCAATTCTTGCCTCCTGACAACCTGCCTCCACTATGCAATCCTTGCTGAAGAAGCTCCTTGAATGAATGCAATCTTGCCTTCCTTGACTGCTCAATCCTCATTGGCATATCCAATGTGTGTGTGTAGATGCATTGAATGCATCACTATAGTCACAACTAATAGTCCATCACACCCTTTCACTTATCTCTCCACTGGGTCTCCACTGGATTTAACATGCAAGTAGTTAACTACTGTATTTCTTCAGTTGCATGTGAGTCACTACTTGTGAATTAATTAAATAATTAATTCACTGAACTCTCACTAGTATATCATGAGTGACAACTATCACAACTAAGTTTAACTCACTTAATTGAGTTAAACTTAATAACAACTCCCATAACTACTCTTCCAACTCTGTTACAACTCTGCCACAATCAGTTATAACGAAGTCCTCCATGCACGAGTCACCAACCACCCTAGGAATTGTGTAATTCCTTCAGCCCACTGATGTGCCACATCTGTTCACTGAAATCAAGTGCTCCAAGAGAATAAGTTATTATTTATTGTCTGATTATTATTAAGGGCTAATAATAATAGACATGCATTCTATTTTTAGATATGCGATCTATAAATAGACTTCACCCATATCTCTAAAAATAGAAATTCATCGAAAGATAGAATTCGCTCAACCATCTAGAATCAACATCCTGCCAACTCTAGAATATGCTCACCATTCTAAAAATAGAAATACACCTAAAAATAGCCTGCGGGCCCCACCTATTGAAGGTGCTTAATTTTCACTAGGATCATCATCTGTTGAATATCAACACTCCCTCTCAACAAGAAAGGGATTATTCTTCACCCCGATCCTATCTCTATGGTATTCGAATTTGCTCTTGGTGAGCACCTTCGCCAGAATATCTGCATCCTGATCTTCTATAGAAATGTATTGAAGCAACATGATCTTCCGCTACACACAATCTCTAATATGATGATACAAACTATCTATATGATTAGATCTATCATGAAACACAAGATTAATCACGAGTTTAATGCAACTCTGATTATCACAATGAATCACTGTAGGATCTAAATGAGAACCAAACAAACCTACCAGGATCTTCCTCATTCAGATAGCCTCACATGTAGCTTGACTTGCTACCATGTATTCCGCTTCCACTGAACTGAGTGCCATGGATCTCTATTTCGTATTGTACCAAGAAATAACTATAGATCTGATACTGAAAACCCCTCCTTATGTGCTTTTTCTGTCCGTTAGGCTGCCTGCCCAATCTGCATCCGTGAAGTTGTTATCACCAAAATCGTACCTGATTGGCTACTGATCAGACAACTTCAGTGTAACTATTTCAAACCAATCTCGTGACTGAGGCTTAGCCTCCTCAATCTGAGAGGGATCTCTCAAGGGTTAATGATATTGAATAAAGATGTCGATAGATGGCTAACTCTATGATTTATGTATTGGTTTTATATGTTTGTAGGTTGAAAAAATCAAAGCTTACTACCATTGGGCTATGGAGTCAGTGACAGGGATCTCAATAACAAGGCTTTCCTTGTGGAAGCTGAGGCTTCTAAATATTTCAATGAAAGAGCAACACATACATGAAGTTTTCAATAGCTTGAGGTTCAAAGGAAGTCAAAGTATGTGATACACGAATTCTGAGTAATGAAACATCAAGACATTGGAGGAAAAATATTAAAAGAGATATACCATGGCTTAATACTTAAAGGAAGTCAAGGCATGAACAATCATGAGTTCTGAGTAATAAGAATTAAGACATTGAAGAAAACCTTTCAAAATATAGGACAAAAACTCATTGAAATATAATAAGAATCTCACATGAAGAAAATTTGTTTTGTTACTGTATATATCACATTCTCCAATAGCTTTAAAATCAAATAGTCTTATGAGATAACATCTCCAACCTTGTAGGTTGAAAATAATATCAATATGTAAACATTGGGCTTATGGAGTCAACACTTTCAGTGATTCAGTGAGTTTACTTGACATGGAAGTGGAGGCAAGTCAGATTTTTTAGTAGTTAGAACACACACACACATGAGATATGAAAATACATAGTCAATTCACTTATAAAGGAAGTCAGAGCATCACATGGATGAATTATGAGTAATATAAATTAAAACCACTGCAAGAGAGATACATAAAAGGTAAATATAAAACAAATAAGCACTAAAACATCCTTCAGAATATCAAGTGGGTCTAGTAACAAATCTCTGTATTGCTGAAATAACCAATTTACAATAAGCTGCAATTTTCCCAAAAATCTACAACCCTTGAAAAATTCGACCCCATGGCATTTAATAGACATCTTACATCCTTATATGATCTACCTCTAGGCTAGCTGCTAGATACATCGAATTTCTGTCCACTGACACCTTGCATAGCTATAAAACATGAAATTTATGACAAACAAACACCTATCCTACTTAACAATGCTATTTCAAAAAGGACTCAAACTACTCATTACTATATTTAACAACCTTATCTAATTAAAGAAACTACATCATTGAAAAGTATGTTGTCACATGGTTGAATTTGGATAATGGCATTCATCTCTTTTATGACCATTTAACTGACCTCCTTAAAACTAGGAAACATGACCCTGTTTTTTAGGCAAATAGTCTTCTTCTTCTTTGAACATCTTGGCTGTCATTTAATCTCCAATTCATGGTCCTTGAATGTTGAATAATGACTTGAAATGGTATAATATTCTTCCATAACCTCCAGCTGTCCAAAAATTGCTTCAACACCTTCTCAAAAGGATGAAATGCAGTGTGCTACGAAATTAAGATAGTTTCATAGCGCTTTTCATAGTGCTGCAAAATAAGCCTTTATATTCAAAAATTTCAACTCTTCCCTTTTGAATCAAATTTATAATCATCCAAAACATGTGTCATACCAATTTCAGCTCTCAAAACCCTCCATAACTAGTCAAAAAGACAAAAACGCAGCTACAGTAGTTTCGTAGCACATTGCTGCCCTTCAAGCCTGGAGGTGCTATGAAACTGCTGAAAATGAAAATTTTTGCATAATTTTGAAACCTGAAACATGTGAGTGGAAAAAAATTGTAGCTAATCATTTCATCAACCTCAAATAACCATAAATCAACTCACCTAAGAGTCTTGAGGTGTCAATCTCACCTTTCATATTTAAGACATCCTTGCAGATTTTTCCTATTTTTTGCTCAAAAATAGGTCTTGGAACAGAGCCTATATCTTCTCATACATGAGGTATTTCGAAAAACTGAAGAAGGTTTTTGTAGGTCAGTATGTATTGTAGAAAAAAAATCTCTTTTTTGTTTTGAAACACATCTCCAACTTTCCAGAAACCTCATTTGAAAAACATGCGTAAAACAGGAAAACTTTGTTTTCTGAAAATAGGGCTTCAAAGAAATCCTTGTATCTCTCAATTGATAATACATGTGAGAAAAGTGAGAGAGGTTATTATGATGTGATATAGGTATGGAAATAACCTCTCTTATTTTCTTAAAATACATTTATTTTTGCCTATAAACCAAATTTTAAGTTGAATTATCAAAGTTAGAAAACAAAATTTTGCTTCATATTTCACTATGAAACTTTCAACAGTTTCATAGAAAAAAGTGACTTTTTACAGTGTAATGCACTAAAAAACTGTGGTTTCTTAGATAATTTAGCACTTTGGTTCAAAAAACTTTGGAAAATGAAATGAATCAGAAAATTATGAATGATGTGACATGTAGGAGTTTGAAGAAGAGTGTGTTTAAACCTTAGGGTAAGCTCAAACTATAAAATTTTTAATACTTCCCTTGATCAAACTTAAAATGACTCCTAAAACCCTTTTTTGACCCATGAACCTATGTAACCTTGTAAAAATTATGTTTGAATTTTTTGAGTGATAACAGTGGCTCCACTTGGGATGGTGTGCCCCTGTGGTACACCAAAGAACCTGTAGTTCCAGTGCTATCCATCTTCTTGGAAATAAAAAATCTAAAATTTATGAAAACTTCACCAAGCTCTTATGACCTTCACCTCAGGCTCAAGCTTGATGATTACTACTAGAAAACCAACTTTGTACCAACTGAAAATACGCTCATTCAACTTTGAGCTTATTCACACACTCCTACTTACCCTAACAACTGCAATCTCCATTTTTAATTCAAGCAATATGAAACTTCCAATGAAGCCAATCATTCGTCTAATCTGACATTTGAACTTATTGACTGCACTTGAACCAAAAATAAGCATGATACTGAGATGACCAAGGCAACATAAAATATATCTGAATCTTCAAAATGAAAATATAACAGGAAATCTGAACTATAGAACTCTTCCATGTAGTCAGCTATAGGATCAAAG
Organism: Pinus albicaulis; assembly: GCA_034641835.2. NCBI lineage: Eukaryota > Viridiplantae > Streptophyta > Pinopsida > Pinales > Pinaceae > Pinus > Pinus albicaulis. The sequence continues at coordinate 10,925,156 of CM076573.1, forward strand.
AAGACATAATCTGTTTGATAATTCTCAAGACATTCTGCAACTTTGGATAACTCATACGTGCTTTTCTCAGCCACGCAAGATTTCAATTGTGTGCTATCAAACTATTGTTCAAACTGATTTTCAAAAACAGTGTATTCTTCCTCAAACTCAATGGAGAAAGGTAGCATCACCCTCTCTTTGTTTTTTGGCATTAACAACTTTTGAAAAGATTGATCTTGATCATGAAACCTATAAGGTTGAATTTGATCTTCTAAAACTTCAATGTCTTTTTCAATGTTCTTAGCAAATTCATCCACAAATTGAATCTTAACATCTGACTTGCACTCAAATGATTTCAGATTAGAAGACAAGGATAAAGAAAAATTTTCACCCACTTCTTCATTAGTGTGATCATTATTTGATGTACACTGATGCAAGAAATAACATGAAGAATAAAAATTTTCCTTTACCTGAGAGTTATAGTAATTATCTTCCAATATTTCCTCTTTTTGTTTGAAATGATTCTCATACTCTTGATGACCAAAAGGCTGATAGGTCTGCTGCAACTTTTCATAAAACTCGGAGGATGTACCATGATTTTCATAAATAAAATCCTGCTGGGTTTTATTTTCATCCAAGAGAGAGGCTATCATTTCTTCTTGGTGATGAAATGGATTTTCATGAAGGGCCTCTAAAATTTCCTCATCCATAAACTCGTCATCTTCATAACAATTCTCCAAATATTCAATAAAACTCACATAGTGTTTGCAGTAGTCTTTGACAAGAAATAAGGAGGGATGACACCCTTCATACGTCTCATAAAATGCAACATGGAAATCAGCAAGAGAATATAATGAACCATCTGGAAAGCTTTCATACCAAGACTGTGCTTTTCCTTCTAAAGTGGCCATAAACATCTTCATGAGACAACCTCAGGAAACTAAACCTTAAGACTGTGTACATGCATATGGAATCTAACCAAATGAAGAGCATCATTGTCTTTCTTTTCATCTTTAAATATAGGAAGATCAGTTAACCATTCAATATTTGGCATAATATTTGGAAAACTAGGGGTGTGAGACTGATTCATAGGGGCATACCTGGCATTTATTCTTGCAATGGAACTCATCTTGAAAATTCATCAAGCTACTGATCATCAAGCAGTAGAGTCACCTTCCAATTGATTATTTGATGTGTGGAGTCGCCAGAGCAGAAATATAGTTAATATGTGCCTAAGTGTCTACTGCTCTCAGACCTTAGAACTGAAACATTGTCGTTCTTCCCAGGGAAAATTTATACCTTCAGTCCCCGGAATGGCGCCAAAATGTTATCACCAAAATCGTACCTGATTGGCTGCTAATTAGACAACTTCAGTGTAACTATTTCAAACCAATCTTGTCACTAAGGCTTAGCCTCCTCAATCTGACAGGGCTCTCTCAAGGGTTAATGATATTGAATAAAGATGTAGATATATGGCTAACTCTATGATTTATGTATTGGTTTTATATTATTGTAGGTTGAAAAGATCAAAGCTTACTACCATTGGGCTATGGAGTCAGTGACAGGGATCTCAATAACAAGGCTTTCCTTATGGAAGCTAAGGCCTGTAAATATTTCAATGAAAGAGCAACACATACATGAAGTTTTCAATAGCTTGAGGTTCAAAGGAAGTCAGAGCATGTGATACAGGAATTTTGAGTAATGAAACATCAAGACATTGGAGGAAAAATATTAAAAGAGATATACCATGGCTTAATAATTAAAGGAAGTCAGGGCATGAAAAATCATGAGTTATAAGTAATAAGCATTAAGACATTGAAGAAAACATTTCAAAATATAAGACAGAAACTCATTGAAATATAATACGAATCTCAGGCGAATAAAAGTTATGTTGTTACTGTATATAGCAGAAACTCCAATAGCTTTACAATCAAATACTCTTATGAGATAACATCTCCAACCTTGTAGGTTGAAAATAATGTCAGTATGTAAACATTGGGCTTATGGAGTCAACACTTTTAGTGATTTAGTGAGTTTACTTGACATGGAAGTTGAGGCAGGTCAGAGTTTTTAGTAGTAGGACAAACACACACATGAGATATGAAAATACACAGTCAATTCACTTATAAAGGAAGTCAGAGCATCACATGGATGAATTCTGAGTAATATGAATGAAAAATACTGCAAGAGAGATACATAAAAGGTAAATATAGAAAAAATAAGCACTAAAAACTCCTTCAGAATCTCAAGTTGGTCAAGTAACAAATCTCTGTATTGCTGAAACAATCAATTTACAATAAGCTGCAATTTTCCCAAAAATGTCCAACCCTTGAAAAATTCGACCCCATGGCCTTTAATAGACATCTTACATCCTCGTATTTTTTGCCTCTAGGCTAGATACATCAAATTTCTGTCCACTGACACCTTGCATAACTATAAAACATGAAATTTATGACAAACAGACACATATCCTACTTGACAGTCCTATTTCAAAAAGGACTCAAACTACTCATTACTATCTTTAACAACCTTATCTACTTAAATAAATTACATCACTGACAAGTATGTTGTCACATGGTCAAATTTGGATAATGAAATTCATCTATTTTATGACCATTTAACTGACCTCCTCAAAACTAGGAAACAAGACCCTGTTTTTTAGGCAAATAGTCTTCTTCTTCTTTGAACATCTTGGTTGTCAGTTAATCTCCAATTCGTGGTCCTTGAATGTTGAATCATAACTTGACATGGTCTATTATCCTTCCATAACCTCCAGTTTTCAAAAAAATACTTCAAAACCTGCTCAAAAGGATGAAATGCAGTGTGCTACTAAATTAGGACAGTTTCGTAGTGCTTTTCACAGCACTGCAAAATAAGCCTTTACATTCAACCATTTCAACTCTTTCCTTTTGCATCAGATTTATCATCATCCAACACATGTGTCATACCAATTTCAACTCTCAACACCCTCCATAACTGGTCAAAAATACAAAAACGCAGCTACAATAGTTGCGTAGCACATTGCTGCCCTTCAAGCTTGGAGGTGCTACGAAACTGATGAAAATGTAGATTTTTGCATAATTTTGAAAATTGAAACCTGTGAATGGAAAAAGCTTCTAAATAATCATGTCATCAACCTCAAAAAACCATAAATCAACTCACCTAAAAGTCTTGGGGTGTCAATCTCACCTTTCATATTTAAGACATCCTTGCAGATTTTTCATGTTTTTTCCTCAAAAATAGGTCTTCGAACAGAGCCTATATCTTATAATACATGACGTATTTTGAAAAAATGAAGGAAATTTTTGTAGGTCATTATATCTTGAATAAAAACCTCTCTTGGTTTTTTTGAAACACATTTCCAGCTGTCCAGAAACTGCATTTTCAAAACATGTGTAAAACATGAAAACTCTATTTTCTGAAAATAAGGCTTCAAAGAAATCCTTGTATATCGCAACTGATAATACCTGTGAGAAACATGAGAGAGGTTACTTTTAGTTCATATGTTTCTGAAAATAATGTCTCTCAGCTTCTTAAAATACCTTTATTTTTTCCAAAAAACCACCTTTGAAGTTGACTTCTTAAATTCAGAAAACATAATTTTGCTTCATATTTCACTACGAAACTTTCAGCAGTTTCATAGCAAAAAGTGAATTTTTATAGTGTAATGAGCTACAAAAATGTGGTTTCTTGGCTAATTTGGAACTTTTGGTACAAAAATCTTTGGAAAATGAAATGAATCAGAAAATTATGAACGATGTGACATGAAGGAGTTTGAAGATGAGTGTGTTTAAACCTTAGGGTAAGCTCAAACTATAAAAAATTTAATGCTTCCCTTGATCAAACTTAAAATGACTCCTAAAACCCTATTTTGACCTATGAACCTATATAACCTTATCAAAATTATGTTTTAATTTTCTGAGTGATAACAGAAGCCATGCAACTTCACCTCATCCATCTATCTGTACCATAAGCCATACTCAGATGTGCCCCTGAGATATCTGAGGACATGCGTGCCTGCCTTCCAAAAGAGCTTGACAGGCTGTTTGGTCAATTTAGTGTGTCCTAAATTGCTAACATAAATTATCAACCAGGGATTCATAAGCTGACGAAGTGTGGCGCACTATATGTGCAAGATAACCTATCTCTTACTTTTTTGTCATTTTTGGATTTTTATGAAATTCTAAAAGACAAGTATGGAGACAAATATTCAAGACAATGATGTCCTTCTAATGATTTTCCAAACTTCAAAAGAATTTTAAAACACACAATGACAAAATTAATTCTTCAAAGAAAATTAAATTGCATCACTATTCTAGTCAAGCAAACAGTGAACTATTGATCATGAAAACCATTATCCTTGCTGTTGTCTAAACACAAAAGAAACTGTACTCAAAGAAAATATTGCAAGTAAAGTAAAAACTAAAATCAAATTACATCAAATCATATTCTGACCCCTCACCATTAGTCTCGCTATGGCTTTCGGAGGTAATCATAAACAACTTGAGAAATCTGATATCTAATTTGTAGAAAAAGAAACTAATATCAAACTACACACTTATACTTCAATCCCTCACCATTAGTCCAGCTATGGCTTTCGGAGGTAACTGAAAATGACATGAGCAATTTAATATATCTAACTTGCAGAAAAGTAAACTAATATCAAACTACACACTCATACTTCAATCCCTCACCATTAGTCTAGCTATGGCTTTCGGAGGTAACTGAAAATGACATGAGCAATTTAATATATCTAACTTGCAGAAAGTAAACTAATATCAAACTACACACTCATACTTCAATCCCTCACCATCAGTCCAGCTGTGGCTTTCGGAGGTAACTGAAAATGACATGAGCAATTTAATATATCTAACTTGGAGAAAGTAAACTAATATCAAACTACACACTCATACTTCAATCCCTCACCATCAGTCCAGCTGTGGCTTTCGGAGGTAACTGAAAATGACATGAGTAGCTTAATATCTAATCTAACTAGTAAAGCAAATGTTCAAAACTGAAATGAATAAAACAGTGCTGGAATTAAAAACTAAGAAAATGAAATCAGTAGAAGGACAATATTGATTCCATGTCATTAGTCATTATAAAACTATGTGCAAATGCCCGGGCTGCCATGAAAAATTATGCTAAAAGCTATGATTTCAAAAAGCAATCTAAGTAAGGAAATATGACAAAACAGAATTGAAAGCAACTTATCTAGAAAACATGTAAAAGCCTCCTTGGATAGCAGGGGCCCTCTGCTACCAATTTGGTGAAGTCCTTAAGCTCCTTAAAGTTGTAATCAAAACAACATCAAAGAACTAAATTTCTCTATTAAAAATAACTCACAAATCTACATCCCATTCCATCTTGAACTTAGTTACAAATCTACTTCCTCATTACTTCCTCATTACCTATGATAGGAGAAAGCTTCTCCTATTTATACAAAATATGAGGAGTCATCTCATTAATGGGAGTCCATGAATCTCTCCCTCCATCTCTAGAGTTACAATCAAAATAGGAAATGATAAGACACTTGTATTTCTAGAGTTTCAACACAACTAAGAGATGAGACACATATCCTCTTAGAGTTTCAATACAACAAGGAAGTGAGACACATATCCTCTTGATCCCATAATCTTCTCCAACCAAATTCGAATTTGGCCTTAGAGTGCCACATAAGGGTCTTCTAGAAGTCTCCCTTTTGACCTACACATGTCACAAAACTCATAACACATATATAGATATATGAAACTATGTTAATTTTCTAGTTTCTAATCATAAATTCACTTAAAATACATAAAATAAATAACTTTGGAAAACAAGGATCCTAACCCATATATTTATGAAAATGGTTACTTGATGTAGGGTTTTAGGTCAAATGGCTATGAAATAAGAGCTAAATGGTTATGAAATAATGGAAATATGTATGAATATGGAAGACACTTTTGAGACCCAACACAAGCTTAACCATTGCTTGACTAAGCTGGTTCACCACATAGCATATGTTCAGTCTTGTATTAACTAAATACATGAGAGAACTCACCAACAGTAGATAAACAATGGCATCCACTACCTCTGCCGATGTAGCATCCTCTTTCCTCCAATTTCCTGGAAGAGGAGTATCCATGGGCTTTTGGTCCTCCATGTGAAACTTACCAAGTATCTCCCGAGAACACTTTCCTTGAGACACAAATATTTAACCATCTCGCTGCCATATTTCCAATCCAAGGAAATAATGAAGGAGGCCCATATCCTTCATCTCAAACCCCTTTGCAAGGTCCTCCTTGCATGAGTGTATCAGTTGCTTAGCACCAGTCAGTATTAAATCATCAACATAAAGAACAATGATTAAAAGCTTACCCTCCACCACAATCTGGTATAGGTTTGCATCTACCTCACTCTTGGTGAAGCCAAGTCTAGTGAAATAACTGTCAATCTGATTGTACCAAGCACATGGTGCTTGCTTCAGCCCATACAACGCTCTTTTGAGTCTGAACACATGCGACTCACTGCTAAAGATCTCAAATCCTTCAGGCTGCTCAATGTACACTTCTTCCTCAATGATCCCATTAAGGAAAAAAATATTCACATCCATCTTATGAATGTGCTAACCCATCTGCGCCGAGAGAGCAAGGATGGTCCTTATGGAAGAATACCGTGCTACAGGTGCAAAGTTTTCTTCATAATCAATCCCCTCGACCTCTAAGAAGCCCTAGGAAACAAATCTTGCCTTATACCTCTCAAAAATCCCATCAACAGCGTGCTTTACCTTTTTGGTTTTAACCCTGTACATAAATTATCTACAAATGAATCTTAAAATGGAAAATAAACAATAGTGAGAGGATAAAACATAAAATATATAAATAGATATTTTCCCCTGGATCCCAAATCAGGACGACCAACTTGATTTTTCATTATATTCCTTTTAGTGTTACAAAACATATATATACATGCCGAAGCATACATAAAACCCAATCCATTAACCCTAGATTAGAACATAACCGTAGTTCCGTTGACCAGATCTACAAAATACCAGGGGCCGAAAACCATCATGCCCTAAAACCATGTGCAAACCCATGCACAAAACCATGGGCAAGTTCGCTCACCAGAAAATAAGGACCAAATTTTTTTTCATGGGGTACTGCCCCCCCTGTGACCCCCCTGCTACATGTTAATCATCAGTATTTTTCACCTGTTGATGATGACTAGTTTCTTAAGCCAAGTTTTGTAGAAGCTGATCTCAAATTTGTCAAATATGTCATCTAGAAAACACCCCTAAACAATTTTTGTCCTCCTACCTTTTCCAGTCAGCCTATGATGAAGAAAAACCTAGTTGTCAAGTCTTATCTAGTTTCAGTCATATAATCTTGTCCATGAGCTGTCATAAGCTAAAAGTTATCTACTATCATTTACCCTCCTCCCCAGGTCATTCATTATCCAAGTGTTGATAAAATTTCAGCCACCCTACCTCTGGTCATATGTCATTTTGAGATCTAACCCTACCCAAAGAAAATACTCAAAATCTGTCAAAGATCTCCCCTAAGTTAGGTAGTGGCGCTTTACGAAATCCCTTCCTTGGAAAAAACATCCGAAGCCAAAAATTTTTGTTCAATACCAGCCAACCCTGAATTAGCGCTTAATCTGCAAAAAATAAAGCTTGATACACCCATAGGTCGTGCCACTAAAAGGTCTTGATGTCTCAGTAGTACATGTTTCAAAAGCCAAACTGATATAATGTTGATCTACAGTGTTTTAGTGTCTCTTTCAAAAGCAGAGATGTACAAGTATTCTAGAAGACATTATCAAACTAAACATAAGAAGACAACTACTTCTCATGTTGTCTTGAGCCTGGGATAAGAATACTAGTCAGAGAGAAAATTCAAAAAGCCTTTGCAAACACAGTCAAGAAAGGTTAGTAAGTAATGACTAGCCAGCAAATACTCTACAAATACAAGTCATGTGGCTCCTGGTTTAAAATATTCACAAGGATATTCTGACCACAGGATACATATCTTAGAACATGCCTCTTATAGTATATTGTCAAATTTTCACTTTATTAGTTATTGTGATATACCAAGCAGAGATATGTATTACAAGGAAAGATGACACAGTTTGAGAAAGGGATGAAATATCATGACTGTGTTAACCTCCTCCAAACATGAGTAGATGGATGGGTCACTTGTTGCAAACCTCCTCCAAGCAAGAACAAATGGTTGGGTCACATGTTGTAAACCTCCTCCAGTATAAAGAGCAGATGGTTTGGAAATATTATGTTAACCTCCTTCATTTAAAAGCATATGGTTAGGAACAGGATAAGGGCCTCCTTCATTTAAAAGCAGAGGGTTAGAAACAGAGGTATAGCCTCATTCAAAGAGCACGAGACTAACAGTGTTTCAAAGGACTTAAAAACTTGTTTACACCACTTCCTCCAAAAGGATGAAACAACTAATATAGAAATAGTGTTTCAAATAGTGTTTAAATGAGTTCACTGTTTAAAGGACAGAATTGAAAATCAGTGGGAAGCAATTGAATGATTATGAGTTGAAGTCTGTTGTTAAACATAGGCCAAGCAGTGATATTATGGTGTTCAAGAAGCTTTGTTTTTTCTGTCCATAAAGGTCTCCTTCGAAGAGTAACCAGAGGCTAGAATGTCCAAAACTTGGAACAAGCTCATCAAAATGACAGGAAGGGTGTGACACAATGATTCAAGTTTAAGACAACATGCAAAGAGATAAAACATACCACAGTCATAGACAAGACCTTTCAACGTACATAAGAACAAAATCTGTTGTTTATATGATTGCATTAAGGATTTTTAAAGGACATCTCCTTAATGAACATATGTAGGTCAAATATTGGTGAGTGAAAATAAGAGTTTATCCACAGTCAAAAGGAAAATGTCAATATAAGGTTCCTAACAGTGTTTGACAAACTTCAACAATGAGAAAAATAAATCATCAAACACCAGAGAGTTAAATTGTCAAAGTAATTTCTAGAATTGTCAATTACCTCCTTCCATGAGATAGGCAAAGATGCATCAGCAGTCTTTAATATGGTTCTTGAGCAATGTTCCTTTTGAAGGACAAAATGGACAAATAGTGACAGGGTTATTTCCTTAATGAAGAGGCAGTGAAAAAGGTCTTGTTTTTTAGGGAGGCCTTTTTACTTCGAAAAAGTCATGGATATGAGGGTCTTCAAAAGGAACTGGCCACAATATTGTTTTTATGAGTCCTGTTCGAATAGTGGGTCTTTATAGTATTCTAAAAGTGACATAATACTGAGGATGGTGGTTTTTGTTTTTACATAACAAAAACCTTTTCAAAAGACATGTAAACCCTCCAAACTATGTTGCAAAGGCATTGAAGTTTTTTTCAAATAAAAAGGAGGGAGGAGACCATTTAAAAGGCCCCATGAGCAATTTCAAAGACCAAAGAAAACATCCCTTGGATACACATTGAAGAGAGGAAACATTTTCAAGGAAATTTTGAAGGTTTTCGATGCTAAAAGTCCGTGCGGCGCGCCTGTGAGCGCCCGAACAAAGGGATTGAATGGAGGAGCAGCGTGCCTGTAGATGCGCGCGACGCGCCTGTGCCAGCGATCACCGATGCCCGAAACTGACCTGACACCTCCATATGGATAATGTTTTCCACTGCAAACGGCTTGCTCATCCACCAGACCTCTAAAAACTCTTTTAAAAGCTACTCAAATGATCAACAAGGTCCACAAACTTATCTTCAAGGTATTTCTTCACTCCTTGATAAATTTTGAGGTTAAAAAATTTCTTGCTGTGTTTTCAAGGAAGAAACAGTGGTAAAAGAGATAGAGCTTTATGAATATTGAAGGAGGTTTTCTTGTGTTATGAAAGAGTAAAGGATTTGTGCAATCTCCAAAATTAGAGGAGCAGAGTTAGTTTAAGAGGTCTTCGAATCATTTTAAAAGGGTGTCTTAATAGTGTTTACAAAAGGCAGTTTTGGCTGCTAAAAACACAGAGATAGACAGTGATTAGGAGATTGGGCCTTTGGTCAAAATCAAAAGGTTTTGTTGTTGTGGGTATCAAACATTAACACAATGATAAGGGAAAGGTGTTTGTGCCAAAACAAAGGGAGATTCCTCTTCAAACAAAAAACCACAAACATACCTGGTTTAAGCCTTTTGCTCAAACACAGTGATTAAAGGAGATAGGTTTTTTGTCAAGCTGAAAAAGGTATCTTTTATGATGGATATTAAATGATAAAACAATGAAAGAAGGGAGTTTGTTATGCCAATTTGAAATATCTTTGTGTGCTATTAAAAAGCTAAAACTATACACAGATGTTAGAAGGAAAAAACAAAGATTGTAGAGGTATCAAAATAGTTTAAATGATGATCTAAATAGTGGTAAAAGGGATGAAGGCTTGGTCAATTTAAAGAGGTTCTTTTTGTGTTGTGAGATAGTGAAAAATTTGTGCAAGCCCCTAGAATCCAAAAAAGCAGAGTCTGTTTTGAAGGTCTTCAAGTCAGTTGAAAGATATCTTGTTTATTTTTTTAAGGGTAGTGAATAGCAAAGGGGCAGTGCTTGAGAGGAGGATTTTTGTGCCAAAACAAAAGAGATCCTTTTCCAGCAAAGAACCACAAACACATATTATTCAAGATATTTTCCCAAACACAGTGATAAAGTGTTTTTGGTTATCATTTGACAAATACTTGTTCGCTAGCATCAAAGAAACATAGTGACTTGCAAGGGGGAAAAGGTGTGGTGTTGGGAAACTATTTCAGAGACCATTTGAATCAGCCTATCTTGGTCAGCCAGCAAAGAGTATCCAAAGAAAAATGGCTCCAAGGAAAGATAGCAGAAGTGGCCCTCACAAAAGGTATGAACCTTTTTCAATTGAGGAAGTAAAAGCCCATCCTTCAGCTCTTTTTAACTTTCATGTAGTTGGATGTTTAGAGTTTTGTCAAAGGGTCCAGGAGGTGAAAATTTATCTTCCCTTGACACATCTATTTGCTTTAAGACTACAAGGGAAACATGTTCATCTAGCTAGCTTAGACTTCAAGCTTTCTCCTAGATCCATTTCCAGAGCTACCAAAATTCCATATGTCGGAGAAAAATGGTTTAAGCAGAGTTACTTAGAGTCAGATCAGTACAAACCCTTTTTGAAACCAGAGCATCGAGATGCATGCCCATCCATCTTTCCTTTTTCATATTTTTTGACCAGCTATGCTCCCCTCATGAAGATAATCATGAAATATTTCACATGTGAGGGAAGGTTTTCTCGGGTTTATGCTTACCATGTCCGGCTACTCATGCACTTCACAAGAGCCCAATTGCTAAACCTCCCCTTTTTCCTCCATAGAAGTATTGAAAAGATGGCTTCCACTTTTCAAAAGAGACCTTCCTCTCAGCAGCCAGCTTGTCTTTTCCATCATTCCCTTATCAAAATTGTCATTCTCCATCAACTTGAGAAGAAGGTAATTTCTTGGGACACTTTCATTTATTTTGCCACTAATTCTTCATCCCATGCATCTCCTTCACCTTCCACTCAACATCTTTCTCCTTCTTCTAGTAAGCCTATTCCTAAGAAGCAAAAATCTCCCATGATTGATCAAGAGGAAGAGCATAATGAGGAAGAACAACACAGTGAGGAAAAACAACACAATGATGAAGAGGAGCACAGTGAGGAAAGGAAGCATAGTGATAAAGAACAAAACAATGAAGAGGATCCAAGTTAAAGGGAGAAAAGTGAAGAAAAACACAGTGATTAAAGGCAGCACAGTGATGAAGAAGAACACCATGAAGAAGAGAGAAACATTGAAGAGGGAAATGATGTAGAAATGGAAAAGTTTGATGAGGAACACAACAGTCACAAAGAGTAGGATATTTTTAGCCCTCATAGCAACAAACATGATGAGGATGAAGCACAAAACATTGAGGATATAGAGCCTAAAAGTCTTGAAGAAATCAGGGACAAAAGTGAAAAGGGCAGCCCTGAAGGAGACATGCAAGGTGACAGTCAAGGCATTCATGAGGAGGGTCAAAAAAATGGCAAGGATGATGAGGGAAGTAGCAAGGGCAAAGACCAAATAGAGCATGTGCTAGCTGCCTCTCATAGGCAAGGAGCCATGCTTTCTTCTCCAAAGGTGACAAAACCTCGAACATCAAGAAAGAAAGTGCCTCAAACTATAACTCCAAATGTTACTAGGGCACTTCGAAGCAAAGGGAAGTTGCCCAAGCAATCCATTTTTGAATTACCAAATAGGAGGAAGACCAAGAAGACTACCCAAAGCAAGGGAAAGGAGAAGGAAGAAAGTAGCCATGAGAAAGAGAGGGACTTTGACATAATTCAGATAAATAGTGATGACAGCGACAATGAGGCCAGAATCCTAGAGTATCTCTTGATAAATAGAGAAGAACAAATTCATGATCTAAGAATAGATCTAGATAGGTTTAAAAACCTCATTCATTTTCTGCAAACACAAAACAAGCAGATGAGTGTCCACATGGTGGTATATGAGACACAGGCTATCAAGTATCAAAAAGAGGCATCCAAAGCGCAAATTAAGTTGGAAGAACTCTTGGGCAAGTTCAATGATAATGAAGAAGAAGATCAGCCAAGGAGAAAGAGGCCAAGGACCATGGGACTCAGAAGAGCCTTAGAGAAACAAAAAGAGGAAGAGGCTGCCATTTTCCAATCTTTTCCTCTTACTACTTTATTCACCCAAGAGATAGAAAACAATAAAGAAGAATGGGTTGAAAGGGTGAATGAACACTTGGAGAAGAAGTTGGAAAAGACCAATAGAGATTAGGACCTTCAAAGAAGAATGACCGAGCACTATAAGAAGCTTAATCAACTCGCCCGACGGAAACTGAAGGCTACACAAGAAAAGCTCAAGGAGGCTCAAAAGAGGTGCCCAACACCAAAAATGAAGAAATACATATCAAGGCTTCAAATTTTGGCCTCCTCTTCATAGCATGCCTCTGAAAACCCATGAGGGTCATGCTCGCCAAAGTTGGGCAAAGTTCGACAAGTTTTGGTTTTTTGACAGTTTTGGGCTTTTTGCTAAAAATCATGGGCATCGCCATTTTTTTTTTAAGCATCCTCAAAGGATGAAAATGGTATAATTGGATGCCATAATTTCAGGGGCATCTACTCAACTAATTTCAGATCAATTGAAGATGATTTTGTCCCCCAAAGTGGCGAAAAACAATCACTTTTTCAACACTCTGCCCCGCATATCAGCAAAGGCTATTTTCTGGGTTTTTTCACACAGGTCATATTTTCACAGGCTTCCAGTGATCTGTTTGAGGGAAAAAAAGTATTTTCAGAAACTAGACATCCAAATATTTCCAACAAGCTATCACGGGCCTCGTTTCGATATCAATAAGGCCTTCAAAAGTTGCCCACAAGACAGAGGATGTTTTGTTGATATATTTCTTAAGTATTTTTGTGAAAAATACACTTTTCTGAAGTGGCTTTTCCTAATGTGCATTTAGCCTTTTTTGGCCATTGTTAGTTAGGAAAAGTCAATATAATTTCCTTGTTTAGCATTTTTAGGATATTTTTATTGATATTTTGTGCCTTGGGCTTTGCAAAGCCTCAAGGACAAAATCAGATATTTTTGATGGGCCAATTAGCTTGCTAGTTGCACTAGGAGGTTTTCCCTCATCTTGGCCTATATATTCCAAGAGACTTCATTGTAAATAAGGCTAAAATTGATGATATAGAGCAATATATGATTATACAAGCTTGGAAGAAATACTTGTCTCATGCATTGGATAGTTTCTTGAATGTTTTGGATGATGAAAGAGGATTGTTGTTGGATTCCTTGACTTGGTAAAATGGTATAGTGTCCCTCTCTGTTATGTTTCTTAGTTTTCATACATATTTCATGTTCTTGCTTGCTATAAGACAGTAGAGAATAGATTTGAGACATGCCCTTGGAGGCACCTCAGATTTCCTGTTTCATTATAGCTTCTATGTTTTCTTCCTTCTTAGTCATATCAAAGAATTCTTGATTGCTCTTTGATCACTGAAGAAATTGTTTGCTTGTTTCATTTATGGTTTTATGCATTCTAAGTATGATTCACAGTATGCCCTGCTTACTCATGGCTAGTCATAGCTCCACCTCTAAAACCTTTCTTTGAATGTTTTATTGTCCTAGTTGAACCAAAGAGGTCTTGTATCGATCTTGCCCTTTGCCTAAAACTTTGCAATCTTAGTTTCAAAGTGCCCAATAGTTTTAAATACTATGTATATGCATTTCCTCATAGTAGTTTGAGTTATTTGTTTGTCTTAATTATTTTTCCCCAAAGTCTGATAGCAATTCCCTAAAGTTAGAGAGTCATATATCTCTATGTATTGCTTGAATGTTTATTTCTATGCATTTATCAGTTTGAAGTTACATTTATCATGATTAATGGTTAGCCCTACCATATAAATGTCATCTATTGAACTATTTATGTTTGAAATCCTTTTTCCTTCACAAATTTAGTGTCCATCTCACTTCATTTTACCTTAAGATCCATTTTACCTCGATCAAATCAGCCCTTCACATACCTTGAATCACCATCTGAAGCTTTCTCGGCCTTTTCGACCCCATAGCCCAGTTGATCTGACAATATTTTTATCTATCTTAGTCTTTGATCAGTTCCTCCCTCAAAAACCTAAAAGCAAAACCAAAAACCTACTCCGTAACTAGCCTAAAATCAGAAACATAAGAAGCAAACACATAGATATCCCTTACAGAAATAGAGAGAGCCCTCTCTAAGTCCAGGAAGGCTAGGTCCTTGGGCTCCAAAGATTGGTTTGATGTTACCCTGTCAATTGGCTTGCCAATCAGCCAAATCATGGGACACTAACATAATGGTGATCACGGTGGGACCTACTAAGTACATAACAGTCTAGCAAACTCTTGTATACTCATTAGTCTTTCAAAATTTAAAATAGAAAAACTACCCATAGAATCATTTAGAGTAAATTATTTTTGCTTCACCACCCTAGCAAAGTGATGAATCAAGTTTAGAACACTCTTACAAACTAGGCTGCATATAAAAACTCAGAAAACCCCAAAAAAAACATTCCTAGATTGGATTCTTATCTGTTATTGGTGGTGGACCATAAACACATATCTCTAAAAACAACAAAAACATCCACCTGGCAACTCCACTAGCCTCCAGTAGACCTAACACTCAACTAAGTTCTCGAAAACTCCCATAGGAATACTACCTGGTTGATCCATCCCACCGCTCACTAACATAATGGCGATCACGATGGGACTAACTGAGTATATAACAGTCTAGCAAACTCTTGTAGATTCATTAGTATTTCAAAATTTAAACAGGAAAGCAGTCCATAGAATCATTTAGAGTAAACTCTTTTTGTTTCACCACCCTAGAAAATTGATGAATCAGGTTTAGAACACTCTAATAAACCATAGGTTGCACATAAAAACTCAGAAAACCCCAAAAAACATCCCCAGATTGGCTTTTCCTAGTTATTGGTGGTGGACTATAAGTACATCTCTATAAAAACAACCAAAAATCCACCTGGCGACTCCACTAGGCTCCAGTAGGCCTAAAACTTCATAAAAACCAAAAATTCCACAAACCATACCTTTATGTTGACTCGTCCTTTCCAAAACTTAAAATTCATGGTGCAAACTCTATAACCAGTGACAAAATAAATATAACTTAGCAATTCAGAAAGCTTCACCTAAACATAGGATATAAATAGAATAAAATTGCAAATAGAACCATTAGCTTGTCCAAACAGTCTAGCAAACTGTTGAACCTAAGTGATAAGTCTTCCTTATAAGTCTTCACCTAAAATTTTGCTAGAAAACTTTTTCCCGAAAGCATCTTTGATAGTATTGGTGGTGGACCATAGATCTCAAAGAAATCCACATGGCGACTCCACTAGCCTTCCTTTTGTTTTGACCATTCTTAACATTAGAAAAACCCCTAGAGAGGCCATCCATCCAAAACAATCATAAATACCATCCTCTCTAAACTCTGAATTCGAAATCTGGCTTCATGAAGAATCAATACCAGATCTCATCCAGACCCAAATCCCCTATCACAGTTGATAACCCAAAGAAGATTCTGTGTCAAACTTCTGAAACTGGCAACTTAGCTACCAATAGGTCCATCCGTAAAGCAAGATCAGTACCTGAACATCTCACATCCTTGCAGGGTTCCCCATTCGACTTAAAATCAACAAAAACCCTTTTTAGAAGAAAGTCACAAAGTAAAATCAACTTTGACAATCTTGAGCCCCTAGATTTGCAACAGAGTCCTAGTAGAGAAGCCTCACCTACTACACCTCCCGAATTTCAGCTTCTCCACCACTTTTGCTCCTACCACCCCAAATTTGCTCAAAATTAGTTCACAAGTCCGAGTACATCCGCCACACCCATCCAAACCACCATTGTTCAAATCACCTCAGCTCATCCTACAAGCCCTCATATTGTAAATCAACCATTAGCCCCCGCCATGGTAGCTTGGTATGCACCCTTGGTATTACCATAGCCTTTGGCACCTTTACAACATGACTACCAATCCAAAATCCCGCATTTTACCGGAGTTGAGGCTACTACTGCCCAACAACATGTAGATAGAATTAGTGATGCCTTTGAATACATGGAAATAGAAGACAAGACCATAAGAATGAGGATGTTCGCCCAAAGCCTGGGCGGAGAACCCAAAAAATGGTTTAAGAGCTTAACTCCAAACAGTATACACGATCTCCCTGAACTCTACCAAACCTTCATAAATAGGTGGGAAATTAGAAAAAACCCCATTCAAATCCTTTCTGAGTATAACAATCTGAAAAGGGATAATGGGGAAAGTGTCCGAGACTACTGCACTAGATTCAAAAATGTTTATAACGCTCTCCCGCCTCACTTCAAACCTCCACTTGGCTCAGCCTTAGCAAATTTTCCCGAAGGCTTCGACCCAGACATGACTTATCAACTAAGAGACAAGGACCCCGCAACCTTAAAGGAAATGCAAAAAGTGGATATGAGTGCAGAAACGAACTTAGCTAAAAAGAGAGCTAGGATGAGATCAGAGAATAAAGTCACATACCGTGACGAAGTTGCCCCTTCAGTATCTTCCTCAGATCCTAGAATAGATGACTTGGTTAGATCCATGGAAAAAATGTGGGAAAAAAATAAGTGAAAAGGCACCTCTTAGGGACAACCAACCAAACCCTCAAAACATGAACTAGAACCAAAACTTTAGAAGAGAACAGCCTCAAAACAAACCAAGGGAAACTCACCAACAAATCAGGCGACCCTTCAATGAAAATTATGTTGATGAGGAAGAGAGAGATACAGAACCCATTGATGAAATTCATTTAAACCTAATAGGTTATGATAACAAGGGTGAGGTTTACCTCACAAAAGAAGAACAAGCTTTCTTTTCCCTGAATCAAAATGAAACCAACTATGACGACCCCGAAGATCCTGCTATAGGATTTCAGAATGCCATAATAGAAGCCCACAGGCAGTATGATCTTAGAAGTAGAAAAAACCAAGACAACTCCAAGAAAGGTAGCTCAGACACTGCTGTTACTAAAGCCCCTGATAACATCCTTAAAAGAGCAGTGGATAACAACAAAATCGTGGTCAAGAAAACTGACCAAAACAAAGATAAAGCTATTCAGACAAACCTTGGCTCAGATTGTCCTAGTACCTCTACCAAGATTCCCGAGATGGCTGTTTTGAACAAAATCCTAAACCAAAGTCAGAAAATTAAGAACATAGAGAAAGTCATGGCTGAAAAAACTGAAGCAAACCTATATAAACTACAAACACCCTTCAGTTTTGAAGGAGAAATCGCCAAAATAAATATCAACATGCCTCTCACTAAACTTATCGCCCAAAGCTCTTACAAATATCAAGTGCTAAAGGTCCTGAATATAGGAAATGATGCAAACACCCTAAATCTAGCTGATGACACCCCTAAAGTTTTTTTTGGCCCAAAAATAGAAGGGAAATTCCAAGAAGGAACCACTCTTCCCTTTTACATCAGTCTGAATATACATGACCAAATCCTACACAATGCCATGCTAGACTCCAGGGCCTCACATAATCTGATGCGAAAGGTTGTGATGGAAAGATTAGGCCTAGAAATAACAAAACCTTATAAAGACTTGTATTCATTTGATTCAAGTAGATTCAAGTGTCTAGGCTTAATCAAATATCTTTGTTTCAGTTTGGCCCAAATACCCGCAAAACACTTGATCATGGACATAGTGGTAGCAAACATCCCTCCCAAGTACGGAATGCTTTTATCCAAAACTTGAGGAGCCAAGCTTCAGGGAAATATTCAACTTGATATGTCCTACACCACCATTCCCATTTTTAACCAAACTAGAATACTCTATCGGGAATCACACATGAAATATATGGTCAGAAGCCAAGAAAGGCCAGATAACATCCCGATGTACTCCTTGCATTCTGATCTGAATTCTTTCATTTTACACACTGACGAAGACATTGAGGAACAATTAGGAGAATTTGAAACTAATTTAGGCACACCACATCAGCTACCCTAGGTTCTCTATGATGAGATGGACACTCAAAATTATCATGACCATGAGTAGTTATGTCTTGAGGGAGGAGAGTTCGTTCCTCTTGAAACAGAAATAGAGCAGGAAGCACAAAAAATTATATACCATCAAGAAAATTGCTCAAACCATAGACAAACATCAGCAGTAACATCAGGAGACATTTTCAGAACAGAAGCATTAGAAGACTTGCATATTACAAAACTCTTTGGAAATCAGGGGTAGTGAAGCTTAATGTTCTTACTATACCTTAAATATTTACCATATCATAACTCTACCCCCCAAAATGAAACCTTGACTGTAGCCACAATAGTTAAAAATCTAGAAAAAATGTTTGATAAACTTTTTATGAAAGGATATGATGACTGCAGTACAAATATACCTAAGTTGTTTGAACTAGCTACCATTCTACCACTCCACCAAAGACTTAGAATTGCTAGAATTTGCAAGATTGTTCAAGATACTACTACATGTAGAGAAAATCATGAGAAGCACTATGACATTGCCATCGCTCCAAGAAACAGCTTCAACAAAAGAAAATACAAAAATCTTGACCAAACAATAATAATCAAAGACAAGACAACTGGACATAGGATCTGTGTTGATTTTAGAAACACAAATACACACCCTTGGGACAGAAATGATATCCTTCCTGCTCAAGACCATGATATACAAATGATAGGTGCTTCTAATCATGTGTCTTTACAAAATGATGTTTTAGGGTATCACCAAATAATTCCTTTGCAAAGCGAATAGCTCAAATAATTTTTCAAGTATGTTGGAAGTAGTTCCATCTTCAAAACCAGAATTGAAAAACCACCAGACACCAAAAACATGCTTCTAAAATCCATGTTTCCAGTTCTAAATTTCTGCATTCTGATATACCTTGATGATGTCATCATATACTTCAAAAATGACAAAGAATATCTGCATTATTTTAAAAAGATGTACAATAAAAGGAGAAGCAGAGATCAAAGGTATAAAGAAGTACAACAGGAAGTTACAGGGTTGTTTAGAGATTCATGCATGAATCCTTATGTTATGCTTGAAAGAGAGAATTTTCCAAACTTTTCTTTTCAAGAGCTGAGTGGACCAAGAGAGGTAGGAGATCCTTATGAAGATAAGATGCTCAAGTTTCACCATTTTCAGGATTTCTAGTTCCAGATTTTTCAATCATTGTATATATCATTGTTTGAAGAAATAAAACAAAAAACAGAAAACTAAAAAACAATAGAAAAGTAGAGAAAGAGGGCAGTTTGAAAAACATAAAGAAAGCCCCATGTTCAAAAAATAGTCATTTTGAAAGCGCGCAAGTCTAAATGCCGCTACTAGTGCTCAAAATGTCTTATTAAACTATCTAGCCTAATCATAACTGAACATGTTTTAAATTTATTTGCTGATAAGTTAGTGAGAGAAGAGATAGTCAATATTGTGTAAGCTTGACTTGTCAAAGAAAATAGATTAGGAAAAGATACTGGTTCCACATGCTCAAAAAAGAACCAAAGAGGAAAACAGGGATGAAAAACAAACTATGTATCCTAGCCCTGATTTTTCTAAATTTCATCTTTATGCAAAATAGTATTTGTGTGCAGCTTGTCTTTCATGCCACAAGTACATGAAAAATTAGACTGTCTAATCCTGATTCGGTCATTTTTTCAATTTCATGTTTTAGATTAGAGAATAACATCCTGTCAAACAACTTAATCTTGATAGTCGATCTAGCATAGGTAGAGAAACAAAGGATTTCATCAGTTTAATCTGAACTCTCGATGGATATAAGGGTAGAATTAGATAGTGTCATTTTTCAAAAATATTATGCCAAAGGGTTGATAGTCCAAATGCACCCGAAAGAAGAAAAAATGTTAGGAAATGTAGCGGGGTAGGTAGAAATGACTTTGATGCTAATCATGCTGTCATTTTCGAAATAGCATCAAGGAAGAAAGAAATTTTCACCAATGGATAAAGGCACTGGTCTTCAAAGGCCAAAGATCTGAAATTCTGGACACCTCCTAAAAAGGAGCTGCCCTCCCCAAATGGAGCCACTGTTAGTCATCAATATTTTTCACCTATTGATGATGACTAGTTTCTTAAGCCAAGTCTTCTAGAAGCTGATCTCAAATTTGTTAAATCTGTCATCTAGAAAACACCCCTAAACAATTTTTGTTCTCCTACCTTTTCCAGTCAGCCTATGATGAGAAAAAACCTAGTTGTCAAGTCCTATCTAGCTTCAGTCATATAAGCCTATCCATGAGCTGTCATAAGCTAAAAGTTATCTACTGTCATTTACCCTCATCCCCAGGTCATTCATTATCCAAGTTGTTGGGGATCCCATGTTTTGGCCAGGTTGGCAAGACCAAAAGATGAGACAACATAGAACCACTTTCAGACCTTAGGATCTAGCCCTCCTAAGTCCAGAGAGGGATCTCTCTATGATAGCCAAAGGTTTTATGTCTTTGAAGCTCTAAGTTATGGTTTTAGGCTAGTTATAGGCTCAGGGTTGTTTGTTTGATCGTTTATGTTTGGTTGTTGGGAATCAGGAAAGAAGGGTCCAATATAAGACAAGGATGAGCAAAGAGGAAACTAGGCAAAGATAGATAACTCAGGGAACATCAAGGCCATTGGGCAATGGAGTCAAGAAAGGTTTTACTTGTTTTCAATGTGCAAGCTTTCAGTTGGGCTAGTCATCTAGAGCATTTGGATCTTAAGATGATATTTGGAATGGGACACTAAGGACTGAAGATGAAAGGAGGAGAACCATCCAATTTTGTCTATAGATCAGGTCAGAGGTCATTTAACTCTAGACCTGCTTGGACACAATCAGAGGTAAGACATGGGATCTTAGAAAGGCCTAATTGGGATAGGAAGATTCTAGTGAGGCAGAGACAAGGTTCTAGACCTCCCAGTGTTCTCAACTCATCCAACTAAATCCTAATAAGAACATATAAACATAGATTTCATTAATTCATACATCAGAAAGCAGGCAATAACATCCACTACACTGGTTAAATGAATTGAAATAAATATTCAGATACACATATAAGCAAAAAACATAGAAGGTTGGGAGAGCAGCAACATAAGGTACCTATCAAGGGTAAATCTTATGCCAAAATTCTGATGCGAGCCAGTAGAAATGGAATGAAATGAAATCAAACACAGAGATAAGAAAACATCACCAGCTGCTTTAGATCAGGATCCAAAGAAATATGCTTGTCATATTAAAAACAACACCAATCAGGTACATCATAGCCCATAGCTTGAACATTCAGTCTGAATACATCAGATCTCAGCCTATCTTACAATATTACACATAGACCTTGTCTCAAGAGGGAAATGCTTGCGTTTCACTGATATCTCATCAACAACCCCTACAATAATTTCCTTCTGTGTTTTTATAGCAGAGGATAAACGGAAGATCGGCTGAGGAGGTAGGTGAACACTAAATGCTGTATTAAACATCTAAAAGAAAGAGGGCCGAGGCCCATTCTGCTTATATGCCAAGTATTTAATCTCTGTCACCCCTTTTATGAAAGAGTGATCTTCTTCAGATATGATTTTGACATGTTTCAGCTGTGGTACTCCAGGTGATTTGAATAAAATAAACTACTGAGAAGTCTGCCATATCAATGTTCTGGTGATTTGAATTGCTGTTAGGGTGGAAATTCCTGTAGGGACATTGTGCATAATAAAAGCTGTATGGGCGCCCTGTACTTGTTGAAGAAAAAAATTCTGCTGCTGTAGAAAAAACCCTAGAGGTACGGCTTCCCTTGCATTTAATCTCTGAGAGGTCCTCGGGGTCTCCACTCTGATGCTTTGCCTCTGAAAAACTGGATTGAGCCCTTTAATCCCCATCATAATGCTTTAACTCTGATCTTGAGGCCTAAATATCTACGTTTGCATGCCTCGAGGTCACTGCTGCTCCATTGATGGCGCAAATCGAGCTTTAATGGTGCTGTATAGGGTTTGAAGAGCTTAAACTCTGTCCTTCAATGGAGGAAGGCTCTGCTGATGCAAAAAAAACTGGCTTATGCATTAATTTCCTGTGCAAAGAATTATTTGTCGCTGCATTAAACACTGTATAATCATGGCGGACCACTACCAACTGATAAACCTGCAAAACACGAAACCTGTCAAGAAAAACCATGGACGGGGTGATGGAGGTAGTGCAGAGGATGAAAATGGCCATGCAGATGATGAACTGGGGGAGAAATCATGATCAATGGTGACAAATCACTCTGGCGGAGGTGGCGGTCTTGTAGAGCAGAGTTTGAATGGAAAAAACATTAAAAACACGAATTTGGACGGCTATATGCAACGGAATGGGCGGATGTATGGGGAATACACGTGGGGTGACGTGGCGTATGGAAGAGACATGTGGACGGATGATGTGGAGGCCCAGGCGATAGCAGAATGGTCAACGGCGGGAAAACGAATCTGGACCGTCAGATGTCGGCGGAGATCGACGGTGGAAACGTGTCGGAGGGCGATAGACTGCGAGCCAGGGGTACGGCGATCGGGAGTTAAAAAGTGCGCAGCTTCGTCGATCACCAACCGTCGGATGAAGGACTCTGGATCGGACGGCTATTACGCATATCGCTGGGCATCCCGTACCGAACATTAACGCGCGATGAACCGGCGGTTTTGAAACAGTGTCGGGGCCACGTGTCAAGAGCTGAGTGGAATCGCTGTGATTTTAGAAATACCGCCTGCTGCCCAAAGGCGATGCGATAGAAACAACCAGGTTTTGAACAGTGCGCGGCGGGGTCCACTGGCAGGTAAACTCTGGACTGTCGATCTGGCGGTAAACGGACGGTGGAGATGCGGCGACGGGTGATGAACGGGGAAATCAACGGAGGCTGCGGGGGCGGCGATCGCCATCCGTTCTGTGCAGATCGATGGATGCAATCGCGCCCGATGAACAAATGTAACAAGTGCCTTTGGGGTTAGCGATCGGTTACGGCGTGGGGCTAATGCAGAAGGGGCTGGGCCTCTTATATGGTCGGAAGTGGGTTTTTAACCCATTTTTAATGGAATTTATGATTTTTGGCCCATTTTCAAAGTTTTTTAAGGCCAGCCATGGGCAGTGATAGGGAGATGGAGGGGGAATTTTGGCAAACAAAGGGTGTAGGGATTTTTAGAGGGGACTTGGGGGGTTAATAAGGAAAATAAGAAGGGGAAAAGAGGGACTTTGTCAAAGGGGAAAGGAGGTAAAAAAGTGGTGTTTTGCAAGAGTATGGGGGGCAATGCAGGCCTTAGGGGAAAGAACCAGCAGAGGGGACTTGTATAAGGAAAAGCACAGAGAGACCTCAAGGATGATGTGTCTTCAAGGGAGATGCATTCCTTGAAGGTATCCAAAATGACATATCCCCCAGCTTGCTTGTCAAGAATTTCATAGGGGGGCTAACACAAGTGTTGATAAATTGTGAGCCACCCTAGCTCTGGTCACATGTCATTTCGAGATCTAATCCTACCCAAAGAAAATACTCAAAATCTGTCAAAGATCTCCCCTAAGTTAGGTAGTGGCGCTCTAGGGAATCCCTTCCTTGGCAAAAAAATCCTGAGCCAAAATCTTTTGTTCAATACCAGCCAACCCTGAATTAGCGCTTAATCTGCCCAAAACAAAGTTTGATACAACTATAGGTCGCACCATTAAAAGGTCTTGATGTCTTAGTAGTACATGTTTCAAAAGCCAAACTGATATTATGTTGATCTACAGTGTTTCAGTGTCTCTTTCAGAAGCAGAGATGCACAAGTATTCTAGAAGACATCATCAAACTAAACATAAGAAGACAACTACTTGTCATGTTGTTTTGAGCCTGGGATAAGAATGCTAGCCAGAGAGAAAATTAAATGGACCTCTGCAAACACAATCAAGAAAGATTAGTAAGTAATGACTAGCAAGAAAATACTCTACAAATACAAGTCATGTGGCTCCTGGTTTAAAGGTTCACATGGATATTCTAACAACAAGATACATATCTCAGAACATGCCTCTTATAGCATATTGTCAAATTTTCACTGTATTACTTATTGTAATATACCAAGAAGAGATATGTATTACAAGGAAAGATGACACAGTTTGAGAAAGGGATGAAATGTCATGACTGTGTTAACCTCCTCCAAATATGAGCAGATGATTGGGTCACTTGTTGCAAACCTCCTCCAGTATAAAGAGCAGATGGTTTGGAAATATTATGTTAACCTTCTTCATTTAAAAGCATATGGTTCGGAAATATTATGTCAACCTCTTTCATCTAAAAGTAGATGGTTAGGAACATGATAAGGGCCTCCTTAATTTAAAAAGTAGAGGGTCAGGAACAGAGGTATAGCCTCATTCAAAGAGCACAAGACTAATAATGTCTCAAATGACCTAAAAACTTGTTTACACCACTTCCTCCAAAAGGATGAAACAAATGATGTATCAATAGTGTTTCAAAGAGTGTTTAAATGAGTTCATTGTTTAAAGGACAGAATTTAAATCAATAAAAGCGACTGAAGGTTCTTGGTTTGAAGCCATTTGTGACATCATCAAAACAGTAATAGAATGGTGTCAAAAGAAGTCTCTTCTTTGCCATCTATAAAGGCCTCCTTAAAAGAGTAACTAGAGGCAGGAATGTTTAAAAAAAGGCTACCATTTGAAATTACATTGCACATAGGCCATTTTGTTTTAAAAGGTGAGACAGTGCAGCCAAGATGCATCCCAGGCATACAGTCCTTCTATGCCCTGCACCTCGCACTTGATAAAGCAACAACCCTTCTTCAGTCCTTTTCCAAATGTAGCAGATTATACTTGGATGTTACTGGGGACTAAATTCTAACAGATATACATGGATAAAAGGCTCACTTTCTCAAGATCTAAGTCATCTTTAATCCATGGTGCCACGATACCTAACCAAGCAGATTGTTGAAATGGTTGAAGAGCTTGAATAAGAACATTTGCATTAGAACCATCAGAGATATAAATTGGCATTAATATTATTACACTAATGCAACATAGTTCTAACAGTTGAGATGATACATCACAACTAGAGGTTGTCCATTAGATGGCTAACAGGTTAGGCATAATATCTCTAAAAGTAGTAGTAACAGAGGAAAGATCTCTATAAAAGCTGCTTGATATCTATCAGACTCTGTTGACATCACATATAAACATAATGACTCTGTGAAGGGATTAAAATGAGCCTAATGGTAAAACATGTCATGACAAAGGAACAAGAGGTGTGTTTATTCATTTTCAAAATAGTCCATCTATATCCAAAATCATTGTTGGCCCAAAATAAGTTTGAAGACGATAAATTGGCTCTCTGCAACTATGAGAATGTTTCCAAAATCACAGTTTGAGGAGGTAACACCACAATCAAAAGAAATGTTAGTATAAAGCGCCTAACAGTGATCCACATTTTTATATGATAAAAAAAGCCTTCTAAAAAAGGCATAAACCCTCCAAACTATGTTGCAAAGGCATTGAAGTGTTTCAAATAAAAAGGCGGAAGAGACCTTTTAAAAAGGCCCATTGTGCAATTTCAAACCACGAAACAAGTGTTCATTAGCTTTCTCACTAGAGAAAAAAGATTTTTCGGGCATCTTTTCAAGTTTTGGGGCTCAGAAGTCAGCGCGGCGCGCCTATGAGCGCCTGAACAAAGAGTTTATATTGCGTCGTGGTGTGCCTGTGTCTGCGGTCACTGGGCGCTCGAAAAAGACCCAACAACTTCCTCTGTGCGGCGCTCTCTGTTGAAAACGGCCTGCTCACCCAAAAGTTTTCCAAAAACACTTTTAAAAGCTGCTCCAATGATCAACAAAGTCCACGAAACTATCTTCAAGGTATTTTTTCGCTCCTTGATAAATTTTGAGGTTAAAAAGGGGTGTTTTTTTTGTGTTTTCCCAAGAAGAAACAGTGATTTTGAAAGCACTTCATCATCTAAAAACACAGAGATACATAGTGATTAAAGGAGATAGGTTGTTTGTCAAATTGAAAAAGGGTCTCTTTTATCACGAATAGTAAAAGATAAAAAATGAAATAAGGGAGGTTTGATGCCAATTTGAAAGCTCTTTGTTGTGATATAAAAATAACTAAGACTGCCACAATTACTAGAAAGAAATACAGAGTTGTAGAGATCTCAAATTTTCTTAAAGAGGTGTCCTAACAGTGTTAAAAAAGAACAAACCTTGTTTGCTAAATTGAAAAGGGAAACAGTGATTAGGAGATTGGGCCTTTGGTCAAAATCAAAAAAGTCTTTTTGCTGTGGCTGTCAAAGATTAATACAGTGATAGGGGAAGATGTTTTATCAGTTTTGAAAGAGCCCTAACTACATTTCAAAAGCAGTGATAACAAAAGAACAGTGTTTGAAGAGGAAGGTGTTTGTGCCAAAACAAAGGGAGATTTATTTTCAAAACAAAAACCACAAACATACCTTGTTTAAACCTTTTTCTCAAACACAATGATTAAAGGATTGTGACATAGTGAAATTTGTGCAACCCCCATAATCCAAAAAGCAGAGTCTGTTTTGAAGGTCTTCGAGTCAGTTGAAAGATATCTTGTTTACTTTTTAAAGGGCAGTGAATAGCAAAGGAGCAGTGCTTGAGGGGAGGATTGTTTGTGCCAAAACAAAGGGAAATATTTTTTCAACAAATAACCAAAAACACATCTCATTCAAGATCTTTACCCAAAAACATTGATAAAATGTTTTTGGTTATCATTTGACAAATACTTGTTTGTTAGCATCAAAGAAGCACAGTGACTTACAAGGAGGACAAGGTGTGTTGTTGGGAAATTATTTCAGAGACCATTTTAATCAGCCTTTTCTTGGTCAGCCAGCAAAGAGTATCCAAAGAAAAATGCCTCCCAGGCAAGATAGCAGAAGTGGCCCTCACAAAAGGTATGAACCTTTTTCAAATGAGGAAGTAAATGCCCAACCTTCAGTACTTTTTAACTTTCATGAAGTTGGATGTTTGGGGTTTTGTCAAAGGGTTCAGGAGGTGAAAAGTTATCTTCCCTTGACACATCTATTTGCTTTAAGACTGCAAGGGAAACATGCTCATCTAGCATGCTTAGACTTTAAGTTTTCTCCTAGATCCATTTCCAGAGCTACCAAAATTCCGTATGTCAGAGAAAAATGGTTTAAGCAGAGTTACTTAGACTCAGATCAGTACAAACCCTTTTTGAAACCAGAGCATCAGGATGCATGCCCATCCATCTTTCCTTTTTCATATTTGTTGACCAGCTATGCTCCCCTCATGAAGATAATCATGAAATATTTCACATGCGAGGGAAGGTTTTCTCAGTTCTATGCTTACCATGTCCAGCTACTCATGCACTTCACAAGAACCCAATTGTTAAACCTCCCCTTTTTCCTCCATAGAAGTATTGAAAATATGGCTTCCACTGTTCAAAAGAGACCTTCCTCTCAATAGCTAGCTTGTCTTTTCCATCATTCCCTTATCAAGATTGTCATTCTTCATTAACTTGAGAAGAAGGGAATCTCTTGGGACTCTTTCATTTCACTCCCGATTTCGCCACTGCTTCTTCATCCCACGCATCTCCTTCACCTTCCACTCATCCTCTTTCTCCTTCTTCTAGTAAATCCGCTCCTAAGAAGCAAAAATATCCCATGATTGATCAAGAAGAAGAGCATCGGGAGGAAGAACAACATAGTGAGGAAGAATAGCACAGTGATGAAGAGGAGCACAGTGAGGAAAAACAACAAAGTGAAGAGGAGAAAAGTGAAGAAAAACATAGTGATGAAAGGCAGCACAATGATGAAGAAGAGCACCATGAAGAAGAGAAAAACAGTGAAAAGGGAAATGATGAAGAAATAAAATAGTTTGATGAGGAACACAACAGCCACAAAGAGAAGGATATTGGTAGCCCTCACAGCAACAAACATGATGAGGATGAAGCACAAAACATTGAGGATACAGAGACTAAAAGTCCTGAAAAAAGCAGGGAAAAAAGTGAAAATGGTAGCCTTCAAGGAGACATGCAAGGTGACAGTCAAAGCATTCATGAAGAAGGTCAAAACAGTGGCAAGGATGATGAGGGGATTAGCAAGGGCAACGACCAAATAGAGCATGTGCTAGCTGCCTCTCCTAGGAAAGGGGCCATGCTTTCTTCTCCAAAGGTGACAAAGCCCCGAACATCAAGAAATAAAGTGTCTCAAACTGTAACTTCAAATTTTACTAGGGCACTTCGAAGCGAAGGGAAGTTTCCCAAGCAATCCATGGTTGAATTACCAATGAGTAGAAGGACCAAGAAGGCCACCCAAAGCAAGGGAAAAGAGAAGGAAGAAAGCAGCCATGAGAAAGAGAGGGATTTTGACATAATTCAGATAACCAGTGATGACAACGACAATGAGGCTAGAATCCTAGAATCTCTCTTAATAAATAGAGAAGAACAAATTCATGATCTAAGGGAGGATCTAGAGAGGTCTAACAACCTCATTCATTTTCTGCAAACACAAAACAAGCAAATGAATGTCCACATGGCGATGTATGAGACACTGGATATCAAGTATAAAAAAGAAGCCTCCAAAGCACAAATTAAGTTGGAAGAACTCATGGGAAAATTCAATGATAGTGAAGAAGAAGATCAGCCTAGGAGGAAGAGGCCAAGGACCATGGGACTCAGAAGAGCTTTGGAGAAGGAAAAAGAGGAAGAGACTGCCATTTTCCAATATTTTCCTCTTACTACTTTATTCATTCAAGAGATAGAAAACGATAGAGAAGCATGGCTTGAAAGGGTGAATGAAAACTTGGAGAAGAAGTTGGAAAATGCCAATATAGACTTGAAACTTCAAAGAAAAATGATCGGGCACTATAAGAAGCTTAACCAATTCGCCCGAAGGAAATTGAAGGCTACACAAGAAAAGCTGAAGGAGGCTCAAAAGAGGTGCCCGGCACCAAAAATGAAGAAAGAAATATCAAGGCTTCAAATTTTTGCCTCTGCTTCTCAGCGTGCTTTTGAAAACCCATGAGGATCATGCTCGCCAAAATTGGGCAAAATTTGACAAGTTTTGGTTTTTTGACATTTTTGGGATTTTTTCTTAAAATCATGGGCATCGCCATTTTTGTTTAAAGCATCCTAAAAGGATGAAAATGGTATCATTGGATACCATAATTTCAGGGGAATCTACTCAACAAATTACAAATCAATTTAAGATGATTTGGTCCCCCAAAGTGGTGAAAAACAGTAACTTTTTCAACACTCTGCCCTGCATATCAGCAAAGGCTATTTTCTGGGTTTTTCCACACAGGTCAGTTTTTCACAAGCGTCTATTGATCAGTTTGGAGAAAAAAAATCATTTTCAGAAACTAGACATCTAGAGCTTTCCAACGAGTTATCACGGGCCTCATTTCGACATCGGGAAGGCCTCCAAAAGTTGCCCACAAGAAAGGGGATTTTATGTTGATATATTTTTGAAGTATTTTTGTAAAAAATGCAGTTTTCTGAAGTGGCTTTTCCTAATGTGGGTTTAGCCTTTTTTGGCCATTATCAGTTAGGAAAAGTCAATTTAATTTCCTTTCTTATAATTTTAAGGATATTTGTATAGATATTTTGTGCCTTGGGCTTTGCAAAGCCTCAAGGACAAAATCAGATATTTTTGATGGGCCAATGAGTTTGCTAGTTGTAATAGGAGGTTTTCCCTCATCTTGGCCTATATATTCCAAGATACTTCATTGTAAAAAGGGCTGAACTTAATGATATAGAGCAATATATGGTTATAAAAGCTTGGAAGAAATACTTGTCTCATGCATTAGATAGTTTCTTGAATGTTTTGGATATTGAAAGAGGACTGTTGTTGGATTCCTTGACTTGGTAAAATGGTATAGTGTCCCTCTCTATTATGCTTCTTAGTTTTCATACATATTTCATGCTCTTGCTTGCTATAAGATAGTAGAGAATAGATGTGAGACATGCCCTTGGAGGCACCTCAGATTTCCTATTTCATTATAGCTTTTATGTTTTCTTCCTTCTTAGTCATATCAAAGAAATCTTGATTGCTCTTTGATCACTAAAGAAACTGTTTGCTTGTTTCATTTATGGTTTTATGCATGCTAAGTATGATTCACGGTATGCCCTTTTTACTCATGTCTAGTCATAGCTCCACCTCTGAAACCTTTCTTGATTGTTTGATTGTCCTAGTTGAACCAAGGAGTTCTTGTACTGATCTTGCCGTTTGCCTAAAACTATGCAATCTTACTTCGAAGTGCCCAATAGCTTGAAATACTATGTCTAGGAGTTTCCTCTTAGTAGTTTTAGTTATTTGTTTGTTTTAATTGTCTTTCCACAAAGTCTGATAGAAATTTCCTAAAGTTAGAGAGTAATATATCTCTATGTATTGCTTGAATGTTTATTTCTATGCATTTATCAGTCTGTAGTTACATTTATCATGATTAATGGTTAGCCCTACCATATAAATTTCAGCTATTGAACTATTTATGTTTGAAAGCCTTTGTCCTTCAAAAATTTAGTGTACATCTCACTTAATTTTACCTTAAGATCCATTTTACCTTGATCAAATCGGCCCTTCAACATACCTTGTATCACCATCTGAAGTTTTCTCAACCTTTTCGACTCCATAGCCCAGTTGATCTGACAATATTTTTCTCTGTCTTAGTCTTTGATCAGTTCATCCCTCACAAACCTAAAAGCAAAACCAAAAACCTACTTCACAACTAGCCTAAAATCAGAAACATAAGAAGAAAAACACATAGATATCCCTTACACAAATAGAGATAGTCCTCTCTGAGTCTAGGAAGGCTAGGTCCTTGGGCTCCAAAGATTGGTTTTATGTTACCCTGTCACTTGGCTTGCCAATCAGCCAAATCACGAGACCCTAACAGAGATTTCTATGAGTTGCCATGTTTGGAGGCAACTTATGTTGTATGGATGATCACTTGGGGATGGGAGATTCATATGGGGATGAAGAGTCCCATTATATATCAGCTCTCATGCCTCAAGGAGGCCCTTAGACAACCCACTATTTCCTCCATGGATATTTGTTTCTACATGATAGCTATTTGGGGATGTTCACCAAAATCTAGATTTCATATGATGGAGGGGCAACTTAGGCACTTGATTGATGATATGGCTGGAGGAATTCATCATACATGGATGCTACGAGGAAAGTAAGGGGAATAAATTAGTCTATCCTTGCACTTGCTTGAGGACAAGCAATCTTTGAGAGAGGAGGACTGTAATGTTCCCAATTTTATGGAACATTAATTTTTGCCATTTTCATATAGGAGATGAATAAAATGGGAAGGAGACCCATTCATTTCATGAGTAGGGAATAAAAATCCTTTTAATATGAAAGAGGATCACTTATAGAGTTGGATTTCACACCTCCATGTGTGAAAGGAGACTTTTGTAGGGAGGCTAGGTCAAGTTTGACCAAGTCAAACTGCGCAGTGGTAGGAGATGGAAAGGTATCTTGTGGGCCAGCACAGTGGAAAAGGAGGGAAGGTTTCTTGAGGAGGAAGCTATCATGAATGGGACCCATGGAGAGGGAGCTCTCATTTTTTAAAAGGAGGGCAAGGTAGCCATTGTGTAGTGACCAACCCTATAATTTACTAGATGAACGCTAGGCTTTACATTTTTTTTTTTAACACAGTAACAAAGAAGTGAATCCATAATCATGCAAGTTTGAAAATCATCAAGTCTATAAATTTAACTTCATAACACATACCTATATTTAACTTGATTATATGCACAATGAAATCATCATAATTAAAAACAATATAACTAACACATGTACCGTTCACCCTTAGACGAGAACCAAACTTGACTTGCCGCTGCTTGAGCTCCTTTTTTGTCATCTACCTCCAAGCCTAAACATTTTTGTGCTTAGTATGAATGTAATGACCCACCGGTTGACCTCCCAGCCTACTCCTTGGGTACTCTCCTTCCCCGCGGACCCTCGAGCTGCAATGGAGTTGGACAACGAAGGAATGTGCTAGATGATAGAGGTGAGCCCCTCTTGGCTCAAGAGTCCCCTCTCTATAATAATCTATCCCACCAAACTCAACTATAGCTCGTAACCACTCAAATGACGTAATCTCCTCCATCCAAAAATAGGGTAAACAAAAAGATCCTTTTCCCTTCCATTGCCCTTTCTTTTATAGAAGGTTTCATAGGTGACACTTGGAATTTCATGCATAAATAATTATTTTTTTATTACCCCAATTTGATTATTCACCCACCCATGTGTCACCCTCTCATCAAGACTCTCCAAAAATAATTTACTTAATTATTCATTTAAAAATAGTATTTCCCTCAACCTAACAAGGTTTCCTATTTCTTCTCCTAGTTGTCTCTTGATTTCCCCCTTTTACTCCTTAATTTTTGTTTAGTACTGAAGTAAATAGATGGTTCTCAGATTTGGTCCCTTAATTACCTCAAAATTCCCTTTTTATGAATATTCTTATGTTGGCTTTTGCCACATGGAAGTTCTTCTAAATTTCTCAAATTTTAATTTATTAATCTTATTTTAATTCACCACCCTCTTCTCTTAATGAAGTTTTTAATAAATCTTTATACTTAAATCTATGTCCCTCTTTCCCCTTTTCTCCTAATTAAATTACTTATGTACATTATCCATTTAATATTTTGGCTTAACCATGGAAAATGTAGAGTTATCATGGTAAAATATTTTATCTCTTCCTATTCCTCCCTTACCCTAAGTTTTATTCTTGATTTAATTACTTTGGTTCTAACATCATATGTCACTTGATATGAATTAGTTGGATTTTCATATATTGATTATATTGATTAGTTTCTTTAATGATTTCGAGGATGTCAAGCTGGTCATGCCCTTCAAGAACTTCCATTCAAAGTTCCAAGGGTGCCATGCCTAAGAATTTATTTTTGATACCAAGGGTGCCAAGTCAGTTGTGCCCTTCAAGAATTTCTCTTGAAATTCCAAGGGTGCCACACCACTTTCTCTTCAAGTATCCAGTGGTTACGAGGGGAAATTATATGTGCAACGACAGAGACCCTTATCATCTCATATGTTGCATGCTATAGTGAGACTAATGGTGTTGGGGATCAAGGAATCTACCTTGATGCGCGCCCCCCAGAAAATCCTCGTGAGCGAATGAAATTCGGGACCTGCCCTCATGACATCGTGATCTTCAAGGCGAAGGTATTTCTACCTTTCCAGCCTAAGTCACGGTGGGAGTGCTAGCAGGTGAGATCAGGAACAACGGGTGAGATTAGGAACACTGTTCCACCCCTCCCATGTTGTTCCATTCAATTGTACAACTCCATCACCCATATGTAAGTCATTCGGCCAAGCAACAAACATGTTTCATATGTTGTCAACTGATCATATGCGAGTGCCTCTGGTGGTTTCCTATCATACTCAATAATCATCAGTAACAAAGTTTCTCATTGTTAGTCATTATCATAATAGCATCATCAACATGACTGTCATTCACACCGTTGTTCATTTTGAATCAGAACTAATGTAAGTAGCTACCATAGGGGACACAACCATCATGGTTATCATAATCATAACATCAATGGGAAATTATCATATCCATCAAAGCCATCATCATTGTAACATCAATAGAAAACATACCTATCCATCAAGTCTATCATCATCATGATATCTATAGAGAACATACATATCCATCAATGATATCATCATCACAGTATCATCAAATCCACTAATAATAGAGTCATGTGTCTGGATCCTCAACCTGAGGTCCTCAAAGAATAAAGTATGAAGGATCAGTGTCCATCAACCGAAGTGGGGCACTACACATTGTGGGTCATGTTGAGTATTATTCATCTTTTGTCTTTTATACTTGCTGCAACCTCTTTCTGTTTAGCAAGAATTGCCGAGAAATTCCTATTTAGGATTTCCCATCCTTCTTGAGGGGCCTCTTGGAGGATTTCTCTTCATTCCCCATATTCAGGCATTGAGGTCAAGCATCATCCTTCTTCATCAGCGCAGTTTTAGCTGGAGATTGTGCAGTGTTGCTGGGTTTTGCTAGGGAAGTTTTCTACAACACCATCCTTGGCTAGTTTTTCAGAGGAGGGAGCTTCCATCCCTTTGGGAGATCAGTAAAGGAGGTTCATGAGATTATTCCACCATATTTGGCACTAGGCCAACCACTTGCCATCATATGCAGTGTAGTCCCTCTCTTAGACAATGTTATTCTTGGAGAGCATTTGCTGTGAGGGATTAGTAGATAGTTTGGAGGGTGAGATCTTAGGTGAAAGAAGCAACCTTTCACTCTAGAGATCCATTGGAGAAGATCTTGTCATTGATTGGAGCATATTCAGACTTCTCCACTTATTCCCAGTTCTTGAGTCGCTGCTGCTACCCAGCAACTCTAGCATTTTGCAGTTTTGCTTATTTTAGCCAATCCTTCTAGGATTGACTTGAGGTAGTGATTGGGAGCTTAGATCTTCTCTCCCAATGATTGTATGAGCAATATAATTGCATATCTATGTATTGAAATGTGTTTCAGTAGTTTTCCCATATAAAACTGCGTAGTTATAGCCTAGGTCTTTATTCATGTAGCAGTGCTCCTCATATTCTCATGTACATTTCTCTTGAGACTTGTAGTGGCTTGCTTGAGTGATCATTTCCTCAAGGATTTGTATATCTTATGCTGCTATGATATAAAATGATGGCTATTTTGATTCTCTAGTATTTTATGTGTTAACGTATTCACTGCTGCTCCATTGGGGGTGTTTTACATATTGCTGAAGCTCCACATTGGTAATATCTTAAGATATTCCCAATAGTGTAGCTGTTCCAATTTTGGGAACATTACACAATGTTCTTTTCCTGGATTGTTCATGTATCTTCTTACAACTCCCACTGCATGTGCAATATCAGGCCTTGTGCAGACCATTGCATACATTAAGCTTCCAACTGTTGATGCATATGGAACTTTAGACATATAATCCATTTCTTCTTGGGTCTTAGGGCACATCTCCTTACTAAGTTTGAAATGGCTAGCAAAAGGTGTACTAACTGGTTTTGCATTCTGCATATTAAATCTTTTCAACACCTTTTGTATGTACTCATTCTGAGACAATGTTAATTTGCGATTTTTCCTGTCTCTAGTTATTCTCATACCAAGGATTTGTTTTGCAACTCCCAAATCCTTCATTGCAAATGAATTTGCCAATTTTCTTTTGAGCACATTTATTGACTGCATGTTAGACCCTGCAACAAGCGTGTCATCTACATATAATAACAATATAATGTAGCTTCCATCATTTTTCTTTTTCAGACAAACACAATGATCAGAGTGACATCTAGTATAACCTTGTTTAGACATAAACTTGTCAAATTTTAGATACCACTGCCTTGGAGCCTGTTTTAAGCCATACAAGCTCTTCTTTAACCTACACATTAATTTTTCTTTCCCTTTGACCTGATATCCTTCTGGTTGCTCCATATAGATATATTCCTCCAAATCTCCATGGAGAAATGCTATCTTTACATCTAACTGTTCAAGATGTAAATCTTCTGTTACTACAAGAATTAAAATAGTTCTAATTGAAGTCATCTTAACAAAAGGAGAAAATATTTCATCAAAATAAATACCTTTCTTTTGTGCAAACCCCTTCACTACAAGTCTATCTTTGTACCTCTTTTTTCCTCCATCTTCTTCCCTCTACCTGTAAACCCATTTATTCTGCAGTGTAGTTTTACCTGTAGGCAACCTGACTAAGTCCCAAGTCTGGTTATGCATTAGGGAGTCCATCTCTTCTTCCATGGCTAGCTCCCACTTCTTCCTAGTTTTAACCTGTATTTCTTCTTCATAAAATTCGGGTTCACCAGAATCAGTGAACAGTAAATAATATAATGAAGGAGAGTATCATTCAGGGGGTCTACTTATCCTGGTAGATCTTCTAACACCACTTTTAGGTGTTTGAGGTGCCTGTTGTTGTTGTGGTGGTTACTGTTGTTGTGGCTGTTGATTATTATTATTATTTTCATGCACCTTTACTTTTTCTGTGATCTCATCAAGAACTGTGTATTCTTTGTTTTCTTTTTCCTGTTTCTTTTCTTGCAAATGATTCTTATACAACACCTTTTCATTGAATATTACATCTCTACTCCTAATGATTTTGTGATTTTCATAATCATATAAGCGATAACCAAAATAATTAACACCATATCCAATAAAGGTACATTTCTTTGATTTTTCCTCAAGCTTTGTTCTGTTTTATTTATTAATATGGACAAAGGCCTCACAACCAAAATGCTTTAAAAGAGAGTAGTTTACCTTTTTACTTGTCGATGCTTCCTCTGGAATACCACCATCCAAGGAACTTGAAGGCCCTCTATTTATTATATAAACAACAGTATCTACAACATCTGCCCAAAATTGTAAAGGAAATCCCGCATGCAATCTCATGCAACTTGCACGCTCCATGATTGTTCTGTTCATCCTTGTTGACACACCATTTTCTTGGAACTGTCTTCTCTCTACGAATTTGATGCTTTGAAAAGTACCTATCAAACTCTTTGCTGCAATATTCGCCTCCATTGTATGATCTGAGGCACTTCAACTTCTTTCCTGTCTCAATCTCAACCAAAGCTTTCCATTTCTTTAAAGTATCAAATACATCATATTTATTTTGAATACAATAAATCCAATCTTTTCTAGTTGCATCATCAATAAAAGTAACATAATAACGAGAGCCACCGAGACATGATACCTGAGCAGGTCCCCATACATCTGTATACACAAGCTCTAATTTTTCGCTCTTCTTTTATTTCCCAACTTTGAGAAATCTGACTCTCTTCTATTTTCCATAAATGCAATTCTCATAGAAATCAAAATCTACATTCTTCAAACCTGGCAACAATTTTCTTGAGTGAAGAATCTTCATCCCCTTCTCACTCATGTGTCTGAGCCTATGATGCCATAATGCTGCATATTCTCATTTGGAAGTTAAAGCATTAACAGAGTTAGAAATACCATTGCATAAATACAATGTACGAACCTTTTCGCTTTTTGCTATTACCAAGGCTCCTTTGGTGACCTTCCAAGTTTTATCTGTGAAAGTTGTCACACAACCTTCACCGCCTAACTGCCCTGTTGAAATCAGATTTTTCTTCAGATCTGGAACATGCCTTATCTTATTTAATAGCCATTGGTTTACATTATTTTGTTTTACAAGAACCTTACGCATTCCAACAATTTTACAGGGTTTATCATCACCCAAACATACTTGTCCAAAATCCCCTTGAACATAGTCATGAAAATATTTCTTATCAGGTGTGGCATGGAATGAGGCGCCTGAATCTACTACCCAGGAATTAGTAACATTTTTGAAAGAAAGAATCAAAGAATCTTGTAACACATCACGTGTCACATTTGCTTCATGATTGTTTTCTTACTGTGTGTCTCCTTCTTTTCCCTTCTGAGATCTACAGTATTTCTTCAAGTGTCCTTTCTTTCCACATTTCCAGCACACTATTCCTGATCTAGACTTGGATCTGCCTTTCCTTGATTTACTGCGATATCCTGAGCTCTTTCCCCTTTCCATTCTTCTTCCCCTAGACTCTGCACTCAAAGCATTACCTAATGTCTCACCGGAGCTTTTCCGTTGCATTTCCTCACTAAGGATAACACCGACAACATCATCAAACTTTAAAGTACTAGATCCAGAGACATAGTTACTAATGGCCATAACTAAACCATTCCAACTTTCTGGCAATGAGCACAGAAATAAAAGAGCCCTAACTTCATCATCAAAGTTTACCCCTACAAAACTTAACTGACTGGCAACTGTATTAAAATCATTTAAATGGTCTGCAACAGATCCACCTCTCGACATCTTCATATTAAATAAACGTTTAATGAGAAATACCTTGTTTGAGGCTGAGGGTTTTTCATATAGTTTCTCCAGTGCCTTAATCAAACCCTCTATTATTGTTTCCTTCGAAATATTGAAGGCTATCGATGTCGCGAGGCACAAACGTACCGTTCCGAGTGCCTTTCTATCGAGAATCTCCCATTTTGCGTCTGTCATAACCGTCAGATTCTTTGTTTTTCCGCTCAATGGTAGGTACAGATCTTTCTGATACAGATAATATTCCATCTGCATCTTCCACAGAGGGAAGTTTTGGCCGTTAAATTTCTCGACCCTAAACTTACCATCTTCCACCATTTCTCCAACTCGAACTAGGAACCCTTCTTTCCTGCGAGTTTATCAGCCAAATAGACCTTCGGCTCTGATACTAGTTGTTATAAAATTATATATGACAGAGCAATGCAACACATAAAATATGCAGAAAACACAAGCACACAAAACACATAAAACTAGAGAGACACAAATATATGTGGTTCACCTAGTTTGGGCTACGTCCACCCCGAATAGCCAGCCCTTCCTTTCTATTACCCAGTGAAATGAAGAGACACAACCTACAACAGATCCGCTATAATATCCTTTGTTCTCTCTCACAGTCTCCCTCTCTGTTTCTCGCTCTATGAATACACACACGATACACAGCCGCAATAAAATTCCCTCATACAAAGTGAGGGGTTGCCTTCTATGGAAAAAAAACCCTAAAATAAACATAACTTCTATTGTTAGATCATTCACCTAATGAACAGCCCAGATTGACTAGAAATTACTATACTTTTACAAGGAAATTTTACATCTGTTTTTAGCTTCGGGGGTGTTACCCTCAAAACCCCCGCAGGGGGACTACTGGCCCCTCGAACCCCAAGTCGGAGGGTCAACCCCCCTAGACCCCGCAGGGGGGACAAGTCCCCCTCGCACGCCCCCGCTGCAGGGGTGTACAGTTTTCCTGGGGTATACATCTGGCTAAACACAAGGATCTCAGAATCAGGATGAAAATCAAGCTCCACACCCAACACGAACTATTATTGGATGCCATTGATCTTGGGATTAGATATTTGGTTGTTAAGTTGGACTCACAACTCATTGTGTTACAATTGAATGGGTGCTATTCTGTGTGCAATCCTCAAATTTTGTGTATGTATTTACATGTTAGATTATTGGAAAGGCATTTTGATTTTATCACATATCAACACATTCCAAGGCATTTAAATACATTAACAGATTCATTAGCAGACCATGTATTAGATAGACATTTGTGCAATATGTAAATCAAGACATCCTTATGATACACAAGTAGTCGTAGAAACATATGATCTATAAGTGTGTTACATCCAAAAGCTCAAAAAATATGTGTTCTGTTACAAAAATGGCTCTTTGAGCCTACATCAGTACAAAATGTATAAATAGGGCTACTATCCGCCCACATGGTGCTCATGGTAGCAAGTGACTGCTCGAATTACTCGCTAGAGTAATCAATGCAGTATGCCCGGAACTCCGCCAATGTGTCTCGAAAATCGTAGTGGAATCTCAACGAATGTAACATACTTTGGAATGCCTTGCGTGAGGTCAACCAAGTTCTGCCCTAACTCAGCTAATGTGTTTGATCCCTCCTTATAAGGAGCATCCTCTGCTGGACGGGCTACCCTCCATGCAATCAGTGACATGCTAGGAGGTCTCTCAGGACCCATATCTGTAAAAAAAAAATAAGTTTACGTGTTAGAACACATAGAAAAAAACATATAAAAAGTAAAAAATGTCTTAAAACAATTTTTACCGGCATTGGTCCACTATGTTCTTGGTGGGATCGGAAGATCCATATTTCCTCTAAAGTCGATGCAGGCATATTCGTAGTCCTGAAATACGATAAGCTGACGTTGCAACCAATGAAGAAGGATGTGGGGAAATGCATCTGTTGCCCCCCTCCCTGTCGGGGCATTATGTCACACCATCTCATCAACCTCGGGTCCCTAGGGGCTGGATCATGGATATCTAGTGACTAATACTAGAATACGAGTACTCTCTCGAGAAAGAAGGTCACCAGAATTGACCTATACCCAAACTATTTTAGTCTCCTTGTCTTTCACTTGGTTAGATGGCTCTTCATGTTAGCCAACAACTCCTCACACCAATTGAACATCATTGAGGCCAATAAATCCACCACATATTGGAACTATGATTTCGTTGCCTCATGCAACACCTAGGCTTCTGCCACTATGGTGATATGATGCAGTATCGTGTGTAGGGGGAGCACTCTGATGGAATATATGTTTACCTTCCCACTCTCTATCTTCCATACTCCGGGACAGTGTCTCTAGATGAGCATGCTTGTGCTCTCACCCCCTGGGTTAGCTCTGGAAAGTAGAATTCTCTCCCCTTGCCTGGATAGTCCGGTGATAAAATATATGTACATGACATCTAGCTCTAGTACTTGGTCCCCGATGATGAACAACTGTCGGTCCACATCCCAGATACTAAAAAGGTACCAAAGAAGCTCCATTTTAGCTCTTAGGCCGGATGTTTGAAAGAATTTAAAAAATCCGCAAATGTGCAAAGCATTGACGCGAGTCTTGCAAGGCTTGGTGGTCTTCCACCTCGTGGCCTCGTTCTTTCCATTCGATTGGAAACTTCACTAAAAGCACTTACAAAACATGTATAATTGGTCTTTTAGGAGAATTCATGAAGGAAGTTTTAGAAATTAACTGTGGAGTTGTGAGATTTTCTCAATTTAAAATCTTTCTCGCGGCCAACGCGTCTATCCGAAATGATTCAACGCTAGTGGCGCGCTGCCCTAATGGGATGAGCGTGACCAACGCAACCTTGATAGCTCGAAATCGCGCTGGTCACGGGCAGTTTTAAATTTTTAAATCTCTCCCCTAAAGTCCCTAATTATAGAAACTAAATGCCAAATGAATAGAATTAAAATGAACAGGAGGTTCATATCTCTTACCAAGCACTAACGGATCGATGAATGGTGTCCCGGATTGGCCGCACTACTGATTTGAAATTTGGAGGGAAAATGGAAAAAATGCTCTTCTCAAAATGGAAAGGTGAAAATGATTTTGTTTTTTGGTTTATTTATATATTTTTGAAAAAAATTCGCCAATATTTTAATATTTTCCTCGATATCCGTGATGTTCGTTGTTTATGTGCAGTACAAGACTTTCACACTATTGATGATCGTTTCCGATGAGAGTTGAATTTTATCTCTTTTTCGGTCTCGTTAAACATTTACGAAAAAGGAGCCCCCCTAGAGTCAAATTTCAACTCTTTTCTAACTCTCGAAAAATGAAAATATTTTCGAGTACTTGTCATTTTGAACTCGTTAAAGTGAATGAATAGACGTGATGTTAGTATACGTTTACCCTTTTTTTCGGGCTAAGGTTTACTATTTACAAAAAATGAATACCTTGATTGAACATGGTCAAGAGGTTCTCTCAGACATAGTTTTCTACCTTTTCAGATTTGAGAGACGATTTACGAAAAGGGACATGATGGAGTTTCCTTTTTGTTTCTTTTCAAACTACTTAAACAAGAACTTTTGTTGGACTCGTTAAATATTAAATGACGAAATAATTGTCACCATGATGAGACCAAGTTCCTCCTTCCTAGGGCTTGTTAAACTTATTAGGATGGATTAATTCAAAGAATGAACTTACATGCTCAACATATGCTATTCTCTTCACACTGGCTATAAAAAATAGAGGTACTCGTTGGCAATAAAGGGTGAAAATTGGAAGTAAATTTCCTATGTGTATTTTAGGCAGCTTGTCGCTCTTGAACATGAGACTCATCTGTAATTCATGTCAAGTTGGGGACATCCTACATTCGTCACTTTGCCTCCATGGGTTTGGGAAATCTATTTTCCTCTTATCTTATTACCAATTTTGTCAACATGACCTCTAATCCTATTTGAGTCAAATGCTGCCACGCTCTGGAGTCGTGTCGCCAAGATGTTCAAGATAAGTCCTTTTTGTGAAACACCTTCTGCATATCCGACCTCTTTTTGTTACAATCCCAAATCACTCCTATCATATTAAGATATCTATTGTTTCGTGTCAATGATGTGGGAATCATTATGACCCTCCTTCGACGAATAACTTCTTTTCGACTTTAGATCATTATTCGGGAAGGTGATTTAGAAACTTCTTTCAGTACCTTGGAGCTTGCATGCGTTAATGGCAAATTCTTCGTGTTTGATGACAGGTTCACATCATTGGCCTTCGATCGGATGATTATGCAAGTGTTCGACTTCAACACATCTATTCACACTTGTAGATTGTGATGTTGTACCTTGAGGTCCATCATCATTATTGGTGGTCTCTCTTGTGCATGTTAACGATCTTCATCATTGGATGATAATTAGGTGGTTTCTACTGTGTTCGACACCAACACATTTATTCACATGGCTATATTCGTACATTGGGTGAATGAGATCGTTGTGAAGACCCTAGGTCATATCTGATTTTTGGTCCAGGATACGAGGAGTTATTGAGTATTCATGATTGTATGGATGATCCTATCTATATGGATGGATGCGTCCATACCGCGGATCCATTTCTATGATCTCTTTTAGATGGATGGCTGCGACCATACCGTGGACTCATGTGTTATTTGATGCCTAGTGCAACATTATGTAGTTAGGCATGTTTTTACCAGAGATGTCATATAATGTAAATGTTTAATTTGGTAGGTTCTTTGAAGGTGGTCTGCGTTCTTCATCTTGATTTATAAATAATTTCAACCATCACTCCCTATTTTGTCTTCATGCTTTAGGGGGCAGCTGTTACACAATAATTTGTCACCATGCTCTTTTTCCCATCCCTAATCCTTAGATGCCTTGTGACGAATCCTGTGCAATGTTTCCATCATCAAGAAATATGCTAACACATCCCCTTGAAGATCCAAATAATACTTCCTTGAAAGATTACTGAAGAAACTTGGTCAAATTCCTAGTTTCATAGGCCAGCGCCCTTCCTGGTGCCATGACCGCATTGATGTCCTTTTCCCAATTCTCGCCCAATGCCCTAATTTCTTGGAAAACCACGCTGACCCCTTTCTTGCAAAAATTCCTCAAATGGAGGAGAAGCTTCGACCTTTAGAAGCTTGTGATATTCCCAATTAGTCTTGGGCTAATTGGAATAATCATTTTTGTTTTATTTCTTTTTTTAAAGAATAAAAGTGTAAAGGAGGTCCATAATACTCCTAAATAATGAATAAATCAATGCCAAATGTAAAAAGGCTAAATATTGGCTGCTAAATCAAGCAGCCTTAGGTGTGAAAGGGGCTGGACATTTTGACTGGGTCAACCTTGAACAAATATACAACGTTTTCTTGGAGGAGTGGCCATCAATGAGGCACAATGCAATTTTAGATGGAGATGCCTTGTGTGAAAGAAGTGTTCTCATTGGAAGTGGTTTAGGGTTTGAAATCCCTTAACTTATGAAAGGAGGAGGATGGTAGCATTTTGAAGGTTGTTGATAATATTATATTTTTCTGAATATATGGTCTGTTTAGACATATATCATTCTCTTGTTGTTTAGCTGAGAATTAATGTTATTTATCATTGGGTGTTCTTAGTCGGGAATCCCACCTCTTCCTTGAGGGGCCTCTTGGGAGAGTTTTCATTGTATTGTCCACTATCTGGCTGAAGGCCAAGCTTCTTCTTTCAACTACAACGTTATCCTGTTCAGGGTTTGGTTGTATTTCCAAGCTGCAACAATTGGAGGCTAGATCTTGTCAGATCTAGGCCATTTCAGTGCTCCTTTTCAGTGGAGGAGACTTCTAATCCATTGGGAGGAGAGTATTGGAGGACTTGAGCTTCATTTTCTAATCTTGGCATGTGGCCAACCACATTTTGATCCCTACAATATAGTTTTACTTCCAGATTTGCATTATTC
This sequence comes from Pinus albicaulis, assembly GCA_034641835.2. Classification (NCBI taxonomy): domain Eukaryota; kingdom Viridiplantae; phylum Streptophyta; class Pinopsida; order Pinales; family Pinaceae; genus Pinus; species Pinus albicaulis. Next base: position 10,969,420 of record CM076573.1, read on the forward strand.
CTATAGATGCAGTTGCAGGGTGTTTTGGCACACCATTTGGAGAGTTGGTTTTCAAGTGTTGGAGATATTCCCCTCACTTTGGAGATCCCTTGGAGGGGATCATTTACTTGTTCATATAAGATCAAATCCACTTTCCAGATCTATAATTTTCAGTAGATTTGTAGTCTTATATCTCAGATCTACAACTTGTACATGGTGTAATGATGAAAACCCCAAGGGGATTCTAAAGAAGAGCCTATATAGTGTATGTATCTATTATAGATCTAACGTTTCATGCACTTATCTGCTCCAGATATAAAGTGTAATCTACAACTATTGTAGACCAATAAAATAATGATGTAAGGATTTTTCTAGTCTATATATGGTTGCAGCACCTCCTTTTGAGGATTTTCTTACATTGGAGACTTCAATTTCCTGTTATGCATCTTATGGGCCAACTTTTACATCTATTTTGTTTCTATAAATACAAATGAAGGGTCTCCATATTGGCCTTCTTCTTTGTCTATTATGATCTGCATTATTTTTCTGCTATTGTGCATTGTATTACTTCATTCCCCATTTGGGAATATTACAAAGCTTAAGGGCAACGAGTTGGTTGTTGAATATAGATGATAAGTTCGAGCTCTCTCATTTTAGAGACTTGATCTCACCCATGAGGGTTAATACCTTAGAAAGTGGGCCTTCCTCCTCCTTTCATGGGCTCCCAACCTCCTTCTCCTTACTATAAATTCACATCCCTTATTCCCCCATGTTAGAACTTGGTTGATCATTGTAAGACGCGTCTAAACTCTCATCCCTTTGCATGCTAGCATCACGATTAAGCCTCAGTGCATGGAAGAAGGAATGCTTTTGAGTTTGGTGAAGGACTCATATTTTCACCTAAGGATGCCTCCAACATCAATGCCTAGTTTTAAGCTCTCCTTTTGTAATTTATCAATAATAACATTTGATGTTTGCTTTCTATATTTGTCTACATTATTATGAAAATATTATGGTACTCCTTGATATGCTAGATAGCTAGTGTTTATGATTATTATATATTGTATCATGTTTGATGTTGTCTCCCAATCATCCACAGGTATTTGTGCGCCATTAGTATCAGGAAGTGGGCCTATAAGGATCGTTGATCGAGGTCATGTTGGAATAGGGTCGCCTAAAAGCTGCGATTTTGTATGAGTTTTGTATATTTTTGTCTTAATTAGTCTAACGCAAGGGTTTTGGGGTGGGTCAAAGCCCCTAATACATTGTAACTGGTCAAGGGTAGACTAAGAGTTCACAAACTATGGTTTACAGACCATTGGAAGAACAGGCTAAATCAGTATAAATAGATGAACCTTTTTGAGTCATAGGTAGAAAATAATAGAGATTGATGATAGTTTTGAATTTTTAGATTTGTTTGGGTTGCTAGGGTAAGGAATCCTGTTGTCTGTGTGAGCGGAGATCCTTAGTCCTACCGTCTGCGGACCCTGCTGGCTGTGTGCATACGTTGTGTTGGATTGTATTGGGTATTGGATGCTAATATATGCGAATATGGTTAGAGTATCTCTACATTATATGAGCTTAAGTATAACTGTTGATGCAAACTATTGGATCTATGGTTGGCTATCCGTTGTTGCTACGGATATGTATTTGTTATAATGCTGAGTATTCTTGTGATCTATTGTTTGTGCATTTATGATATTACTTGTGATATTGCTGATGCGAAGGTGCTAATTTAATCTATGATTGATAGTAACTCTGGTAACTATGGACTATAACTGATTAGCGAACCTGCGAATAGATCTGTTTTATAGCTGTGAGAATATCCTTATTCCTGTTACATGAATCTATGATCTGTTGATTACTGCGATTATGGCTGCTGATAGATCGATGTTACACATGTGGATGCGAAGGTAGTTAGTAGATATGAGCTCTGCGATATAAGCCTGTAACTAGATCTGTTAAATGCAAAGATGATAAGCTGGGAATGCAGCTCTGCTTGACTTACCTAATCTCTCTCAGGGTGCAGAAACCTGGTTCCAGCACCCTCTCATATTGCTTCAGGTGAGACTTTGGCCTGCACAAGCAGGTCACTACCGAAAGGGCTAGTAGTATAGGGGTTTGTTGGCAAACCTTAACCTCTGAACCTGGGTCATGACCCCTCGAGCCAAAAAATGGTTCCATTGCCAGGACCGGGAGCATTTTGAGAGAGATATCGAGTAATGCCAAGAGAATATTGGAAACCTGAGAAGAGAGAAATTGAGGAGGTTCGAAAAACAAATTTAGGAATTTGCAATAAAAGAGAATTGCAGCACAGGGTTGACAGTGGAAAAGTGGAAGAATAAGTACGTTTTCACAGAGATCTACGAGATTTTCTTTGTGACATTTGCAACCGAGCTTTAGGAGTGGCTTGCGAGGCTTGCAGAGTTCTAGAAGTGTTGGCAGGACGAATGGATCACAAAGTGGACCCAAAGCTGATTTAGCAGTTAGAAAAGACTGATAACAACATCAATCACACGGTAGATCATTGGATGGACAGTGTGATAGGAGGATTTGTGACAGAATTTTCGATTGATCAAGTTGTGTCCTACTCCAAGGTGGAACGAAGATTCTTCAAGAGTTTCTGGGGTAAGTTTATGAAAATTTTTTCATAACTAATTAAGATCTTATTGTGTGAAAAGAGTATCCTGTGTAGTCATACATAGTGAATGAGCTCCAATCAAAGTGAGGGTACAACGCGCAATGGTAAATACTACAAAACCAATCAAGAAGGGGATTGATTTGTCTACAGTCCAGTGAGAAATTATGTTGCGTCTAGCTCTCTGTCTACATCACTGTCGAAACCTCATAGGGGTAAGAACTCACCACCTCCACCACTTGAAGACGATATGGCTTCGCACATGAAGCTACCCATATTCAAGGGCATAGGAGACGAGGATGTGGATTGGTTTTGGTTCATCGCAGGATCGGTATGGACTGTGCAGAACGTAGCTAGTGATGTGGTGAAAAGGGCGCAACTATCCCTTGCCTTTCAAGGAAAGGCCCTGGACTGGTATATGGGGTACAACAACCAGCATTCAAATGCAAACATTGAAGAAATTAAGAATTCTTTAAAAAAATAGTTAAAAAAGCCCAAATCATACTCACATATAGTGAACGATCTGAAGGATTTCAAGCAAGGACCATTTGAATCCGTATGGGAGGCTGACCAACGATTAAAGAAGGTAATTAGAGAAGGAATATTTATGTACGATGACGGGAAGCACACAGAGTGGTTCATTGCTATGCTGCTGCCCCATCTGCATGTACCAATGGGACATCAAGCCATTGAATCCTAGGAAAAGGCTTTGGAAATTGCAATGAAGCTAGAAGTTGCGCCAAGAGATGATACCCAGTTAGGACTACAGCAGATACAAGGCCAGCTAGAAGAAATGCATATGGATATCCAGAATCTGTAGAAGGAGTGAGGAATGGAGGCTAGCCCTGAAAGATGGTGCATACTATGTAGGGTGAATGGACACACCAAGGATAACGGTCCTCTGCTAGCAGAATACATACATGCTAGGGGACCCAATCCATTGCAACCTAGGGAAATTGCAGGACCCAGTTCAGTGCTTTGCTGCAAAATTTTCATGTTGTTGGGCTGCACGATACCAACCACTGCCCCCGCCTTGCTGCATATGTCCCAGAAATAAAGAAAAAATGGTGTAGGTTATGCAGATCTATAGGCGGTGATGAACAGAACTGCTGAACGCACGATCTAATAAGAGATCGAGGAAATCTATATAGGGTACAGGCAGATCCATCATCACCAGGATCCCCTTGGGGCATAGGTGGTTATCTAGCCAGGGGAAGGGGAGGGGGCCGAGGTGGAAGCGCAGGTAGGGGGAGAGGACAACTGGTTTGCTATAACTGCGGAGAAATAGGGCACTTTCCAAGGGACTGCGTAAACCCTGCAAGACAGTCCTGCAGATACTGTAGACAACTAGATCATGTGATCAAAGATAGCCCGATTTTGATGGCCAAAATGCAAGAGAAGCAGCAGACACCTACGCAGAATGTATAAAGGGTCAAGAAGGAACCTCAATATCAAGGGCCAAGTGTTAATGTTATCACACGCAGTGGCATGACCACTGGATGAGCTGCAGAAAAAGCTAAGGTGAAGCCTCTCATCCGAAAAGCGGTTGTTAAACAAGAAGGTTTGGACTTACAAGAAGAAAAAGAAATCTTTGTTGCAGCTCGCCAAGACTTTGCTAAGGATGAGGCACCTACTCCTCAGGCCCCTATGAACCTCAAGGAAGATGATGAGGTCAAACCATTCCTATAGGCATGTATGAAGCTGCTGCGCAACCAAAGGGCCGTAGAAAACCTCCAAGATCTGATAGATAGTTGCGTAGAAAAGACAACCCCAGCCATGAAAATTAAGGATGTACACAAACTCTATAAGCAGAAGAGACGCATTAGCAGGGAGATGCAGTTAATCATGCAGATTGGTGACTATAAGATGGATCAGGTTATTCTGGACCTAGGCTCGGATGAAAACGTACTACCTAAGAAAACCTAGCAGTGAATGGGATAACCTAAGTTGGGATGGTCCACGATCCAGCTGCGCATGGCTAATCAACAGAAGATCATATCTTTAGGAAGATTACCAAAGATCATGGTAGATATTGTGGGGGTCAAAGTTTGGGCTGATTTTGAGGTCATTCAGATTGTAGAGGATGCAGAACCCTATCCTGCGCTCCTAGGATTGGGCTGGGCCATAAATATGGGTGGTATTATCAACTTAAAAAAGAGGAGCATGGTATTTAAAAGTGAAGGAACACGGGTGATAGTACCGCTAGATACGGCAGAAGGAGATAGGTATACAAAGTCAGTGAGTGAGGAAGAAGAGGTGGATCACATCTATAAGCTAACTGCAAGGGATAAAGACTGGGTCAAACCTACGACCGATGGTATGCTTTTCTGGGAAAGAGATAATGAATGCTTCTTCGACTCCGACGAGGAAATGGAAAATTGGCAGAATCAGCTACATGATGTCTCTGTGCTGCGCTGCCTGCGGATTACAAGGGACTTTCGCTGCATATCTTCAGAGGTAAGAGAACTGCCCCAATTTGATGACTATGATAGTATAAAAGAGTGTGATGAGGATCCATGCAATGTCGCTATTCCCAAGTCAGAGGGGGAGTGTGATGAGGATCCACGCAATGTCGCTATTCCCAAGTCAGAGGGGGAGCACGCAGTTGCAGGACCTCCACTACAGACTGAGGATGTGCCAAAGCATCAGAAACAACTGCGTTTGATCCTTGGACATACGGGCTACTATAGAAGATTCATTCCGGGATACGCACTGACCACCACACCTTTGGACAAACTGCTTAAGAAAGATGTTCCATTCTTTTGGGATGACGAGTTCTAGAAGAGCTTTGAACTACTCCGGGAAGGAATGGTATCTGCACCTATTCTTAATTGTCCCAATGGGGTGAAGGAATGTCATGTGAATGTTGACGCGTCAGGGATTTCCCTGGGAATGGTCCTTACATGGCTTGGCACTAGAGACATTGATTACCCAGTCGCATTTGCTAGTCACGAACTCCCGAGTGCAAAGAACAATTATGCCACCACGAGGAGGGAAGGGTTGGCCCTAGTCCATGAAATACAGAAGTATCAGCACTATCTGTTGGCAGGAAACTTTAAGATGTTTACAAATCATTCATCTTTAAAGTCCCTAGTGAATAAGACTATGTTGGCGGGGAAACTCCGCAGGTGGCTATTGATGTTTCAGGAATACGATTTTGAAATCATGGTCAAGCTAGCGAAGCTGAACGTTGGGCTCGATCACTGGTCCCAACTTGAGACGGGTAGGGAACCCACTAACTTGAGGGAAGGATTGCCTAATGTGCAGCAGTTCACCATTAGGGTCGTTGATGCAAACTTCACTAATATCATTCAGCTCTTGACTACAGGCATGGCACCTGCAGAATGTTTGGTACGACAAAAGAAGGAGTTGGTTACTCGGGCGACGAATTTTACCATTATCACAGGTCCTTTATATAAACTAGCCATTGGTGAAGTGTTGTGCAGATACGTTCTGGAGCACGAAAGGCACGCTATCATGGCAGACGCTCATGAAGGCATAGCAGGAGGTCACTACGTAGGCAAGACAATGGCACAAAAAATCTTGCGGGCTGGGCTATGGCGACGTAGAACTACATTTGAAAGGAATAAGCTCAGGCTAAAACTGGTGCGCTGGGAGCAGAGGTATGCTGAGTGTACCCAGGGTGCGAAAACTAGTCGTTGGAATAGTCAAATCGGGTAAAAAGAAAAAATTTCCATTGGATGGGATGGGCAACCAACATTTAATGAGGCAATTTCTAGAGATTTTTTACCGTTTACTTGATGGTAAGTTCCATGTGAAGTCTACCCTATCGTTGGGCGATCAGAAAAGCTATAAAATAGGTGGGCTAGAGCAGACAAGGGTTCCGTATTACTTGAATAGCTCGTACTTGGCATATTTGTCCTGGACAAATTTGTGTTGTAAGAATTTCTATGCCTCTAGTGTCTCTTTCCTGTCTGAGAAACCTGCTCCCTCAGACAGTAGCAATCTCGAGTTTGTCTTTCGTGCCAGGATGTCAGCTACAAATCATGCTGAACCCTCAGAACCAGTCATCTCAGCGGAACAGGGCACTGAGCAAGTGTGGAAATTGAGTCTGAGGCGGAAGAAGTTTTCTCCACCCCAGTCATAAAGAAGGGCAAGGAAAAAGTAGAAGACTTCGGGAAACCCCCGAAACCTACGAAATGGGTTAAGGGGACATCTTGTGCTTCCCCACGGAATGTAACATCCCTGAAGATGGCACCCAGGTGCGAGCTACTCAGGAGGAGGCCTAGCCTGCCGGACCAATCAGTTGGTTACCTCCCTTAGTCTGGCCATGCAGAACCTTGACACGCATGCTAAAGAACCTTGACGACCTGATCACTTATTTACAGACACTGCTGACCCCGAGAGAAGTCCCTATCATTGGTGACCCTGTTAGAAAGCTACACGAGATCAAATTTTATGATCATGACTTGGCCAGTCTGGAGGCCTTCCCTGAGCTGGCGCATGAATTATACCCTGACACGATTTAGGAAGACAATGGGATCAAAATTGTTTCTCAGCACTGGGTGTGTGGATTGGCCGGGTCTGGGCTCCTGAACTTGCTAAGGATGCCTCACTTCGGTCACTACAATGTGACAGACCGACTAGCCCGCCAGTTTCTTTCCCAAGTTCATGATGGCCGCCTGTGTATCTGGGATAGGATCCCCATCGACGCTGCGCTGGTGCACAAAATTACTGGCCTTCCCATGCATGGCCCCAACCCTCTGGAGCGCGTGGGAAAAAAGTATGAGGTGGAATTGGCTGAGTATGTGCACAAGACCTACCATGTGGAGCACAATACTCGGGCTTTATAATCAAGTCTATCAGTGACCAAGGCACGTAGCTGGGCACGATGTTGTTGATGTACAAAATGATGAGAAAATGTCAGGTCTCCTCTATCGTAGCCTATGTAATTCAGTTAGCAGGACAATGTGGAAAATGGGTATGTTTTTACTGGGCCCAGTATTTGTGTGATGAGTTTCTGACTAATGTTCACGAGTCCTAGGAGCATGGCTGTGCCTTTTGTTATTCCTGGTTATTGTTCCTCATAGAATTGGTTTCCTGGGAAGCCCCTGCGGAGTCAGTCCTTCCTGAACTTACCCCAGACATGTGCAAAGGGGCTCGCTATGCACACTTGTGGGATTCTAATGATTCGCAACGTCTCGAGGAAAACCAAGTTTTCTGGGTCCTCTTTCAGAGTAGTTTGGCCGTAGCCATTTACTCGCGACCATGGTTGTCCCCTGCCATGTATGGAAAATACAGGGACATTGCAGCATTTCAGATCACTATGCACAACGTCCAGATTAAATCACACAGGGATAAAGCCTGGACTTCGCTCCCCTATATGGTGGCGGATGCAGAAATTGACAACACCATTGCGCGCTAGCCTCCTAACTGGAAGATCGGCTTCAAAACTAGTGTGAAGGGTGTCGAAGGGACCAGCACATCAAAATTCACCCCCTCTGTTGTCATCACGGATACCAGAGGTGCGACCAAGGGTACCAGATAAGACATAACCGTGACCGCACAAAAGGATGCGCAACAGATGCAGAACTTTGAGGAGGACATCGAGGCAGAGACTCAGGTAGATTCGCAACTAGCCCTAGGAGCAGAAGGACTAAATGTAGGAGGACCTGCCTCCCCCCACGGCATGAAGCGAACTAGTGTACCTGTCAAAACTCCCCGCAAGAATCAACGCTCCCAATGGACGACACATGATGAGATAGTCACATTAACTAATGGAGACCTTGAACAAATCACTGATGTGATCATTCTAGCTATGGAGGATAGATGGATAGCCTTAGAGGAGCAGCAAAAAGCTATGGTCGACACAATCCAGGCCAAACTCCAGGCACTACAGATGAAGATAGATACATTGCAGACCACTGCGAAGCATGCGGAGCTCACAAAAACGATTCATCAACTTTGCGCAGTGTTACCACAAATATCTTGGCCACAACCACCCCTCAGGCGAATGTTGAAAGGTTGGTCACAGCACTGAAGGTCTCCCGTGAGGAAGTTCAGATGGTCCAGGCACGAATGGAGCAGCACATCGTCGACCTCCAGGCTAAGTTGTAGCCTGAAACACCTCTGGAGGTACAAGCCTAGCGCACTGCGTTGGCAACTAAGGCTACGAACACCATTACAGAGAAAATAGCGCAGGGTGACCAATTATTAGAAACAACCATGCAGCTATGGACCAAGGTCCAGCGTGACCCAATCCTACGTAGCATCAACCAGGACCTACGGTAGAAACAATAAGAGTTAGAGAAGTTAGAAGCTACCATGCCCACTTTAGTTCCTGCTCAACGCTTGACACAGCTACGCTCCAGTCACACCCTCCAAGATGATATTGATGAACTTCAGCAAAAGAAGAATGCCCTCGGTGACCACCTAAAGCCTTGGGATGCTGCGGCCCTCAAGCTTTCACAAGATGTGGATGCCACGGTTCAACAGTTGCACCAAACTCGGGAGAGTGTCACCGCCACGACGGAAGGCCCGATTTCAGAAAAGATGGTCGACATCACATAGAATGCTGCTACTCAGAGTGAAGGCATGCTGCCTCCATTAGCCAAGGTGATCAAATTTGTGTAGGCACAGGTGGAGAACCCACCATCTCAGTGACTCGGGATGAGTCACAAGATTGTGTTGGGGGACTATTGGAACAGGGTCCCCTAAAAGCTGCGATTTTGTATAAGTTTTGTATATTTTGGTCTTAATTAGTCTAACACAGGGGTTTTGGGGTGGGTCAAAGCCCCTAATGCATTATAATGGGTCAAGGGTATACCAAGAGTCCGCAAACCATGGTTTGCGGACCATTGGATGCATAGGCTAAATCGGTATAAATAGATGAACCTTTTTGAGTCATAGGTAGAAAAGAATAGAGATTGATGATAGTTGCGAATTATTAGATCTGTTTGGGTTGCAAGGAATCCTGCTGGCTGTGTGCGTAGAGATCCTTAGTCCTGCTGTGTGCGGACCCTGCTGGCTGTGTGCACAAGCTGTGTTGGATTGTATTGGGTTTTGGATGCTAATATATGCGAATCTGGTTAGAGTATCTCTGCGTTATCTGAGTTTATGTATAACTGTTGATGCAGACTGTTGGATCTATGGTTGGCTATCCATTGTTGCTACGGATATGTCTTTGTTATATTACGGAGTATTCCTGTGATCTATTTTTTGCACATTTATGATATTACTTGTGATATTGTTGATGCGAAGGTGCTGATTTAATCTATGACTGATAGTAACTTTGGTAACTGTGGACTATAACTGAATAGCGAACCTACGAATAGATCTGTTTTATAGCTGCAAGAATATACTTGTACCTGTTATATGAATCTATGATCTATTGATTACTGCAATTATAGTTGCTGATAGATTGGTGTTACACACGTGGATGCGAAGTTAGTTAGTAGATATGAGCTCTGCGATATAAGCCTGTAACTAGATCTGTTAAAATCAAAGCTGATAAGTTGGGAATGCAACTCTGCTTGTCTTACATGCTCTCTCTCAGGGTGCAGAAACCTGGTTCCAACACCCTCCCATATTGCTTCGGGTGAGAATTTGGCCTGCGCAAGCAGGTCACTGCCGAAAGGGCCAGTAGTATAGGGGTTTGTTGGCAAACCTTAACCTCCAAATCTGGGTCAGGACCCCTCGAGCCAACAGGTCACTATCAATGAATCCAAGGATAGCGATTGGAAAAAGGTATTTATGTCTCTTTCCTCTTTGCATTGTGAGAATTTGTTAAGAAAGCCTATGTTAGAATGAATCTCATGTTGCTAGACCCATTATAGGGCTAGAGAGATCACCTTTTTCCATAGAGGGGATTTATCTTGACAACACGAGGCCCATAGTTTTGGTGCTTCATCTCCTAGGGTTAGGTTTCTGGATGTTTAGGGTTTTCCATTGCTTCTTAATAATAAATAAGCCTTCAAGCCTCATTGTAACACAGTTCAGAGGCATGTAGCCTCCACATCTCTTCTCATAGATAAGCTACCATCTCCCTAGCTAGTTTATGTCCATTTTGTCTATAAGCATATATCAGTTATTTGATATTAATGAAGTGAAGTTTTATTTCCACTGCATCTCTGTGTTTATGTTTATTTATGTATTTTATTGCGTTATAGAATAAATTTGGATCACTAGTATCAGAGTAGTATGCTCTTTCTCGATCTTTATTTGCATGTCTCCAATGAAGTCGGGGTATAAGGATTCAGGGCTCGATTTGGCTGAACCTTTGCAAGATCAACCTCACAAACCCCAACGACCTCCCATGGTGGAAGAAAAAAAAGACGAGGGAGAAGGAGATCATATCAAAATATTTCTTAAATAGTCCCTCGAGAAACAAAAGAATGCGATGATGTATAACTTTGCCCAGATCCTTCAACGACTACCCACCGGTGGAACATCTGCATCTAGCAGAGACTCTAGAGGCGCCACTCATTTCAAGGTACAAGTCAACTTCAACATTCCTATATTTTAAGGCTAGATAGATGCAGACGCCATAGAGAGATGGTTGAATTTTCCAGAAGGTTATTTTTCGGTCCATGATACCTCTGACCGAGAAAATATTAATTTTACACTCCTTAAAGCTGCCCCTATGTCAAATACTAGTGGGAAACCTATTGTGAGCAAAAGGATGAGAGGGAACCTTCTTTGTTCTTGGCCGCACTCACTTGGAATTATTTCCGAGATGGCATCAAGGAATAATATTACCCCATGGGGAACTATGAGGACAAGTACATCCAATGGGCCACGTTGCAGCAACAAAGGGATCAATATGTGCACGAGCAAACGAATTTGTTGCATATTCTACGCGCAAAGTTTGGTATTAAAGACTTAGAGAGACATTTGGTGCTCAAGTACAATAGTTGTTTGCATAGAAAAATTTAGGAGGAAATGGAGTTCCTCAACATTACCTCGCTTGGCGCGACATCTCGATATGCTTCCAAGATCAAGCCGAAATTTAAGCAGAAGAAGCAAGACTTTGGATCCACAAATTCGAAGCCAGGGAAAGGCACCCTGGAACTACAAGACAGGGGGAAAAGCCAAATTGGGGCAACTTAGAACAACACCACAAATCCAAAGAAGGAAATGGGGAAGTGGTGTGAATTTCATAACAACTCCACTCACAAAACAAGCGAGTGTTGGACTAAACAGTCGTTGGTGGCTGAACTGAAGGCATCCGAATCAGATGCATGTTCTAATTTTGAGTTAGAACCGGACAAGGGGAATTACAAAGGGAATCATATCATTGATGTGGAAACCAGTGCCACCGTTTCCACCACTAAGATCCAGAGGGAGGATCCCGAGGATCTAGAGGAGGGGGAGTGCCTCATGAATTCGCAGATGTGAGTGAAGGGTTCTCCACTACAATTCCTTATCGATAAGGGAAGCCAAAAGAACCTCATTTTAGTAGAGGTCATGAAGTGGCTCAGCCTACCAACCACATCACACCAATAGTAGTATACCATCAGGTGGGTTCACCAAGGAAGAGATCTCTGCATCAGCCAATAGTGTCGCCTTCTGTACAACATCAAGCCCTTCATGGATAAGGTACTGTGTGATGTTGCCCCTCTTGATGTGTCTAATTTATTATTGGGCCAACCATACTTGTGTAAGCGACATGTTGTGTATGAGTCTAGGCCTCTTTCTATTATTATTACTTTCAGAAATAATTTGTACAGGATACCAGAGGTAGTACCGTCTTCTGCCATCTCTTTGATTACTGCAAAGCAACCTAGTAAGATTATTTCCTGAACCAGGAAATTTGATTTCATTAGAATTCACCCATAGGGAAAGAATAAGATTGTGGCTGCAACCTCCAAATAGGGCTTCCCTGCACGGCAGTAGCAGATGGACAAATTTATAGAGGAATCCAAGGAAATTTTCTCCTCACCCACAGAGGTTCCTTTACACTGTCATGTCCAGCACTCCATTGATCTGACCCTAGGTGCGCCACTACTTGATGTTTCTATACCTCATGAAACTACACAGACAAAATTAACACATGTACTATCTGAGGCTGATAAAGAAACCAAATTTATTGAATGCATCCAGTACGTCTACCAGTAGGTCCATGACATTTTGTAGAAATCCAATGCCAAGTACAAGCAGCTCCATGATCAACATCGAGTGCCACACAAGTTCGAGTTAGGCGACACAGTTTGGATATGTTTGCAAAAGGAGCACCTCACTGGACCCCACTGCAGGCTTCACCCACTCTGATATGGGCCATACACCATCACAAAGGCTGTAGGGGACAATTCCTTCAAGCTTAGTATTCCACCATTCCTTGGTATGCACCCAATGTTCAATGTGGACTGCCTTCAGCGATACTTTCCACCTCTACTAGACACCTCCAACATTGCAGAACAACTCACACCAATAGAGTTAAACCTAGACTGCATGGAAAAGGCCACCATATTTCGTATCATGGACACAAAAATCAAGAACACTCGCCATCAGAAGATCCAACTATATTGGGTTGTCAAAGCTAACCAACTCCCGCACCAAGGCAAGTGGCTCACCAAGGACCAAGTTCAACATAAGTTTCCTCATCTCATGGAGGAAATCAACACAATGAGGACCATTGGTTCCTAAGGGGGGAGGAATGATCCAAGTGGATATTGGTGGCCACCCGCCTATTCCACTTGGATCCCCACCATTTTTTCTTCCAAATTTTCAGTTTTCTTAATCGTAGCATAGTTTACTATTTTTAGGAATTTTTTGGGTCTTGAACTTTTGGAGCCGTATTGAGGCTCTAAACGATGTTGTTTGGGAAAATAGGGAGAAACATGGGTCATATACTGATTTTTATCACTCAAAATTTGTAATGCTCAGATATCTCTTTCTAACGAGCTATTATGCACGTCAAATGAAGATCGTATGCAAAATTTACGTCCCTAGGAAGTTGATGTTCCAATTTACCCAAACGGGGCCCATAGGTTTGGCGCTTCATCTCCTTTTTGGATGTTTAGGATTTTCTATTGTTTCTCAATAATAAATAGGCCTTAGAGGCTCATTGTAACATAGTTTAGAGGCATGTAGCCGCCACATCTCTTCTCAGAGATAAGCTACCATCACCCTAGCTAGTTTATCCCCATTATGTCTATAAGCATTTTTTAGTTATTTGATATTAATGAAATGAAGTTTTATTCCACTGCATCTCTGTGTTTATGTTTATTTATTTATTTTATTGTGTTTCTGAATAAATTTGGATCAGTGGTATCAAAGCGGTCTGATATTTCTCAATATTTCTTTGAATGTCCCCAACAAGGTCAGGGTATAAGGAGTTAAGGCTCGATCTAGTTGAACCTTTGCAAGATTAGCCTCGCAAACTTCAACGACCTCCCATGGTGGAAGAAAAGAAAGATGAGAGATCAGGAGATCTTATCAAAATATTGCTTGGGGAGGCCTTCGACAAAGAAAGGAACACTATGATGGATAACATTTCCCAGATACTTCAATGACTACCCATCGACGACGCATCTGCATCTAGTAGCCACTCTAGAGGCACCACTCCTTTCAAGATAAAATTCAACTTCGACATTCCTATATTTGAAGGCCAGATAGATTCAGACGCCATAGATAGATGGTTGAATTTGCTGGAAGGGTATTTTTCGGTCCATGATATCTTTGACTGAGAAAAAATTGCTTTTGCACTCCTCAAATTCGTCCCCCATGTTTAAGAATGGTGGGAAACCTACTGTGAGAAAAAGGACAAGAGGGAACCCTCTCTGTTCTCAGCCGCCCCCACTTTGAACTCATCTTGAGACAACATCAAGGAACAATATTACCCCATGGGGAGCTATGAGGACAAGTACATCTAATGGGCCACGCTGCGCAACAAAGGGATCAAGATGTGCATGAACTGACGAATATGTTCTATAATCTACGCACAAATATTGGAATTAAAGATTCAAAGAGACATTTGGTGCTCAAGTACCGAAACTATTTGCATAGATACATTCAGGAGGAAATGTATTACCTCAACGTTACTTCGCTTGGCGCGACATATCGATATGCCTCTAAGACCGAGTTGAAATTTAACTAGAGGAAGCAAGACTTTGGATCCGCGAATCTGAAGCCAGGGAAAGCCGCCCCCAAACTGTAGAACAAGGGGTAAAGTCAAAGTGGGGCAACTCAGAACAACACCAAAAGACAAAGAAGGACACAGGGAAGTGGTGTGAATTTCATAATAGCTCCACTCATAACACAAGCGAGTGTTAGGCCAAACAGTCATTGGTGGCCTAACTGAAGGCATCTGAATCAGACACATGTTATGATTCTGAGTCAGAACCGAACAAGGGGAATGAAAAAGGGAAGCAGATCATTGATGCAGAACCCAGTGCCATCGTTTCCACCGCTAAGCTCCAGAGGGAGGATCCTGATGATCCAGAGTAGGGGTAACGCCTCTTCCATTCGCAGATGTGGGTGAAGGGTTCCCCACTACAATTATTTGTTGATAACGGAAGCCAAAAGAACCTCATTTCAAAAAAGGTTGTGAAGCGGCTCAACCTACCGACCACAACACACCAGCAGTGTCGCCTTCAGTACAACATCAAGCCCTTCACAGATGAGGTACTGTGTGATGTTGCCCCTCTTGATGTGTCTGATGTATTATTGGGCCAACCATACTTGTGCAAGTGACATGTTGTGTATGAGTCTAGGCCTCATTCTGTTATTATTACTTTGGGAAATAAGTTGTACAAGATACTGAAGGTACTACCACCTCCTCCCATACCTTTGATTGCTATAAAGAAACACAGTACGATTATTTCACAAACCAAAAAAATTGTTTTCATTACAATTCACCCGCAGGGAAAGAAGAAGATTATGGACACAACCTCCAAACAGGGCTCCCCTGCGTGGTAGCATTATATTGACAAATTAGTGGAGGAATCCAGGGACATTTTCTCCTCACCCATAGAGGTTCCTCTACATTATGAGGTCAAGAACTTCATTGATCTAACCGTAGGCACCTTGCTAGCTGATGTTGCCATACCTCATGCGACCACACAGACATAATCAACATGTGTATTGTCTGAGGCTGATAATGCAACCAAATTTGTTGAACGCATCCAACATGTCTGCCAGTAGGTCCACGACATCTTGGAGAAATCCAATGCCAGGTACAAGCAGCGCCATGATCAACATCGAGTCCCACACAAGTTCCAAGTGGGCGACACAGTTTGGCTACATTTGCGAAAGGAGTGCCTCACTGGAACCCATCGCAAGCTTTGCCTTTTCCAATATGGGCCATACACCATCACCAAGGCTATAGGGGACAATACCTTTGAGCTCAGTATTCCACGATTCCTTGGTCTACACCCATTGTTCAATGTGGACCGCCTTTGACCCTACTTTCCACCTCTACTGGACACCTCCGACATTGCAGAACAACTCACGCCAACAGATTTAAACTCAAACTACACGGATTAGGCCACCACGGATTGTATCATGGACATGAAAATCAAGAACACTCGCCTTCAGAAGATCCAAATGTATCATGATGTCAAAGTTGGCCAACTCCTGCACCAAGGCAAGTGGCTCACCAATGACCAAGTTCAACAGAAGTTTCCTCATCTCATGGAGGAACTCAATGCAATGGGGACCATTGCTTCCTAAGGGGGGAGGAATGATCAAGGTGGATATTGGTGGCCACTCGCCTATTCCACTTGGACCCCCACCATTGTTTCTTTCAATTTTTCAGTTTTTTTAATTGTAGCACAATTTACTATTTTTAGGAAATTTTCAGGTCCTGAAATTCAGGAGCCGTTTTGAGGCCCTAAACGACATTTTTTGGGAAAATCGAGAGCAGCATGGGTCATTAAATAATGTTTTTCACTCAAAATTTCTAGTCCTCGGATAGATATTTCTAATGAGGTATTGTGTGTGTCAAATGATGATTGTATGCCAAAGTTATGTCCCTAGGAAGTTGATGTACCAATTTACCCAAATGGGGCCCATAGTTTTGACACTTCATCTCCTAGGGTTAGGTTTTTGGATGTTTATGGTTTTTCATTGTTTCTCAATAATAAATAGTCATTTGAGCCTCATTATAACATAGTTCATAGGCATGTAGTCACCACATCTCTTCTCAGAGATAAGCTACCATCGCCCTAGCTAGTTTATGTCCATTCTGTTTGTAAGAATATTTTAGTTATTTGATATTAATGAAATGAAGTTTTATTTCCACTGCATATTTTCGTTTATTTTTATTTATGTATTTTATTGTGTTCTTGAATAAATACAGATCAGTGGTATCAGAGCGGTCTTCTCTTTATCGATATTTATTTTCATGTCCCCAACGAGGTCGAGGTATAAGGAGCTAGGGCTCGATCTAGTTGAACCTTGGAAAGACCAGGCTTGAAAACCCCAACAACTTCCCATGGCGGAAGAAAAGAAAGATGAGGGAGCATGAGATCCTATCAAAATATTTCTTAAGGAGGCCCTCGAGAAACAAAGGAACGGGATGATGGAAAATTTTTCCCAGATCCTTAAACGACTGCCCACCATTGGTGCATCTACATCCAACAGCCACTGTGGAGGCGCCACTCCTTTCAAGGTACAAGTCAACTTCAACATTCCTGTATTTGAAGGCTAGATAGATGCATACATCGTAGATAGATGGTTGAATTTGCTGGAAGGGTATTTTTCGGTCCATGATATATCTAACCGAGAAAAGATTACTTGTGAACTCCTCAAAGTGACCCCCCATGTCAAAGACTGATGGGAAACATATTGTGAGAAAAAGGAATAGAGGTAACCCTCTCTATTCTCGGCTGCACCCACTTTGAATTCGTTCCGAGAGTGCATCAAGGAACAATATTACCTCATGGGGAGATATTATGGAGATTAATCCCTCTTGCAGATAAGAGTGATCTCCCTAGTATCCTACGGATAGCTAGAAACAAACATCCATTTGTAAATAGTTTTCTCTAGATTATATGCGATTCAGAATTATTATAAATAAAGAAAAAGGACATGCTCCTACCTTGAAATCCAATGTTCGGTGCAGTCTTTTATCCAGTTGCTCCAAAGAGGCTTCTTTAGTAAGTAGAACCTGCAATCAAAGACAGACAAAAGAATTAAAAGCACCTGCAACATATAATGATTGAGAACAACTAATCTAACTTAGTGATCAAGGAATCTAAGCATTGAATTATTCAAATAGACACAAGAACAACTCAATGAGAAAAGGAGATCCATATGTATTATCTTGAATGAAAGAGTAACTTTACAACCTGATGCCTTGATGTCGTACAAGTTCCTCTCGGGGTCCTGAACAATCGTTCCTCCTTCAGATTGACAAGCCTTCCTCTCTTTGAACTAATATGAAGTTATGGACATGAGTGTGTGATCATTCTCATACCAATAATGACTAGTGTAGAGAGTATTCTCTCTTGACAATTTCTTCAGCAACCAATATGTATGTCTACCCTTGAGACTGAAACATGAGCTCAATTTATAGGGAAATGGAGGTGGTGTCAGTTCCATGAAGAGGGGGATGGATTCCTCTCATGAAGGGATTTGAGCTCCATAGACCAAGGGATAAGCTCCATGAGTAGAGGGATAGAGCTCCATGAGTGGAGGGATAAAGCTCAAACAGATCGCACCTCTAGAAGCTTCCATTTGGGAGAATATTCGTCCAAATGGGCTTCTAGAACTTACTTTTTCCTTTATTTGACTGTTTATGGGGGTCCGCAGGTTTTATAAGCAGAACGTGTGGGATGTGTCGTAGGCTATAGAACAAATATCTACAGATCCGTAGGAAATAGCTAGGAAAAGTGTAGAGTTAGACTTTAAAGGATTTTAATGAGATTTTCTCTAATTCCAAGACTTGGCTTAGGAACATGTTGTAGCCGCTCCAACACCACCCAAAATTTTGGGTATATTTAAAATTTCGGGCCCCCCTGCTCGCTTAACCATTAAGGTTTTGACCTGGCCTATAGCCATTGAACCTTCTCACCATCATGACGATATTCTTTCACCACAGCTACGCCATGTGCAGGAAGATCATCATGCATTCACTCGAATGGAAACCTCTCCGTGCATTAAATATACTCGTTAGAAGCCCTTTCATCATGGATCATTTAGGCATTCTGTGTACTTCACCAAGCTCATGCAAATTATTTAAGGGCATCATTCTCTAAAGGGTAACTGTGAACTAATATATATTATGATGTCTTATGCAGGTCAATCCCATGAGTGATATACCAAACAACGTCATCACCAAACCAAGGGAAAGAAACTAAAATTAAAACAACAAGAGTGCATTTGCGGAACATGACACTTTTATACCCTGTCCATAGTGGGGATGAGAATCAAGGCTAAAGTTGAAGACCTCTTCAAGGCGTATGATAGGGGTGAGAGCAGTTCAGAATGAAATGTGAAAAGGGGAATATATGTATCACCTATAAGCAGAGAACGAAGATCGCACTAGTCAGGGGAAATTTTCGGTCACGATTAAGCCACATCTTTCCGGGCGTATAGTTTATTTCCTAAAGAAAGAGGCTTACCTGATGCATATGCTTATGTGTTTATTGAAGCAAATGGTGGCTTAAATTAGCAGCATGTATCAATTGCGATACGGTAGTTGTAGCAGATTTTTGAATGCAACCCTTGTCATTTCAAACTTCCACTTTCATGGAATTCAACAAGATCCTAATAAGTTTAAGGACACATATGATGAAGGTCAGTCTATCAATCTACTTAGAAGTGATGTGAGGACTGTTATAAAGCTGCCCGAAGGCATGATGGAAAGTTTTCCAGCAGCATGAGCAATAGTTTTGACTTCATGATTAAAGCTTGGTCTCTTGTCAGTTAATGTGTAGAAAAGTTCTACCTAAAACTGTTCAAGGTTGATGTGATACATTTTCCAATCAATTGTCACAAGAGGTCCCACCCCAATGTAGCACTCCAGATGTTTGGCTAATTATGGAGTGTTATGATTTGTTGATCCCATTGCTAAACTTGAAGGGCAGTTAGTAGCACGCATATTTAAGCACAACTCCACCATTGGTGGAACATATATTGTGGCTGATCTTTGTTCGCAAGAGGACATGGTGGTTTTTTCTTGCTGCATATTTGATCGTGGTAATTACGTATGGAAAGCATATATGTCTCACCTATGGTATTTAAAGTTCCACATGGAGGGTGGCTTCCTTTTGTTGTTTCCATTGTACTTGTTATTATAATTCTTAGTTAGAACCATGAAAGACGCAAGAAAATTCGGCATGAAGTGGCCCACAACATGGACTTTGGCTCTCCACCAACTATGAAAGGATATTTTCAACCCAGCATGAGCATGAGAATTATGTTGCCAGCCCAAGGTTTGTTTATATTAGGAGAGTAAGTTTCAAATGCCGAACATGGCAGTTGGTATGTTTATTACCCGAGGAATGGCTAGCTTTTGGGTCGAGTCATGAAGGGTGATGATGGTCGTTCTCCAAGCTCGAGGCTACGTAGGTTGAGATCAATTTAATCATTCTCATGTAGTTAAAATCCAACCATACCTTGTTAAGTCGGAGTACGCCAGAAAACCAAGGGTAGCGCGAGAAAGAAATCAGGCTCAAATAGATGCGTGTAGACTCGTAAGTTGAAAATGTACGAAGGTGCCATGGAGAGATTGCATGAAGGTTTAATTATCCTTTTGACTTTACGATTCTTCTAAGGAGTCTTGATTTTAGCGCAATAACCTTCTCTTCTACGTGTGGCTAATATTTAACACGTGGTGTGGTGGAAGTTCGAGAGGGGAAAAGGGTTAATGATTTTGAAGGTTTACCACAAACGCATATAGAAATCTCATGATCCATACTGGTTGATAAGCGCACTTCAAAAGGATTAAAGTGCCAAACACCGAACATTTGTTTTGCAAGAAGAAATAAACGTATGGTGGCTTCGTTGTGCCTCCCTTAATACATATTATGAAGAAAGGTTTTCCGCACGATTAATATTCATGAGCCCATTTTGAAGATGGATTGAATGTTGTGTTTTAGCATCAGGACAAAGCTCAGTAAAAAAATAACAGGTTGAACATGCTAAGGAAACACATATTTTTCTACGTTCAGTAAGAGGTGAAGGAAATCATGGTTTTTTTGTCACAGGTCGCTGGATGAGGAGATACCATTGTGAAACATGAAGGTAAATAATCACACACTGATGGAAAATTTTCTACCCTCTGCGTCACACAAGACACTGGTCTGCCTTATTTTGTTACGCCTATATCGTGGCATCTCATCCCTCCTATTTTCAACATTGCATGGTTCAACAAGGAGGCAGTGGGTGATTAAGCCACATGGTCACATGTCTGTTGCAGCAGTAACATGCGACCCTGTGACCTCTCACCAAATCGCATATTCGCAACTCTCCTCAAGACTTGAAGTATGCGACTCGACAGTAACATGTGACCCTACGACCTCTCACCAAGTCGCATAGTCGCAACTCTCCTCAATACTCAAAGAATGCGACTCGACTGTCATTTGTGACTCTGCGACCCCTCCCAAGTCACCAAGTCGCAGGGTCACACCCAAGGGAACTCATGCCCGGGGCGGCTCTTCGACTGTGCGACCTCCACGCCATGGTTGCCACCTCATACAAAATCTGTGCCTGTCGGGAAGGGATGTAAAGGAATGGGTGACTGTAAGAGCATGTAAACCTTGTGTTGAAGGAGCGACTTGTGAAAATTGCCTTTGGTGCTTCATAAGCGGCTTTGAAAAATCGTTTGGCTATGACATGTTAAATAAATGACAAATACACAGCATGAGCCCCAGCATATTGCCCCTTTAATTTTCATATTGGCTCAGCCATGTCCCCTTTGAGAAAAAATAAATATATTTCTGAATTATCGCCAAAATCCTCATTAGGTTGCAGCCTAGCAATGCTTTGTTGGAGTCTCACATCGTAGCCCATCCCAACACTTAGCAACACATGGGAGTTTTTTTTTTTGGTTTCGGCATCATCTCCATTGGCAACAAAAGTGAAGTAAGAAGTTAACCCTACACACCTGCCAAATGATGGACATCGGTTGGCATCTCAAGTTCTTTCTTCGCGCCCGTAAACAAGCTCATAGTGGATATGCACAAACTGATCATACATTTCTTACAAAGCAGGACTCAGCAAGGGTCCCAGATAGTTGTTAAAACCCCCTAATTTTATTTTCGATGTTCCTTTTATACATCTGCAATTTTCTGCTGCCTTAATATATGTATATATATATGTATGTATGTATGTATATATATGTATATAATATATATATGAGGCTAATTTATTGTGTTATACATGGCTAATTTAATATTTCCTGTGCAGGTAATATGAGGAGATTATGATGACGACTAGACAAATAATTCCTCACTTCCCCAGAAGTCGTACAACCTGGATTCAAGCCAACAAAGAAACCCTCGTTATGCAGATACTCAGGATCTCGCTCAAAATGAAAACATAACTCTCCCACTTATTGACTCATGGAAATTCCCTTAGCATGACAATGGCATCACTGACAGATAGAAGCTACTGTTTCACGTGGCGAGAACTAAGGATGTCCTCTGGAGAACAAGGTTCTGATATCTCCAAAAGATAACTGTAGAAGGGATAAAAACCCTAGGCCACAGGTCACAAATTTAAAAAATTCGCAAGTCGCAGATTGTTTGAGGTCACAGGTCACAGATCGCATAAGATCGTAGGTCGCAAAAGAGGCCGAGATCGCAGGTCGCAAAATATACTAAGTCGCAAGGTAGCCTAACGGTCAAGAAGGCAAAAATTTAGGGAAGCCCAAAGGGCAAGTTTTGTTCTATAAAAACTTCCTTCGGGAAATTGTAAAAACACCTTTTGTTTGGGACTCAAAGAGATATAGAGCATTGTATAGAAGGACTACACATTTTTGAGTATGAATATAAGCATTTGTTAACTCCATTTTTGGATCTGATGTTGGTCAATGTGTGAACACTATGAGTATTTTGTTTTCAGTTTATAACATCTTTTGATTAATGAAACTGTGTCTCCAATTACATCATTTATGCATTATAGTTTTCTAAACATGTGTTAATGGTGCTAAGTTTATTTCGATTTCCCAATGAATGTTAATAAATTTGTTTGCTGACATTTATATTATCACCAAAACCATTTAAGGAAGTGAAGGGTATTCTACCATAAAGAATTGTTTCTTCTTTAGTTAGCATAGCGTACAAGCATGACCCTAATGATATGCTATTGACAACATTTCCTTTGGCTCCATGCTTTATAATTCAGCTTGCTACGCATAGTGTTGTATGTTCATTTAATTCATCAATCATGTGTCTTGTATCATCCGAATAAGCATGTGTCCACAGGTTTATAGAGTCCTACTGAGACCCAAGGAAAGGATAATTAAGCGGTAGCCGGACCCACACCCCGAATGGGATCCCTATTCCAAATGCTTTGGAGTCTAGTTGGGACTTTTTACCGGGGAGATCCCCTGCTATTGGTCAGACATATTTTCCCATCAATAGAATTAGCGCTAGAAGGAGGTCCAATGATAAGCTGAGCCCTTAGAGCCTGCAGTCAATCTTATATCTGTAATGGCTCGTCCCCAAATCATTCTCCCAAGATTTTTGTCGGATTTTGTTGGTTCTCGATGCTCAATCCCTGATGAAATTCTGTATCACTTGTCCCAGTTAAAATTCGATGGTGAAAATGGAGTTTCCATAACTGAACACCTTTCAGATTTCTGTGACTTTTGTGAGTGTTACGAAATTGACAATGAAGAGGTGGCTTGTGCTCTTTTCTCCCTCACTCTCGAAGGTCGCATTAAGAAATGGTGCCGCACATTGCTGGTAACGTCCATCCATTCGTGCGAGCAGCTCGCCGATGAATTACAACAAGCTTTTCACAGGTACGATTTTCAAAATGTATCAATAAAGTTAAATGACATCAGAATGGAACCTTAAGAATATCTAGAGGATTTCTCTATCAGATTTGTCCATTATTGTTTTAAGTTCCCTGAAAAGGATGTTGATTGGAAATATTTCAGTGAACAGTTCAGGCATGTGGTTTTCGTTTCCCTTGAACAATTTCAATCAGCAACCGATCCTGATCCTAGTGTTTACTATGATGACCCGCAAGTTTCCAGTTGTTCAAACTTTGCCCCTGATGTTTCCTTGTCCATCTCCCCGAGTCCAAACCACATTAAGGCCTCCAAGGAGAGTATTACTATTTGTGATATTCCTATTCCTCCTCTTGGATTGTCGTATAGTGGAGTTGTGACCTCGAAAGTTCTGAGTAATGATAGACGTGTGCAAGAAAATAAAACCTGTTGTACAACCTCTGAATATTTCATGCACCTTGTCAAATCAGAGCTTGAAAACCATAGTGGCCCATCATCTCTCCTGGTTAATGAAACCTATCTCGATTCCACTAAATGTTTCCCTGGACACAGTCCTAAATCTCATTCACATACTGATAATAAACTAACTCTTGTCCCGGATGAAGTTGATTTCCTCGTGAGGCCTGCAGGATCATTGTTCTCTCTGGATGACACGAAGGTGCGAGATGAAGGTCCTTGTATGATTGATGCACCTGCATCTGAATCATTTCATCCATTATTCCCTAATTTATTTCAGGAGTCTGCCACACCAGTAATTTCTTCGAGTCATTCAAAATTTTCTTATACTAGTACTGGCGACAATCATAAGCACGCCGGTGGGGTTTCACAATCGCATTACAAAATTGATAAATATCTTAGATCTGATCTTTTTCATCCGAAATATTTAAACAGACATAGGAGTGACCCCCTTTCTTGGCAACCTCAAGATTTCACTTTTATTGATCCATCCCAATTGTTGACTCCCGGGGAGCCTAACGTGCCAGGTACCCAACCTGATCAAATCGATGGCTCCAGTGATCACTGCTTTTCTGAAAACATATTCACTCATGCCTCTGAGGACTGTGTTAGCCACCTATAAAATTTGTTATAGAAAAAGGTGGCTAAGACTTTTTGGAGCCTTCAAGGAACAAATTTTATTGCTAAAAAGTGTTGTCTCTTGAAGACTCTTGAAGGCCTCATGCCTCTCTCCAAAATCTTCATTGCTCTTTCCATTTTATACTCAAAAATTCTGCTGATTTCATGAGAAGAAACTGCTGCAAAATCATCATTTTTCCTTTCCTCCACTTAAAAATAACCTTCATTTGCTCCCCTTTTTCTCCATAAAACTCCTCTATTTTCATGATCCTTCTTCTTCCCTTCATGAAAATCATTTTTTACAAGGTTAATAACTCACTTTTTAGCCTTACCGAAACCCCCAAATCCATTGAAAACTCAGAAAAATTTCATTAAAAACAAGTTTTTACTACTATGGACTTAAGCCCCCTTGGGCTAAGTCCTAACCACTTCCCCACCATATGCTTTGGGGCTGGAACCAAGCGCTAACCCTTTTCAGCGCTTATCGCATCGCAAAATTCCAATGGGTTGATTGAAAAACCCGAGCCCGAGGCTTCGATTGCGATTAGCCCTTTGTTATAACGCCCCGGGCATATTGTATTTCACGAAGACCAAAGGCCCCGCAGTCGGGCGCTAGCCTTTTCATATATATATATTCCGCCACCAAAACCTTTGTGTTATTAAATTTTTGAGTTTTCATACGTTATAAAGGGTTTCCTCCCGTTCGATTTAAAAAGAAATCCCTGATCACTCAATCACATTGCATTTTTCGATCAGTACATTTGTTTGTCCCCTTCGATCGGCCATCCCTCCGATTAATTACCCACCATTGATCTGATCCTTAGATCAATGGTCATCACTCAATTGCATCGTGAGTTTTCAGCTCTATGCTATTTCTTTCCCCGCCGATTGAATGTCTCTGATTACATCCGAACTGTCCGTTTGATCTCATCCAATGACCCACAATCGCTCCAATTATTAACCCTCCCTCCGCCCTTTTAACTCCTCTAATTCACTCTCCACCATCGATCTGATCTGCAGATCGACGACCAGCACTTAAATGTATTGGCGTTTCCCTGTACATCAGCGCCATTTAAGTTTTTCCCCCGATTGCGATCCTCCGATTGGATCTGGACCGTCCACGTGTCTAGATCGGACGGTCCCAGATCATTCCGTCTTATTCTTCCCTCCCCTCTCCTTTTTGATTTCTCTTGTCTTATCTCCACCGTTGGATGCTACCATCCAACAGCTACGCTCCTCCCCACATCCTCTGTAGTAGTTAAACCCACAAACACAGGATTTTTTAATTCTTTTCGTATTTTTCAGGTTTGAATGGTTTGTTCTGTTATATTAACGAGAAAGCCGAAGGCCAGGAATGATGATTCCCTCGCCTTTGATTTATCAAAGGGAACCATTCACGGGGCTCTGCTCCACGTTTCGTCAATGCTTCATGGGAATTGATGCCTTGAAGAGCCCTACGCGACCTGCACATCAATAAGACATTGTGTTATTAAATCAGAATTAAAAAAGTATCAGTGTTGAAGACAGAACACAGTAGAACAAAAGTTTGAAGACAAATTTGTGGGGATTACGGCTAAGATTGATTATCAAAATCCTAATCCCCCAAATTAAAACACAGTTAAAATAAAATCATAAGTGTTCAACAGACAGAAAGGTCTCCACCGCCACATCTGAGGAAAATTGATTCCTCTCAGCTACCACAGTGCCACCTGTAGCCACAAGCATTCAAACAGAGGCTGAAGTTATTGAGAAAAATAATATATTCACCTCAACGCAGCCAGAAAGTTACTTCTGCAAGGAACTTAATGCAAAAAATATCTGCAGAGTTACTCCAACATGACACAGAGCCTCAAAAGTCAATGAAAGCTCCCACCGAGCTTAATCTTAAATGTAAATCCATTAATACCGTGAGCACACCTGTAAACTTCTTCATCGAGCCCCTCAAAGGCTGAGAAGTCATTAATCTGTATTAATTATCTTGGGAGATCTTTTATCAGATCTCACCTCCTCATTCTTCTATAAATACCTCTGTAGAAGATGAGAAATTGTTGGTTGTTGAATTTTGAAATATACTTGAGCTAGAAACTCATACTTGTAAATAGTGTTCACTGGCCCTTGAAGCTCTGTTTGCATTTATATTAGTTAGGCTGAATAGTGAAGATGATTGTTGAACAGAAAACATTGGACCTGAAGACTGTAACTGGTTTGACATTAATAACAAGCTGTTTCTTGGGATCCTGGTCTATATCACTGGTGAAGTGCCCTTTTCTTTGTTATTGTTTTCCTTCTATGTATGTCATATTGTTCACTATTCTCCGATAAAGAACAACATTTATAGAGTTAGGATTTACTATTTTCCAGTACCCTTCTCTAACTGATAAGATTTATCTCAATGTTTTCCTCCAATTTGTTTATTTAAGAATGATTCAATACAATTTAAGCAGTTAGGAATGTTGGCATTCCCTCGTCCAACTGTTTGCTTTAAACATTGTTCTTGAAAGTTATTTTCATCATTTTCTTATTAAAGTTAGACTAGTAAAGTGATGGTTTGCCTTGTTTCTAGTTTCTATTCTCCAAAGGTAGATTTTGAAGGTTTCCCTTGGTGTTGGCCGAAAGCAGATTAGGTTTAAAAGTACCTTATCTGATCTTAGGTTACACTTTGTTTCTCTTATGTGTTTTCATACTTTCTGAAGGTAATTATGCGGATTACCGGATTGTTTGTCAATTAAGTTTCTTTAATACAAACTTGCCCAAGAAGTCTACAGTTAGCCCTGTTCTTGGTTGGTTTTAAACAGTTACTTAAGAGGCTTTTCTTGTTTGGACTGACTATAAATCCCTTGAGAAATTATTATCAGTTTCCACCCCTCCAACACTTTATTGTTTCCATTCCATCATTTTAATCTCAATAATCTTGTGATATAGATGACTTTCCCCTTGGATCACTCTTGATGTTGTTGCTCAATTAAAGCCCTGTTATGACTCCATCTCCCAATGGACTAAAAACCAGCGTTATATCTATATTTTAGCCAAAGATGTTCTATTTTCTTGCAACTTCACACCTTTGAAACTCTTTGCATTTAGGAATTTCCACCTCAAATAGTAAATCATGCTCAACCATCCAAAAACAAAAAAAACCCTTGGCCTTCATAATTAGCCTAATATCATTACCCCAAACTTCAAAGACAAATCCATCTTTGCACTTATTGGAGAGATCCCTCTTTGGACTCAGGAGGGCTAGATCCTAGAATCCCAAAGTGGTTGAAATAATGTTGCTTCTGCAGTTTTAGTCTCACCAATCTGCTAAAATTACAGATTCCTAACAGACTGTCATTCATATCTATTTGTCAGCCATATGAAGGCATCAAAATTTGATGATCCGCTTTGTGAAGATTCAAAGACCCATCAGGAAATCAAAGCAATTCAGCTTTTGCTGGCTGTTACCACAAGTTCTTCCAACCCTGATAAGACTCCTCAAACAAGTCCAACTAAGGTTTCTCGAATTAGGGTTTCAGAAATGACGATTCCCACATATCACACTCCTTTCAGCATAACTGCATTGGATATCAGCTCATCCGGGCAGGTATTCCATTTAAGTGATGTTTCCCTGAGCACATATTCCTATCCCCTAACAGCTGGTATGAAACAACCGATATGCCCTAATTTTTTCTCTAATATTTTCAGTTGTTGCCCAGCTAATACCAGTTGCACTCAGGCACAAACGTGTGACGTTTGGAAAACCTCTCTGCTGCCCGAAAATCTTCCGGTAAATTCACCCCATCCTAGGAAATCTAAAGAATCTGATATGCTGGATTGCCAATCTGTCAGTGCGCAAACATTTGGCCAAATTGATACAAAGCCCATGGACATTTTTCAAATCACCACAATTTACTATCACATCCATTCGCCTGTTGATCTCGCCAAACCATCAAAGTTGGGAAGCCCCGCACTCAAAGGTCCGGAGTTTTTTCAATACGGTGAGGAATTTCAGCCTCCACTAATGTTTGATTCGGATCCTCATATCCTCGACAAAACCCAGGGACAACTCCGAAATACGGTTTTCAAAATTAGGGTTTCTGCTCTTGGATTCGCAAGTATCTACAATTTTCTTGGCAGACGCTTATTTTTTCCCTCCCATCAATTTGATCATCCTCAACACCATGATGAGGTTTTTGATTGGTTTGACGGATCCTATCCAGTGGATATACCTTCGAATAGGCAATGGATTACCCCTTTTCCGTCAGACCTAGGGTTATGCGTGGATGGGTGTGTGTCATTTATAAATGATTGTAAGTTTCAAAAAAATATTTCTATGTATCAGGATGAAAGTGAAATTCAGCTTGCACAATCCATTGTGGCATGTTCCCTGGTAAGTAGCCATCACCTTCTTGCTGTTATGCATGCTCTTCAGGTAAGTCTTGTTGTTGGTGCACAATTTTGTATGCTAGCTCTGATCCTGAACACTATTGTTCTTACAGGACGGGAACTAATGCGGTGGCAGCACTGGAAAGCTAATTTCACATGACCCGACTGCCTCTTTGGTTAAACTAGGGTTTTAGGTTTAGGCTAGCTAGGATCTGTTAATAAAAGTTTGTTAGTTCAAGTTGTTAATTAGGTTTACGTGCGAAAGTTTTGCTTTCTAGTTTAAAAGTATGTCTGCTGTCTTTGCTTACGATTAATATCTTAGGCATCATCATTTTACATTGATTTTGCACCCATCTCTCTTTCAGTTTACTTATTGCTGCATAATGTTCAGATAATCAATGCTTGTGTTTCACCTTCTTTTCCACCTGCAACTGGTTGATCGTTCTCGCACATGGCATTGCATTGCATCATGAGCCTCGTCTATCACACCGCATCGTACACTTTCTTCCTTACATCATTTGCACAAGTTGTTGACATAGCTTTGAAGGTTTCGATATATCACATACCTCGGCACAAGCCCTCATTTAAACCCTGATCACCTTGCTGACTTGTTTTGCCCCAATTGCTAAAAAAATAGCTCCATTGTTTGCGTGAGGTTGCGGTGGTTACCTCAAGAAGCAGCTTCTCTCAGGACAGGTCATCAAAGTCACGTTCTCAAAAAAATTCCTATGAGTCTAAATTCATTAGTTGGGGAGATACGAGCCAGTTTTTTGTGGGGAACCCTAATGAGTTTGAATGGCCCATACATGTAACCTAAGCCTTGTGCCTAGCATAGTCTCGCACATATTAATGATCTGTTTTTCACACTTCGCCTGTGGGTGGTAGATGGGATGTGAAGGCTTTGCATGGGGGCAAACCCAAATAAGGATATCTTTCAGTTTCTATCAAACAAGAAACAACCTCTCTTGCCCGTAAAATAAGTCGGGATCCCTCATCCGCCCATGAAAAATAAGTGCCACGAGCACATGAAAATAAGTGCTACAAGCACATGAAACAAATAAGGGAAAAGGTTTGATAAAGGCTTCCTGCATAGAGAGGTGATGCAACAACTCCACCGGGGTACTGACCAGGCTCGCTAGTAGCGGGGCAACATTTGTGATTTCTTGAAGTGACTTTGCCGAGGTACTGTCCAGGCCTGCTGGCAGTGGAGCAACACCAGAAACATATTTTAAAAATTCTAAATATAATAAGCCTGCTGCCTTGCTCTCTACATCATCAACCAACCATTGGCATCCGTGATCTTCCTTTTTGACGCGTTTTGATTAGTGAGACCTAGCTGGGGCACAAGGATTGGGCATATCTGAAAAGGTCAAAATAATACATGGGTACCCTCAGAGCTTGTTCAATTTTCCCTTGCATCACTACCTGGACTCAGACTTTTGTTGGGGTGTTGACAGAGATGCTGGATTCTACCAGTGGTTCACCAATTGTTGTAGCCGCTACAACACCACCAAAAATTTTGGGTATATTTAAAATTTCGGGTCCCCCTGCTCGCTTAACCATTAAGGTTTTGACCCGGCCTATAGCCATTGAACCTTCTCACCATCATGATGAGATTATTTCACCATAGCTATGCCATGTGAAGGAATATCATCATGCATTCACTCGAATGGAAACCTCTCTGTGCATTAAATATACTCGTTAGGAGCCCTTTCATCATGGATCATTTAGGAATTCTGTCTACTTCAACAAGCTCATGTAAATTATTTAAGGGAATAATTCTCTAAAGGGTAACTGTAAACTAATAGATATTATGATGTCTTATGCAGGTCAATCCCACGAGTGATATACCAAACATCGTCATCACAACACCAAGGGAAAGAAACTAAAATTAAAAAAACAAGAGCGCAGTTGCGGAACATGACACTTTTATACCCTGTCCATATTGGGGATGAGAATCAAGGCTACAGTTGAAGACCTCTTCAAGGCGTATGACAGGGGTGAGAGCAGTTCAGATTGAAATGTGAAAAGGGGAAGATATGTATCACCTATAAGCAGAGAACGAAGATCGCACTAGTCAGGGGAACTTTTCGGTCATGGTTAAGCCACATCTTTCCAGGCTTATAGTTTCTTTCCTAAAGAAAGAGGGTTACCTGATGCATATGGTTATGTGTTTATTGAAGCAAATGGTGGCTTAAATTAGTAGCGTGTATCAATTGCGATACGGTAGTTGTAGCATATTTTTGAATGCAACCCTTGTCATTTCAAACTTCCACTTTCATGGCATTCAACAGGATCCTAATAAGTTTAAGGACATATATGATGAAGGTCACTCCATCAATCTGCTTAGAAGTGATGTGAGGACTGTTATAAAGCTACCCGAAGGCATGATGGAAAGTTTTCCAGCAGCATGAGCAATAGTTTTGACTTCATTATTAAAGTTTGGTCTCCTGTCAGTTAATGTGTAGAAAAGTTTTACCTAAAACTATTCGAGTTTGATGTGATACATTTTCCAATCAATTGTCACAAGAGGTCCCACCCCAATGCAGCACTCCAGATTTTTGGCTAATTATGGAGTGTTACGATTTGTTGATCACATTTCTAAAATTGCAGGGAAGTTAGTAGCACACATATTTAAGCACAGCTCCACCATTGGTGGAGAATATATTGTGGTTGATCTTCGTTCACAAGAGGACATGGTGGTTTTTTATTGCTGCATATTTGATGGTGGTAATTACATATGGAAAGCATATATGTCTCACCTGTGATCTTTAAAGTTCCACATGGAGGGTGGCTTCCTTTTGCTGTTTCCATTGTACTTGTTATTATAATGCTTAGTTAGAACCATGAAAGACATAAGAAAATTTGGCATGAAGTGGCCCACAACATGGAATTTGGCTCTCGGCCAGGTATGAAAGGATATTTTCAACCCAGCATGAGCATGATCATTATGTTGCCAGCCCAAGGTTTGTTTATATGAGGAGAGTAAGTTTCAAATGCTGAACATGGCAGTTGGTATGTTTATTACCCAAGGAATGGCTAGCTTCTGGGTCGAGTCATGAAGGGTGATGATGGTCGTTCTCCAAGCTTGAGGTTATGTAGGTTGAGCTCAATTTAATCATTCTCGTGCTGTTAAAATCCAGCCATACCTTGTTAAGTCGGAGTACGCCATAAAACCAAGGGTAGCACGAGAAAGAAATCAGGCTCAAATAGATGCATGTAGACTCGTAAGTTGAAAATGTGCGAAGGTGCCATGGAGAGATTATGAAGGTTTAATTATCCTTTTTAATTTACGATTCTTCTAAGGAGTCTTGAGTTCAATGCAATAACCTGCTCTTCGACATGTGGCTAATATTTAATGCGTAGTGTGGTGGAATTTTGAGAGGGGAAGAGGGTTAATGATTTTGAAGGTTTACCACAAACGCATATAGAAATCTCGTGATCCATACTGGTTGATAAGCACACTTCAAAAGGATTAAAGTGCCAAAAACTGAACATCCATTTTGCAAGAAGAAAGCAATGTATGGTCGCTTCGTTGTGCCTCCCTTAATACATATTATGAAGATTGGTTTTCCGCGCGATTAATATGCATGAGCCCATTTTGAATATGGATTGAACGTTCTGTTTTAGCATCAGGACAAAGCTCAGTAAAAAAATAACAGGTCGAACATGCTAAGGAAACACATATTTTTATGCGTTTGGTAAGAGGTGAAGGAAATCGTGGTTTGTCTGTCATAGGTCACTAGACGAGGAGATACCATGGTGAAACGTGAAGTTAAATAATCACACACTGATGGAAAAGTTGCTACCCTCTGCGTCACACAAGAAACTGATCCACCTTATTTTGTTACGCCTATATCATGGCATCTCATCCCTCCTATTTTCAAAATTGCACGGTTCAACAAGGAGGCAGTGGGCGATTAAGCCACGTAGTCGCAAGTTTGTTGCAGCAGTAACATGCGACCCTGCAACCTCTCACCAATTCGCATAGTTGCAACTCTCCTCAAGACTCGAAGAATGCGACTCGACAGTAACATGTGACCCTATGACCTCTCACCAAGATGCATAGTCGAAACTCTCCTGAAGACTCGAAGAATGCGACTCGACTGTCATTTGCGACTCTACGACCCCTCCCAAGTCACCAAGTTGCAGGGTCGCACCCGAAGGAACTCATGCTCGGTGCGACTCTCCGACTATTCGACCTCCACACCATGGTTGCGACCTCATACAAAATCTGCGCCTGTCGATAAGGGATGTAAAGGAATGGCTGACTGTAAGAGCGTGTAAACCTTGTGTTGAAGGAGCTACTTTTGAAAATTGCCTTTGGTGTGTTGGTATCCTGTGTTTTGATAGTTAGGAAAATCAAAAGACAAGGCAACATCAAACCCTTCTTTAAAGTTCCAGGATCTAGCCCTCCTGTTTTCAGAGAGGGCTCTCTCAAATTTATTTGTTTTGCAAAGGTTTATCTTGTTTGCTTAGAGCATTGGATTTTAGACTAGTTATTAAGTGCAAGTGTTTGTTTGTTTGTTTGGTTGAAAGACATAAGAAAACATGAAAGGTCTAGGAAATATAGATAGAAATGGGAAATTCTAGATTCATTGTGTAATGGAGTCAAGAAGAGGTTGTTACAAACTTATCAATGGATATGGGATATCAGAGGGCAAATCTAACTTGGCCATAGGATCCTTTGGTTTTTGGAATGAGATGGACATTAATGGCTTAGAAAGAGAGTTTGAATTCTCATCAAAGGGAATTTGAAAAGATAAGTTGAACAATAAAGAGGTATTTGATAGATAGGGCTAGCCATAAATTCTACAAACCACACTTTAAGCAAATAATGACTTCAAAACAGCTTTTAAAATGAAATCTAAGATTCGGGAGAACATCCTATTTCCTCAAAAATTTTATTTCAAATGACTTATAAGAGAGTCACTGATAATTGCAATCATAGAAGAGGGAACACCTAAAAACATCTATGATCACAACTATAAAGACCTTCAAAACAATTGTTCAAGCAAGGACAAAGGGCATGATCAAAACAAACCTCCTTGGCTAACTTAAGACAATGGTGCTTCAAAGGGAGACTTCAACAACAGCTTTCAAGTGATAGCAGACAAGCAGGGAAAACCATAAATCATGCTGAAACCAACTATTTGAGCTATTATAGAAATAAACAAGCATGAGGACTAAAGAGAGAGATTGAAGACTCTAAAATACCTTAGCAGAAGAAAACATAAAACAGTGAAGGATGAACAGGTCTAAGGTGCTTCTAGGAGTCATTTCTTAGCCTAAAACTTTCATCCTACTGTAGTAAGCATTTATGGAACAAAATGAAAACAAGAGAAAACATTAAACAGTTCATAATACTTCACCAATAGCCAAGCTCATGGATCCAATGATAGAGCCTTTTCAAGAACAAGCATGCAACATCATCATCAGGCTTCCAAGACTTCAATTTCTTCCTCAACTTCAGACAGACTATGTATTACTCAAGAGAATTTCAGTATTACAACTAGTGAACAATCAACCAAAAAATTCTCATCTTCTTCAGAAGTGTTTATAGAATAAATGAGGAGGTGTAAGAGTTTAGGATTAAAATGCAATAAATTCTATACTAAATGCAACTCCTAGCCTTGAAAACCATGCAAGGCCTAGGGCAGGAGAGCATTGAATTATGATTCTCTTTCATGTACTCTGTTTTTTCTATTCTTAGGCTAAATTGGCAAAAGGATTGACTTCGAGGCTTACTTGTCCCTTAAAATAACTTCCCTGATAGTTTCAGATTTTGTTCTTTCTTTGGTAATAAATTTTCAGGTGTCTTTATGAAAATATCTTCTGTTTAGGCAATAAATATGCCTTCTCTTGATTTATTTAGACTGAAGGTGGCTTTTGGTAGCTGGAGAGGATTCAATTAGCCTTTGATGTGGTAGTGGAGGCTTTCTCAGACTGATAGATATTATTGTTTTAACCTAAAACACGGTTAATTTTCTTTTGATCTGCGTTCTAGGCCTAATTTGTCTTAATCTCTGTCTTCAGGTCTTAAAATTGTCTTCAATTGTGGATCAGGCCTTTGATTAATTGAATTTATGCCTTAATCCTTCAAAAACTGTGTTAACAATATTCAAACATGATTTTTGCTTTGATTTTATCCCTGGATACTAATACTCTTTATTGGATCAAGGTTTACAGTGTTTTGTTTGTTGTGCAGGCATACAGAGGGTTTTATCGTGTTATAACTGCTCATGAGGCACAGATAAATCATGATGTGAAACCCTGCAGAATGATCCTCATTATGAATAGTGGCCTAAGGGATCGTCATCCCCGGTGTTTGATTTTCTTTTAAAACAATGGAAAAACCATTAAAACCTGCAAAAACAAAGAAAAATTAAGAAAATCCTGCGGGGATTGTTTTAAACTGCTTTGGAGGTTTAGGTTAGATCGTGACCGTTGGATGAAAGCCACCAATGGCGAGGATTGCTCGATGGGGTCAGATGGGGAGGCGGTTGGATAAATGGTGGTGGAGATTAAGTCCGGGTCGTTGATCTGCAAAGATCAACGGTCGATATTGATCGGGTTTATATAATGCAGAGGGGGCAACATTATAGCAAAATGGAAGAAATTACAAATAAAAGAGGGCGAAAAACCTTTGGTGGAGGTTAAATGGGGTTAATGAAATTTGGGGTTTCTAGGTGATTTTGGGTTTTTAGGAATTAACTTCTAGACTCAAAGTTATGCGATATGGAGTCTTGGCCGTCAGATGAAAGGCGAGCAGATCCAACGGTGGAGATGAGAGCGTGATAAGATAAGTTGCGCGAGCGAAAGAAGGTGGGCAAGGTCAAGGTGGTTTTGATCTAGACCGTTGGATCTCAGGAATGGATGGTCAGGATTCATTGATGGGGGAGGTAGGTTCCAAAGGAGTTGGGCCTACCGGGTCATATCTGGACCGTTAGATCTTTAGAATGAAGGGCTCAGATTTAATCTTAGGGTAAATGAACCAGAAAATGAGGCAGGTGTCGGGCGAAGGTTTGGTTAAGTGTGGGCCGTTGATCTGTAGAGATCAACGGTGGCCCTTCGCCGAGAAATTTATACTGTAGGGTTGTATAAAATAACAAAGGAAGTCAGGTTGATCTGGACCATTAGATTTATGAAATGGATGGCCCAGATCTGATCGCAAGCTCGCGAATTGGCGGAGGAGAGAGGAAGGTGCAACAAAAAACTTGCGTTGCGATTACACGTGGGCCATTAGATTTTAGAGAGATCGACGGTCAGGATGAATTGATGGTTTTTAACGTCGGAGGGTCATAGCGGAGGGCGATTAATCTGGGCCATCGGTTCTTGTGGATTCGACGGTCCCGATTGAATTGCAAGATTGCAATCGAAGGAGGGAAAGGGGAACACAATAAAGAAATTTTGTGATGTGATTGAGTCAGAGCCATCGATCTTAGAACTAAATCGACGGTGGAGATTAAGTCATTAAGGCCAAAGGCAGAAATTCAGGATTTGGAACGGAGCGATGGGGATCGTCGGATTTGGGCACAGTAGAGAGGATCAACGGTAGGGAATTTATTGCTGGATCACATCGGCGGGGAGAAAGAACCAAGGGTAAATTAAAAACTTACGATGCGCTTTAGCGCCTGCCGTCAGATCTGGGAGTAAGATCGACGGTGGAGATTTAATCGGAGGGGTGATGGAGGAAGATTATGGGTGCGATGTGAGTTTAGCATTGGCCGTTGGATTTATTAAAATCAACGGCAGAGATTGGATCCTGGGTTGAAAGGAGAAAACTCATCGCATCGAAGATTTTTAGAATAACAAAGGGAAAAAGTTAATAGAAACTTCGATTTGTGATTTTGCGATTGGGACTTAGTGCTGGTCGCGGCTCCAGGTTTTATGCGGGAAAAAGGAGCTGGGGCTAAAGCCAAAGGGGCTTAAAGCCTTAATGCAAAAAAGACTGTTTTTTAGGATTTTTTAAGGATTTTCAGAGGATTTTGGGGGTTCCGATAAGGTTAAAAAGGAATTTTAAACTTTATCAGAGGGATTTTATAAGGCTTTAAAGGGAAATTCGAAGGAATGAGAGGAAAATGGAAGGGTTTATGGATGAAATGAAGGAGGAAAAATGGAGAAGTGATAATGAGGGAAAAAGAGGCCTCTTAGGTAGTTTCTTCTCTTTGTAAACAACAAATTTTTCAGGTTCATGAGGGAAACAACAGTGAAAATTAACTAAAAGATTAGTTATCTTCATAAAAACTTCAAGGATGATAGGTCCTCAAAGGGGAATTATCTCTTGGAGTTTGTGAAGAACAAAATTAGCCACTTCTTGGTATAATAGATTTTATCAGTGGCTAACAGTGGCTCCACTTGGGGAAGACAGCTGGTTCTTTAGGTGTCTAGAACCTTAGTTGCAATTCTTTGGATTTCATTAAACTAGTGCCTTAATCCATTGGGCAGCCACCTTTCTTTTTTTGATGATCTCTGCAGCAATTTAGAACAATGGAATTATGTCAAAATAACAAGTCTACCTACCCATTCCTAAGAATCCTAACATTTTTTCTTCTTTTCAGAGTGCATTTATACTGGCCAACTCTTTTCAACAACATTTTATTCTTTTGAAAAAACAAAAAACTAATCTAAGTCTAATATTATTCCTCCATGAACTCCGTTTAAAAAATTGAGTTCATAAGTTTCTCTACCTAACTACTGTCTGTTAGGATTAAACTGTCTAACAGATTTTTTATTCTCTAAATTCTAAAGCAAGAAATTCAAAGGCAGACAAGTCAGGATTGAGCAGTCTGACTTGTTGCTGGTCTATGGCATAAAAAAAAGTTGCACATAGAGTAAAATTGGTAGAAAATTTAAAACAAAATGCGAAGGCTTAAGATCTGAAAATTAAAACTTCCTTCTCTTTTTCTTTAGCTCTGATTTTGAATTTATTTTGAGCTGTCTCCTCTCTTCCTTGATTCAAGTTTTGAGTTTATTAGAACTAGTTCTTCATTAATCTCATAGGTTCAAGTTTTGAGCATGTTTGAACCTTTGTTTTTCTAACCTAATCTACCTCATTGATAAGCCAATATTGAGCTGTTTCGCAAATCTAATTCACTAACCTATCATCATAAAATTGAAAAGCTAATTAGTCATGATTAGGCTGTATGACTAACTAGAAGTGTGTTTTTTAGGAGTGGAATTTTGAGCTTGCACACTTTCAGCCTTTGTTTATCTTTTTGGTATGGGGCTGTACCTTTCTTATTTTTACAATCTGCCCTCTTTTCTCTTTTCTATTATTTTTGGATTTTGATTTTCCTAACTTTGAATGCAATGTTTAACAATGATATTTACGATGGAAAATAAAATGCTTTGGAACTCATGACTCTTGGCAAAAGTAATGCTTGATCATCCTGCCATTGACAGGACCTCCATATAGGTCTTCTCCATTCAATTCTTTCAGAAAAAATTCATTGTGACCCCTCTCAGCATGAATAATATAGGGCCCGTTCCACAAGTTCTCAAGCTTTCCATATTTTCCCTTCTCTTCCCTTCTTGAATCCCATTTAAGAAAAAAATTTCCAACTTGGAAATTTTTTGCCTTAGTCCTCTTGTCAAATAGCTTCTTGATATTATCTTGGACTAACTGCATTCTTTCATAGAATTCTTCTCTAGTTTGCTGTAAATGAATTGTTTGGTTGATTCTTCTTTTCATATCATTCTCTTCAATATGCACTTCTTGAAGGAGTTTCATGACTCGAAATCCTAATGAAGTGGGAAATACTGCATCCATGCCATAGACCAGCTGATAGGGGGACATATTTATTGACTTCTTTGTAGTTAATCTATCAGCCCATAAGGCATGAACCAGTTTACTGTGCCATGACTTCTGATTCTACTCCAATAGCTTTTTGATGATATTGATGAGGCTCTTATTGGAAGATTCAGCTAATCCATTTCCTTGGGGATAGTAGGCAGTAGAATGGCCCAAGGTAATGTGGTATTTGTGACAAAAATCAACCATTTTATTAGATTTAAAGGCAGCAGCATTATCTGTTATGATTTTTCTGGGACAACCAAATTTGGATAGGATATTTGTTTCAAGGAACTTGATAATGACAAAGTCATTAGCATTCCTAGAGGGCATAGCTTCTATCCACTTGGTAAAGAAGTCAGTGGCAGTGAGGATCCACTTATGTTGGGCTGATGAAGATGGGTGAATTTCCCCAATGAAGTCCAAGCTCCATTGTTGAAAGGGTGCCTCAACACTGATAGGATGTAACGGTAAGGGAAGGAGTTTTATTTTTCCATAAAAATTTTGACACTTATGGCAAGACATGACTAATTTCTGAGTGTCTGGGAAAAGGGTGGACCAATAGTGACCAGATCTGAGGATTTTGTTTGCTGTGGCCTTCTAGTAGAAGTGTCCTCCACATTCTCCTTCATGCAGCTCATGCATGATTTTTTATGCATCATCTTCAAGTAAACATTTAAGCAAAATTCCAACAGCATTTTTCCAATATAATACCTCATCTAAGATGCAATAACTTACAACTTTCTGTTTCAAAAATCTAGCTTTATTTTTAGACAA
The DNA here is from genome assembly GCA_034641835.2 of Pinus albicaulis. Lineage (NCBI taxonomy): Eukaryota > Viridiplantae > Streptophyta > Pinopsida > Pinales > Pinaceae > Pinus > Pinus albicaulis. The sequence continues at coordinate 11,008,909 of CM076573.1, forward strand.
AGAAGGGGGGGCATTTAAATACAAAAGCACATAAATAATGTCAACATACCAAGGAGAATTCAGAAATGTTTCTTCAATGAAAGGGGCAGTGAATTCTTCTACTTCTTCCAATACATCTACCATGTTCATATCTAGTGCTTGGAAGTTCGATTTAGCCATCAGTTTTGCTAATCCCTTCCCTTTAATTAGTTTGGTGGGCCTAATTTCTAGGTCATATTCAAGAATGGTTGCAATCCATTTTCCCCTTTTACCATCAGGGTCTTGACTTAGAATATCCTTGACAATAGTATGTGGAACAAAAGCAATTATGTGAGAGTGTAGAATGTAGACACTAAAGTCTTTTAATGCTTTCACTAATGCTAAGGCTTGCTTCTCCATGATGTTATATTTTAGAGGAGCATCTCTTAAGGTCCTACTAAAGAAGGATATTGGTTGTTCTTGCCCCAAATAATTCTTTTGAAGTAAAACTGCAGCTATTGTATGCTTAGATGCAAAAGAAAAGATATAAAAGTATTTGGTAAAATATGGACTAATCAAGACTGGTGTTTGAGTGAGAGCTTGTTTAACCAATTCAAATGATTGTTTAGCTGGTAAATTCCATTTTACACCTACATTTTTCTTGAGAATATTTGTAATGTTTTTTAATAGCTCAGCAAGGTTGGGGATAAACTTCCTTAAAAAAATAATCTTTCCAATGAAAGATTGTAATTCTTTGAGGCTTCTTGGATGGCTGATTTGCAATATACCATCTATCCTTTTCGGGTATATTTTGATTCCCTCTTCTAAAATTATGTGACCAAGAAGTTTACCTTCTTGGAGACCAAAAAGTGTCTTTGTGGGATTCAAAGATAAGCCAAATTTCCTACACTTCTCAAAAAAATTTCTTAAGTGAATCAAATGTTCTTCATCAGTTTTTGAGAAAACGGTTATGTCATCAAGGTAAATGATTATGAAATAGCCAATGTATTCAGAAAAGGCTATGTCCATGGCCCTTTGGAAGGTGGCCCTGACATTCATCAAAACGAAAGGCATTTTGACATACATAAAGGTGCCCCAAGGTGTAGTAAATGAAGTCTTATGCTGATCACTTGGGAGCACTAACACCTGATCATAACCTGAGAACCCATCTAAGAGTGATATCCTTTTTGACCCAACTACCTTTTGAAGTATATGGTCCATCTTGGGCAAGGGGTAGTTGTATTTTAGGGAGGCTCTATTTAAATTTCTAAAGTCAATGCAGAGCCTGATTTCTCTAGTCTTTTTACTAACAGAAACTAAGTTTAACACGCACTTTGAATATATAATTGGTACTATGATCCCAGCATCATGCATATTTCAATTTCTACCTTAACTAAAGGTAATAAAACAGGGTTTATTCTCCTTAGTTTTTGTTTAAAGGGCTTTTGATTTTCCTTTAAAGGAATCTTGTGCTGAATGATGCTAGTATCATAAGATTTCAGATCTTTGTATCTGCAAGCAATAACATCTTTAAACTCTTTGAAAAGCTCTATGTATTGCAATTTTATGTGAGCTGGGAGAGTGCTAGATAGTTTAATCATTTTGGGTTCTGCTAGGCTGCCTATGTAATGTTATTCTACATTTGTTTCCACAGGCTCCATTCTTGGTTCTTTGGCTACATCATTAAAGTCGAAAAGGTGTTCTAAAGGTGTGAGACCTCTTAATTGTATCACTCTTTCATTGTAAAACTTCCAAGTCTTCTTGGTCTACGTTGTCAATTAATTTTGCTTCAAAAGGATTCTCACAGTGATTTATATCAGCAGAATGCGTTATTTCAACTTATGGGACTTGTTCAATATACAAACAGTTTTCTTTATGGCTGCTTTCTGATATTGGTATGGAAAAATCATTTTCTGATTTTAAGAAATCATCTATGTGTTTGTCAGAATCAAACAATTGCTAGTGATCTTCGTTATGAGGCACTGCAGGCCTGTGTTTTAACTTTACACTAAGCTATTCATTTATCTCAGGTATTTGGCAGTTGCTGGCATTGAAAGCAAGTTCATTTGCTAAATGGTTTTGTGCTCTAGGAATGAAAATGAGTTCATATTTTTCAAAGGTATTTAGTAAATCAAGGGCAACATTTCGATATTCTCTAAGTCTTGGGTTTTTAGCTGAATATTCTCCTTTGATTTGTCTTGTGATAAGTTCAGAATCTCTTAAGATTGATGTTTTCTAGGGTTGTAATTATTTAAGCAACTGTAAGCCGAGGAGAAGTGCTTCATACTCAGTAATATTATTTGTGCATGGAAAACCTAGCTTATATGAATAACTCTGATTTGTATTTTGAATCCATACAACTTCCCCCGCACTTATTTTATTGCAAGATCCATCAAAGTTTATTGTCCAAGAGTATTTGCCTCATTTTCATTTTCTTGTTGCTGTTGATTGCCAATGTTTTGTATCTGATTTGAGGAAAGTTTCGATTGTTCTGATAAACTGATTGGGTCTATGTTTTCCTTATCTTGTTGAGTGATTTCATCTTCATTGTACAAGATAAAAGAATCTAGACTTGATTGAATAGAATAGATTGGAGAGTTGTTTGGTTTATCTATGTTACTCACCATGTACTTCATGTGGGATTCCCTGTATAATCTTCTATTTTGGTTAAAAACTAGGATGGTGGCATAAGACATGTCCATTTGAAGGCTTCCCTGAAGTTTGGCTCCCCATGATTTTGATAAGAGCATGCCATAGGGGGAATGTCAGCTACAACTATGTCCATTACTAGACTCTTAGCAGGGATTTGTGATAAGTTAACACATAAATCTGTGATTAAACCCAAGCATTTGACTCTGCTTGAATCAAAGGAATACAAATCCTTGTATGGTTTAGTAATTTATAAGCCTAAGCTTTCCATTACTACCTTGGGCATAATATTATGCGAAGCTCCAGAGTCTATCATGGCATTGTGTAAAATTTTCTCATGTATATTCAAACTAACATAGAAGGGAGGAACAACTCCGTCTTGGTATTTTACTTCAACTTCTGGACCAAATAACAACTCAGGCTTGTCATCTGTCAAGTTTAATGTATCAGTATCACTTCCTAAGTTCAAAACTTTCAAAATGTTGTTTTTGTACACTTCTGGGGTTACTAGTTCAATTAGAGGGATGGTAATTTTTATCTTCGCAATATCTCCTTCGAGGCTGAAAGAAACAATTGATTTGGTCATATTTACATCTATCTTTTGATTTGAATTCCTTTTAGCAATTTTGATTTGCTGAACTTTGTTTGGACTGGTAATTGGGACAGTTTTGTTAGGTCCACTAGCTGAGGTGCTAAGGATGCTTTGTTCAACATTTGGCTGGCTGCTCTTCTCTTTATTTGAATCTGGTTTCTTAGCCAAAATGTTGGTTTTCTCTGTTGTCTTCTTAGGCTGAGTTTCTGTGTTTTTCTTGATATCAGTACTAGTGTTTTTATCCTTTGAATTATCTATGTTCCCTTTTCTCCTAAGATCATATTGTTTGTGCACCTCCATAATTGCATTTTCAAACCCCAATCTATAGTCATCAGAATCTTCATAGGTGTTTGTATTTTTATCAGAGAAGAAACCTTGTTCTTCTTCAGTGAGGAAAACATCATTTCCACTGTTTGATCCAATCAAGTTTACATGACCTTCTCCCAACCTTTCAATCTCCCTATCCTCCTCATATTGATCTACATAGTTTTGTTGGAAGGGATGCCTAATCTGTTGGTCATTTTCTTTTGGCCTATATTGATTGTTTTCTCTCCTATAATTCTGATTTCTATTTCTATTTTGTTTGTTTTGAGGTTCTCTTGGTGGCACTCTATCATTCAAGTAGCCTCTCCATTACTTTCACTAGGTTGTCAATTTTTGTGTCAGAAGTTGAGGTTGAGGGTACAGTTTCATCTTTATAAGTTACCCTCTTCTCTGACCTTAACCTATTTCTTTTCTCAATTATGTTTTCTTCTACACTCACAGCTCCTTTCTGCATGTCTTCTAGCGTTAAGTAATCTCTCTCCCTTAGTTGATAGGTCATTTCAGCATCAAAACCTTTAGGGTATCTTACTAAGGCCATGCCTTGGGGAGGTTTCATGTGAGGTGGAAGAGCATTTTAAACACTGTTAAACCTAGTGGAGTAGTCATGAACACTCTCCCATGGATTTATTTTAAGGCTACTATACTCTGCTAGTATTTGGAGAGGGTTATTTTTTATTTCCCATTTGTTGATGAATGTTTGATGCAGGGCAGGGAGATTATTGATGTTGTTAGGAGGCAAGTTTTTAAACCACTTGTTTACATCTCCTCCTAAACTTTGGGTGATTATTCTCATTTTAATGGTCTCTTCTTCTATCTCCACGTAATCAAATACATCTTCCATCCTATCTACATGATGTTGAGCTGTGGTAGCTTCTTTTCCAGTGAAATGAGGAATTTTGGATTGATACTCATTTGGTAAGGGAAGTAGAGGTTGTGGTAACACTAATGGGGCATACCATGTTGCCATGACTGGAAAGAAAAGTGGATTTATAAGGGGAAAATTTACAAGGGGGAAAGTGGGCTGAACTGGAGTGTTTTGAACAGTGGTAGTATGGACTGGAGTGGAAGAAACACTTGGGCCAGAAAACTGGTTTTGAGCAGTTTTGTTATGGAAAAGGCTAAAGTGATGAAGAAGCTAGGAATCAGGAGGAGTGGAAGGTGAGGCTTCTCTACTAAAGCTTTGTTGCAAATCTGCAATGTCAAGATCAGTTTGGTTTAAATCACCTTGAGATCTAGTTCTAAAGATGTTCTTTGTATGATGTAAATCAAAATGTAAATCCTCTAAGTCAACAAGGTTTTCAGGGACGGATTTTGTTCTTAATAGGCTCCTATCAGCAGTTGATTTTCTAGAATTAGAAGTCTGCCACAAAATTCTCTCTGGATTGTCAAATATTAAAGGAGGATTAGGGTCTAGATGGGATCTAGTGTTGATCCTATGTGAAGTCAGATTGATTTTCAAAAATGAGAGAGGTTAAAGTTTTAGGGATTGTTTTTTGGAAGTTTTACCTCTCACAATGTCTTATATAGTATGGGACTAGGCTTCTAAACTTCTTCAAGGCTGTTTAACATAGTCATAAAGAGATCTGGAGACCTAGATGAGTAATAGGCCTACTAGGGCTAGTGGAGTCACCAGGTGGAAACGTTTTAGCTTCTATGAAGGTAAAATATTGGATGGTTCCACAACCATGTTTATTCTGAAGCCAAACTGAAATGTTTTTGGGTTTTTCTGAGTTTTTTTGGTCCTATGGGTTATGAGAGTATCCTAAATCTGATTTAACACTTAGCTAAGGTGTCAAAAACATACAGAGTTCACTCTTATGGCCTGGTAACTGATTCCTTCAAGGTTTGATAAGGTTTTATGAGAATCCTAAGGGTTAATTAGCTTGTCACTGATTCAAATAAGTTCTATCATGATTACCATTATGCTTGGCTGTTCTTGAAGAAATTTGCTTATGTTGTACTGGACAATGAGTGTTTTTTTTTAAGGTTTTTACTCAGTGTCCCACCGTGATCACCATTATGTTGGTATCCTGTGTTTTTATAGTTTGGAAAATCAAAAGACAAGGCAACATCAAACCATTCTTTAGAGTTCCAGGATGTAGTCCTCCTGTTCTCAGAGAGGGCTCTCTCAAATTTATTTGTTTTACAAAGGTTTATCTTGTTTGCTTAGAGCATTGGATTTTAGACTAGTTATTAAGTGCAAGTGTTTGTTTGTTTCTTTGGTTGAAAGACATAAGAAAAAATGAAAGGTATAGGAAAGATAGATAGAAAGGGGAAATTCTAGATTCATTTGGTAATGGAGTCAAGAAGAGGTTGTTACAAACTTATCAATGGATATGGGGTATGAGAGGGAAAATCTAACTTGGCCACATGATCCTTTGGTTTTTGGAATGATATGGACATTAATGGTTTAGAAAGAGAGTTTGAATTCTCAACAAAGGGAATTTGAAAACATAACTTGAACAATTAAGAGGTATTTGATAGACAGGGCTAACCATAAATTCTACAAACCACACTTTAAGCAAATAATGACTTCAAAACAACTTTTAAAATGAAATCTAAGATTCAAGAGCACATCCTATTTCCTCAAAGATTTGATTTAAAATGAATTAGAAAAGATAAAAGAGTCACTGATAATTGCAATCATAGAAGAGGGAACACCTAAAAACATCTATGATCACAACTATAAAGACCTTCAAAACAATTGTTCAAGCAAGGACAAAGGGCATGATCAAAATAGACCTCATTGGATAACTTAAGATAATGGTGCTTCAAAGGGAGACTTCAACAACAACTTTCAAGTGATAGCAAACAAGCAGGGAAAACCATAAATCATGTTGAAACCAACTATTTGAGCTATTATAGAAATAAAAAAGAATGAGGACTAAAGAGAGAGATTGAAGACTCTAAAATACCTCAGTAGAAGAAAACATAAAACAATGAAGGATGGATAGGTCTAAGGTGCTTCTAGGAGTCATTTCTTAGCCTAAAAATTTCATCGTACTGTAGTAAGCATTTATGGAACAAAATGAAAACAGGAGAAAAAATTAAACAGTTCAGAATACTTCACCAATAGCCAAGCTCATGGATCCAATGATAGAGCCTTCTCAAGAACAAGCATGCAACATCATCATCAGGCTTCCAAGACTTCAATTTCGTCCTCAACTTCAGACAGAATATGTATTACTTAAGAGAATTTCAGTATTACAACTAGTGAACAATCAACCAACAAATTCTCATCTTCTTCAGAAGTGTTTATAGAAGAAATTAGGAGGTGGAAGAGTTTAGGATTGAAATGCAATAAATTCTACACTAAATGCAACTCTTAGCCTTGAAAACCATGCAAGGCCTAAGGCAGGAGAGCATTGAATTATGATTCTCTTTCATGTACTCTGTTTTTGCTATTCTTAGGCTAAATGTGAAAAAAGATTGACTTGGAGGCTTACTTATCCCTTACAATAACTTCCCTGATAGTGCATATTTTGTTCTTTCTTTGGTAATAACTTTTCAGGTGTCTTTATGCAAATATCTTATGTTTAGGAAATAAGTAGGCCTTTGCTTAATTTATTTAGACTGCAGGTGGATTTTGGTAGCTAGAGAGGATTCAATTAGCCTCTGATGTGGTAGTGGAGGCTTTCTCAGACTGATAGATATTATTGTTTTAACCTAAAACACGGTTAATTTGATTTTGATCTGCGTTCTAGGCCTAATTTGTCTTAATCTCTGTCTCCAGGTCTTCAAACTGTCTTCAATTGTGGATCAGGCCTTTGATTAATTGAATTTATGCCTTAATCCTTCAAAAAATGTGTTAAAAATATTCAAACATGATTTATGCTTTGATTTTGTACTTGGATACTAATACTCTTTATCAGATCAAGGTTTACAGTGTTTTGTTTGTTGCGCAGGCATACAGAGGGTTTTATCGTGTTATCAGTGCTCATGAGGCACAGATAAATCATGATGTGAAACCCTCCAGAATGATCCTCGTTATGAATAGTGGCCTGAGGGATCGTCATCCTCGGTCTTTGATTTTCTTTTAAAACAATGGAAAAACCATTAAAACCTGCACAAATAAAGAAAAATTAAGAAAATTTTGCAGTGATAGTTTTAAACTGCTTCGGAGGTTTAGGTTAGATCGTGACCGTTGGATGAAAGCCACCAACGGTGAAGATTGCTCACTGGGGTCAGATGGGGAGGCGGTTGGATAAACGGTGGTGGAGATTAAGTCCGGGCCGTTGATCTGCAAGGATCAACGGTCGAGATTTATCGGGTTTATATAATGTAGAGGGGGCAACATTATAGTGAAATGGAAGAAATAACAAAGAAAAAAGGGCGAAAAACCTTTGGTGGAGGTTAAATGGGGTTAATGAAATTTGGGGTTTCTGGGCGATTCTGGGCTGTCGGATTAGATCAATCAACAGAGATCAACGACGGAGATTCATTTTTGAAGTCCCTTTGGAAGAAAGGTGGGGGGCGATTGTCTAATAGCGAGATTAAACTGAGACCGTCAGATCTCAGAGATCAACGACAAAGATTAATAATAAGAAAATGTGATGTAAATGGGAAAAGTTTGTTCACCCATAAAAACAACTGGTGTCGCGCTGCTCAAAGGTGGTTTCAAAATTTCTACAAGAAAAAGCGATATAGGTCTCCGGCTGACACATGTACTTTAGAAACTGCCCATATCGTGTAATTTTTAGGAATTAACTTCTGGACTCAAAGTGATGTGATATGGAGTCTTGGTCGTTGGATGAAAGGTCGGCAGATCCAACGGTGGAGATGAGAGCGTGATAAGATAAGTTGCACGAGCGAAAGAAGGTGGGCGGGGTCAAGGCAGTTTTGATCTGGACTATCGGATCTCAGGAATAGATGGTCAAGATTCATTGATGGGGGAGGTAGGTCCCAAAGGAGTTGGGCCTACCAGGTCATATCTGGATTGTTAGATCTTCAGAATGAAGGCCTCAGATTTAATCTTAGGGTAAATGAAACGGAAAATGAGGCAAGGGTCGGGCGGAGGTTGGGTTAAATGTGGGCCGTTGATCTGCAGAGATCAACGGTGGCCCTTCGCCGAGAAATTTATACTGTCAGGCTGTATAAAATAACAAAGGAAGTTAGGTTTGATCTGGACCATTAGATTTATGAAACAGATGGCCCAGATCTGATCGCAAGCTCACGAATCAGCAGAGGAGAGAGGAAGGGCAACGAAAAACTTGCGATGTGATTACACGCGGGCCGTTAGATTTTAGAGAGATCAACGGTCAGTATGAATCGGTGGTTTTAAACGTCGGAGGGTCATGGCGGAGGGAGATTAATCTGGGCTGTTAGTTCTTGTGGATTCGATGGTTCAGATTGAATCGCAAGATTGCAATCGGAGGAGGGAAAGGGGAACACAATAAAGAAATTTTGCAATGCGATTGAGTCAGAGCTGTTGATCTTAGAACTAAATTAATCGACGGTGGAGATTAAGTCATGAAGGCCAAAGGTGGAAATGCGGGCTTTGGAACGGAGAGATGGGGATCGTCAGATCTGGGCATAGTGGAGAAGATCAACGGTCGGGAATTGATCGCTGGATCGCATCGGTGGGGAGAAAGAACCAAGGGTAAATTAAAAACTTGCAATGTGATTTAGCGCCAGCCGTCAGATCTGGGAGTAAGATCGACGGTGGAGATTTAATCGGAGGGGTGATGGAGGAAGATTATGGGTGCGATATGAGTTTAGCGCTGGCTGTTGGATTTATAAAAATCAACGACGGAGATTGGATCCGGGGTTGAAAGGAGAAAACTCATCACATCGAGGATTTTTAGAATAACAAAGGGAAAACATTATTAGAAACTCCGATTTGCGATTTTGTGATTGGGCCTTAGCGCTGATCGCAGCTTCGGGTTTTATGTGGGAAAAAGGAGCTGGGGCTAAAGCCAAAGGGGCTTAAAGCCTTAATGCTAAAAATACTGTTTTTTAGGATTTTTTAAGGATTTTCAGAGGATTTTGAGGGTTTCAATAAGGTTAAAAAGGAATTTTAAACTTTATCAGAGGGATTTTATAAGGCTTTAAAGGGAAGTTTGAAGGAATGAGAGGCAAATGGAAGGGTTTATGGATGAAATGAAGGAGGAAAAATGGAGAAGTGATAATGAGGGAAAAAGAGGCCTCTTAGGCAGTTTCTTCTCTTAGTAAACAACAGATTTTTCAGGTTCATGAGGGAAACAACAGTGAAGATTAAATAGAAGATTAGTTATCTTCATAAAAATTTCAAGGATGATAGGTCCTCAAAGGGGAATTATCTCTTGGAGTTTGTGAAGAAAAAAATTAGCCACTTCTTGGTATAACAGATTTTATCAGTGACTAACACGGTGCTTCATAAGCGGCTTTGAAAAATCGTTTTGCTACGACACGTTAAATACATGAAAAATACACAACACGAGCCCCAACATATTGCCCCTTTAATTTTTAGATTGGCTCAGTCATGTCCCCTTTAAGCAATAATCCATTATTTCTGAACTATCGCCAAAATCCTCATTAGGTTGCAGCCTCGCAATGCTTTGTTGGAGTCTCACATCGTGGCCCATCCCAACACTTAGCAACACATGGGAGTTTTTTTTTTTTTGGTTTCGGCATCATCTCCATTGGGAGAAAACATGAGGTAAGAAGTTAACCCTACATGCCTGCCAAATGATGGACATTGGTTGGCATCTCAATTTCTTTCTTCGTGCCCGTAAACAAGCTCATAGTGGATATGCACAAACTGATCATACATTTCTTACAAAGCAGGACTCAGCAGGGGTCCCGGATAGTTGTTAAAACCCCCTAATTTTATTTTCGATGTTCCTTTTATACATCTGCAATTTTCTCCTGCCTCTCTCTCTCTCTCTCTCTATATATATATATATATATATATATGAGGCTAATTTAATGTGTTATACATGGCTGATTTAATGTTTCCTGTGCAGGTAATATGAAGATATTATGATGACGACCAGACAAAGAATTCCTCACTTCTCCAGAAGTCGTACAACCTGGATTCAAGCCAACAAAGAAACCCTCGTTATATAGATACTCAGGATCTCGCTCAAAAATAAAACATCACTCTCCCACTTATCGGCTCATGGAAATTACCTTAGCATGGCAATGGCATCACCGACAGATAGAAGCTGCTGTTTCACGTGGCGAGAGCTATGGTTTTCCTCTATAGAACAAGGTTCTGATATCTCCAAAAGAGAAATGTAGAAGGGATAAAAACCTAAGGCCACAGGTCAAAAATTTCCAAAAGTTGCAAGTCGTAGATCACATAAGGTCGCAGGTCGCAATAGAGGCCGAGGTTGTAGGTCGCAAAATCTACTAAGTCACAAGGCAGCTCAACGGTCAGGAAGGTGAAAAGTCAGGGAAGCCAAAAGGGTAAGTTTTGTTCTATAAAAACTTCCTTCAGGAAATTGTAAAAGCACCTTTTTTTTGGGACTCAAAGAGATATAGAGCATTGTATAGAAGGACTACACATTTTTGAGTATGAATACAAGCATTTGTTAACTCCATTTTTGGATCTGATGTTGGTCAATGTGTGAACACTATGAGTATTATGTTTCTAGTTTCTAACATCTTTTGATTAATGAAAATGTGTCTCCAATTACATCATTTATGCATTATAGTTTTCTAAACATGTGTTAATGGTGCTAAGTTTGTTTTGCTTTCTCAATGAAGGTTAATAACTTTGTTTGCTGACATTTATACTATCACCAAAACCATTTGTGAAGGGTATTCTGCCATAAAGAATTGTTTCTTCTGTGGTTAAAACAACGTACAAGCATGACCCTAATGATATGATGTTGACAACATTTCCTTTGGCCCCATGCTTTATAATTCAGCTTGCTATGCATAGTGTTGTATGTTCATTTAATTCATCAATCCTGTGTTTTGTATCATCCGAACAAGCGTGTGTCCGTAGGTTTATAGAGTCCACTGAGACCCAAGGAAAGGAGAATTAAGCGGTAGTCGGACCCACACCCCGGATGGGATCCCTATTCCAAACGGTTTAGAGTCTAGTTGGGACTTTTTACCGGGGAGATCCCCTGCTGTTGGCTGGACATATTTTCCCATCAACAAAACATTAGGGTTATTGACCTCTAAGGGAGCATAATATAGGTAGTGATGAACCTATATAGATATTCAAACGTCATGGTGACAAAAGAAAGTGTAACATGAGATATGAGGACAAGTACATCCAATGGACCACGCTGTGACAACAAAGGGATCAATATGTGCATGAGTTGAAAAATTTTCTCCATACTCTGTGCACAAAGTTGTGTATTAAATATTCAGAGAGAAATTTGGTGCTCAAGTACCACAACTATTTTGATAGATACATTCAAGAGGAAATGGAGTTCCTCAAGATTACCTCGCTTGGTGCGAAATATCAATATGCCACCAAGATCAAGCATAAATTTAAGCAGAAGAAGCGAGACTTTAGATCCATGAATTCGAAGCCAAGGAAAGACGCCCCCAAACTTCAGAACAAGGGGAAAGACAAAGAGGGGTGACTCATAACAACACCATAAAGCCAAAGAAGGACATGGGGAAGAGTGAATTTCATAACAACTCCACTCACAACACAAGCGAGTGTTGGGCCAAATGGTTACTAGTGGCCGAACTGAAGGCATCCGAATCAGATGCATGTTTTGATTCTGAGTTAGAACTGGACAAGGGGAGTGACAAAGGGAAGTATATTGTTCATGCAGAACCCAATGCCATTGTTGCCACCACTAAGATCCAAAGGGAGGATCCCGAGGATCCTAAGGATGGGGAGCACCTCTTCCATTCACAGATGTGGGTGAAGGGTTTTCCATTGTAATTCCTTGTCGATAGCAGAAGACAAAAGAACCTCATTTTAGCAGAGGTCGTGAAGCGGCTCGGCCTACTGACCACAACACACCCACAATCGTATACCATTTGGTGGCTTCACCAAGGAAGAGGTCTTCGCGTCAACCATCAGTGCCACCTGTTGTACAACATCAAGCCCTTCATGGATGAAGTACTGTGTGATGTTTCCCCTCTTGATGTGTTTGATTTATTATCGGGCCAACCATACTTGTGGAAGTGACATGATGTGTATGAGTCTAGGCCTCATTATATTATTATTAATTTTGGAAATAAGTTGTACAGGATACCAGAGATAGTACCACCTTCCACCATCTCTTTGATTACTGCAAAGCAATGCAATAAGATTTTTCCCAAACCAAGAAATTTATTTTCATTACAATTTTCCCACAGAGCAAGAAGAAGATTTTGGCCGCAACCTCCAAAAAGGACTCCCTTGCACAACATAAATAGATGGACAAAGTCATGGAGGAATCCAAGGACATTTTATCCTCACCCACAAAGGTTCCTCGTGACATTTTCAGGTCAAGCACTCCATTTATCTGACCCTAGGCATACCACTACTTGATTTCGCCATACCTCATGCGACCACACATACATAATCCACACGTGTACTGTCTGAGGCTGATAAAGCAACCAAATTTATTGAACATGTTAGGTCCTCGTAATTTTTTAGATTGGTGAGAAAAAATGAACAGGGGTAACATCAGACCAGTCTTTGGAGTCCTAGGACCTAGCCTTCACGGACTCAGCGAGGGCTCTCTTTATTTTGTGCAAAGGATGTGAACTTGTTTGCTTTTAGGGTTTGATTTTAGGCTAGTTGTTAAGTTTAGGGTTTATTTGTTTGTTTTGGTTGGGTAGATGATCAAGTAGAATATATGGAGTGATAGATCTTCAAGTTATTGGGCTATGGAGTCTACAAAAGGTCATGGATATTTCAAAAATGAATGAGTTTGCATCATAGGGAAAATCTAACATGGTCAAATAGATCTTCAAGGTTTGTGTGAAATGAAATGAACAATAAATTGTGAACAAAGTAGGGAAAAGGGAAGTTAAGAATCCTTTGTCAAATACTTTAACAAGAAGGGCCTTTAACACTATTCAACATAAAAAAGTAATCATAAGAAAGGGAAAACCAATAACTCTTTGATTAAACTCAAGCAAATAAGCATTCAAGACAAAAAAATCCAGTGAACTATAGAAGGCAAGAAACTTATTTAACTTCTAGTGATTTCACCTTCAAGGTTAGAAAACATTTAAGATATACATATAACATAGATCAAAGAAGAGGGAACTCATTGATCAATCTATAAAGACCCTCAAGGCAACCTTTCAAGAATAGATAAAGGGCATGATCAAAAAACAACCTCTTTGGATAAACCTAATCAGTGATGCTTCAAAGAATGATCTCAAGAAAAATATTTAAGTAACATCAAACAAGCAGGGCTAACCATAAAAAATATTTGATATCTACTATATTGAACCATTCATGAGATAAACAAGCATAAGTGGATCTAGAGAGCAACTAAGAAGCCTCTAAACTGACCTAGCCGAGGAAAACATAGAGGCAGTGAAGAACAAACAGACCTAAGGTGCCTTTGAGAAACATTTCTTAGTATAAAACCTTTGGCCTACTGCAATATAGAAGGATGTAACAAAATGATACATAAGAAAACAAGAACTGAATAGAAGCACATCACCATAAACCATGCTCAGGGATCCTGCAAGCAAACCTTATCCATCATCAATCAAAACAAGCCATCTACAAATTCCACAACTCCAATTTCTCTTCAATATCCAAAAAAACTATGTATTATTCACAAGAGTCATCAAATACCAAACACATACAATAAGACCTCCGTGCTCTATTTAACCAGCAAATGAGGAGGTGGAAACCCTAAGAGGCTTCTAGAAACCAAAAATACACCATAAATGTCATTTATGTCCAAAGAGGCCATGCAAGGCCTAAGGAACATAATATCTAAGATAATAAATGAAAGATAACATTAACATAAATCCTCAACCAATTCTAGAGAAATTTCCCCAAAAAATCTCGAAAATATCTTTCAATGTGTTTTCTTGACTTTTTTGCAAGGTGGCAGCTTCAGAGGTCTGAAGGCACAACGCATGCACTAGAAAATTGGGTCCACTTGCAGCCAAGTTTTGATGGACTTCCCGATGTCGGAATTGGCGCTGTGATGGCTTGTTGGAAAGCCTATTGAGTCTAATTTCCAAAACTTCCATTGATTTTCTGATTGGGCCTCATTAACTAGTTTGAAAAGTAAATCTCCCAAGGCTGCTCAAGACGCAACACCAGCCCTGAAAACATGGAAGAAAGATGAAAATCGGCATGTGTTTGGGCCTTTTGAGGGACCAAATAAAATCCAAATGACCTGAAATTTGGTGAGCATGCTATACTTGAGCTGAGGATTCCAAAAATGTACAATTTTTCTCCTGAGGATGCCTAAGGGAAAAGTGTAGCGCCAAGGGTGTTGCGCCTTCAAGCCTTAAAATCAACAAAATACAAATTTTTCAAAAAGTTCCCAAAATTTGTAGATATCCTCCTTATGGGGTTTGGTAGGCCTGCAGAGAAGCTTTAGAAAGAATTACAAGGTTTTCTTGGTCTTTTTCCTCCTTGAGTGCTTGTATTTTAGCAAGGGCACCTTTGAGCTTGGCCCTTACAAATTTGTTCTTCAAAGCATAGTGCTTGGCCATCTTTTTCTGTAGGCCAAGGTCCCTTTGTGTCTTAGTCAGCTGATTGTTTTCATTCTTATAATACTCAATGTTATACATTGCCATGCCAAGCTTTCTTTGCAGGTCTCTGATCGCAACATCCTTTCTTTGGAGCAAGATGCTTGTAACCCTCTCCTTATCTTAATTTTCGCTGTTAAGGTCAATAAATTAAAATTTTTGTTTAGTTCCATGCTTACCTTTCTTATCTCCAACAATGACCCTTTATTTGCCTTTGTCTAGCTTCTTTGTTGATGTGGAAGGCATGGTCCCTTTCCTTTTAGAGGCAGCAAACACATGCCTTTCTCTTCTTTGGTAAGTCAAAGAAAGAGGTTTTATTGTGACCATTTCAGTGTCTTCATTATTTTTTCCATCTTGATTGTCATTATCAGTGATATTCATGCTGTCCTTATGGATTTCATGGCTGATGTCATGACTGTCATGCTCTTTGTTGTCTTCTTCTTCACTACTGCTATCAACCTCTTCATTTTATTCATTGTTATCATCATTATCATGGCTACTCTTTTCATCATTTGTTTAATCTTCATTGTCATCTATCTCTATGTTTTCTGTTTCATCGCTAACATCTCCCTCTTCACTCTCTTTTTCTTCAATGCTTGTTTCATCATTATTGCTCTCTTATTTATTAGCATTTGATTTCTCATCATGGTCACTTCCTTCTTTGGTTGATGCACTGGGAGAGGGTGAGGAAGGGATGTTTTCTTGAGGTGAGGATACATGTGTGGATGATCAGGCATGATTAGTAGGAGGTGATGGAGGAGTAGAGGGTGGGGGATGAGATGATAAGGGAAAATTTTGCTGATGATGGGGTTGTGGGTTTGTGAACACTTCATCAGCAATGAAAACCTCCCATGATATGCCTTTTTGTTCCAACAGATGTAGCACAACCATTTTGATTAAGGAGTGATGAAACAAACTTTTCATTTGCTTGGAATAGTTCCTCTTTTAGACAACATAAGACATCTTGTCAATACTCCTATATAGGTAGTAGGGTAACTGAAGCATCTTAACCCTAGTAAAGTGCATGAGTAATCTTATATGATAAGAGTAAAGTCTAGAGTACCTCCCCTCACATGTAAAATATTTCACGATGACCCTAATCAAGGGTGCATACCTCTCCAACAAATGTGAAAAAGGGAAAATTGATTTGCAGCCTTATTTGTACCTAGGTTTAAGAAATGGCTCATAGCAGCTTATGTACAAATTAGCTCTTTTGAACCATTTTTCACCAACATTGGGTATGCCTGTAGCATGGGAAATGGCATATGAGGAGAGTTCAAAGGTCACCCCTGCAAAGTTTGATTGTTTGTCATGTAGGTTAAGGATGAATAACCTTGTGAGCTCTAGGTGATTTTGTACTTGTTGGAATCTTTCACAAAATTGAAAACACCCCACATTTTGGAAACATGTGACAATCATAGGAGAGGCATTAAGCTCCATAGTGTCTTTGGGTTCAAACCTATTAACCTTCGCACCTTTGTGTTTTTGCCTCCTAGGCACTTGGATTTCTTCACTACTAACATTCCCTCGTTCTCTTAACATTTTGATTACTGCTGTTTTTAAACAAACCCTACCTCTGCTTGTGAAACTTGATATGAGAAGTGAATTGGAATGATGATGAAAGGTAGCCTTTGCAAGTGAGTGAGAGGAAGGTGTAGGTGTATGATTGAGCTTTTTAAGCTTTGATGAATGGTTAATATTCAAATCACTGCAACCATACTACTTCATACCCTACTTGATAGATATATTCTTGTTTGAAGATGTTGGAGGTTGAAACAGGATTTCTGCATGAATATTAGGGTTTTTCACTCCTTAGGGTTTGGTAAATTCCTTTTGACATAAAAGAATCAAAATCCACTAGATGAAAAGGCAAGAGATCCACCTACCAATTTGAAATTCCCTTGAAAGTCTTTTGATGTCAGCTTGAAGGAGTTCTTGATTTCTTTTGGGCGCTTGTAGGTGAAGGAGGAGCTTCAGGCGCTACGCTACTTCAGGCGAAAGCGTAGCGCCTGCACACAGATTCGGGTCCTCCCTGTCCAACGCGTAGCACCTGCATGCGTTTTCTGGGTGTCGGGCTCCCCAACGTGCAGCGCTTGAACGTTCTCGGCCTGTCGAGATTCCCCAATGAACAGAGTCTGAACATTCTTGGCCTATTGGGCTTCCCCAATGTGCAACACCTGAACGTTTTTGGCCTGTCGGGCTTCCCCAATGCGCATCGCCTGAACATTTTTCTAGGCTGTCGGGCTTTCCCTGGGCAAACGGGTAGCGTCTGCACAAATGCGCAGCGTAGTGCAATTTTGCACTGGGAAATCCTCTAAACGCGCAGCGCCGGGCACTGAATGCGTAGTGCCTGTGTGAACGCGTAACACTGGGCAGACTTGCTCAAAATTTGAATAAAATTCTCAAACTGTTAGGATATTCCGACACATAAGAAATAGTTAAGAATAACTTAGTCTAGTGTAGAGTTAGGTAAAGTGTGTTTCTTTACCATGTACATTTGTAACTTATAATCTGACGGTCACAATTTGTAGTGATCCGATGGTTATCTCTCACCTCGGTATTAACGACACTTGATCCATGGCTTAGCACCCGATTGGTCCATGATATTTATTTAAAAAGCATGGAGGGTCATTTTTCCGGTAACCGTTTATGAGAGAAACATATGTAACTTTTCTTTTTATATTAATAAATTTCTTGAAGTGGACGCATTGGCTCAGGCCGTGGACTGTTTCACTCTTTGAGGGTTTTAACCACGTGATTATACTGGTGTACTGATTTTTGATTTGGTTGTGAGCAGTGACCTTTGGTTTATGATCTACGTAAATTACACTGTAAATTCCTACATGGTATCAGAGGTATTTTGAGGTCATTCCTACATGGTATTAGAGCTATTTTGAGGGCCGCATCCGTTGTTGATTAAAATCTGAAGCTGGTTTGACTGCATGCGAATGTTGTTTTGTAGATCTACTATTTCTGAATAATTTTGGGCTTAGAGAACTACTCTGTTGTGTCTAGAGTGCCTGTTACAATGAGGAACACCTTTCGTTTCATGCGAAAAGGTTTCCGCCTGCCCAAGTTATGACAGTTTAGATCTGGAGGTATAGAGCATCCTTCTAGCAGTTATATTTGTTAATAGTTTTGCTTATTTCGGTTCCCTCTTTTTTTTTTTTTTTTTAGGTTTTATTTGTTTGCTGGATCTATACCTTCTTCTATGTGTATTTTATTTGCTGTGCGCTGCATGCGATCTCCACAATTCATAAACAGGAAAAAGGTATTTTTTTTGCTACGTATGCTCTTTCCTCGCATCTTTCTGCGTGTTAGCCCCCTATAAATTTTTGACAAGCAAACAGGGGGCTAAAATATTTTTGAGCCTTCAATTAATGCATTTCCTCTGAAAACACATCATCCTTGAAGTCTCCTTGTGCCTTTGTCCTTTGACAAATCCCCTCTACTGATTCTCATTATAAAGCCTCTCTGATTGCAAAAAAATGTGCTCCAAAAGGCTTTTATTTGCCCCTTGTATCCCTGCAAAATGTCCCTTTTTAACCCTTTTTCCCCTTTTTTAAAGTTCCCCTTTTTACCTTCTAAATCCTCCCAAAATCCCCTTTAAATCCTACACCCACCCCTTGTTTGGTTTAAAAACCCTTGTTTCCTCTATCGTTGCCTTTTCCTACCCCAAAAATGCATTAAAAATGAGCCAAAACCCACATTTATACATATATGGGTCTTAGCCCCCTTCAGGCCAGCCCCCTCGACCGTTCCCCCCATGTGATCTGGGTGCTAGAACCACCCACCAGCCCAAAAAAGTGCTTAGCACAAATATGTATCAGGCGCATTTTGAACCGTCGATCTGTATAGATCGGACGGTCATCACATTTCCCAATAGCGCCCATTCACCCACCTCCTTTCACCATTCATCGCATCTCCACTGTTCATTTACCCGCAGATCCGACGGCCCGGAGTTTACTCGCCCCGGTGGTCCCCGCGCACTGTTCATAAACCACCGGTTTCCATCGCACCGCCTTTGGAGGTTGGGTGGTATTTTTTATTTTTGGAGCGATTCCACTCACCGCTCAACACATGGCTTCGTCACTATTTCAAAACCACCCCCCCATCACGCATTATCATTCAGTATTTGACATGGCGCAATATGCATATACACCGTCCGATTTGCGATCGTCCATAGAACGGTCCTTGCAACACAAAGATGCGTGGAAATTAACCCAAGGTATCCGTACCCCTGGCCCACCATGCGTCGCCCTCCGATGCATTTTCAGCCATCGATCTCCTCCCGAGATCGGACGGTCCAGATTCAATTGCCCTCTGCCATGTCCCCAGTTGTCGATCTCCTCCTAAGATCAGACGGTCCAGATTCGATTGCATGTCCCGCCATTGACTGGTCCCGCCACGTCACCCTTTCCACGTTTTTCATCGTGTTTCTCGCCCGTCCATGTACATATATGCGTTCAAAGGCCAGGATTTAATATTTTATGTTAAAATGCTACACCACCATTCTGCAAGCCTCCCACTTCATTTTCCATTGTAATCCTGCACTTTTCCACCATCTCATCAGTCTGCACAACCATTCTCGTCGTCTTCGTTGCATCCACCACCTCCATGCATGTTTTTCTTAACATTTTTTCATGTTTTGCAGGGTTATAGGCGGCGAAAAACCGCCATGATTCATATTCACTATTGTGGTGGTACAGTGCATACAAGAAGCTGAATTTAGAGCCTGATATTACAGGGAAATGTCCGGAAAGGTGTCTACGACATAAATTTCATTGAAGGACAAAATTAAAGCTCTGAAAAACCTCTCTAGCGCCATTAAAGCATAGATTTCATAGTCAGAGGAAATCGAGAAAGCGACAAAGAGTATCAGTGGAAAAATAGAGTGTTTAAGGCCTGTAATTGCAGATTATAAGCCTTAATCCAATTATCCAAAGGCAAGGTACCCGAATCAAAGACCCCGTGGATCGCTCAGAAGGTCCAATGCACAGAAAACCATACTATCAGGGTTTCCACATCAGCAGAAGGTTATTTCCATAAAGGATGATGTGCCCATACAGTTCTCATCCTATGCCGTGTTCTAGAGAGATTTTTCAGCCCTGACAATAGTCCTATGCTACTAGTGCATTAGTTATGCAATATGGAAGACCCTAGCATCATTATTCTGCCCTTTTGTGCAATTCACCAGAACACTGCAGTGAGTACATCAGAGACATACCTGGAGTAGATGGAAATTTGACAAAGACCACTCCATCATCCAATGAGTACCAGAGATAAATGCCCAGAATTTAAACTAAATGGAGCCTCGGCCCTCCTGCTACTTCAGAGTTTTAATGATGCATTTAAGTTTACATCTACTCCTGTTATTCTTTTCTCCTATAAGAATCCTCGAGAACATATTGTAAAGGTTGTTGGTTGTTGGTTGTTGTTCGGCTGCTGCCGTTGTAGTTAGAGGAATTCAGTTTTGACTGTTAGGACAGTTTTGGGAGAAAGTAGCAGAGTAGTTTGTATTGTAGTAGGATGGGAGGAGAAGTTTGGATTGTAATAGCCATTGAGATCAGTGTATGTGATTGGTTTTGCATCAATTAATCAAGCACATTTCACAGGATCCTTGTCTATTACTATTGGTGATGTTTTTCTAACACTTTTTATTACATTTTCATATTGTTTCATTTTATGCTTCCTTGCATCAGAAATATGGCATAGGATTTACCCTTGTTAGGTACCCTATGTCTCTGCTCTCCTTGCCTTCAATTTTTTCTGCTAAATGTGTTATCTAAGGGTTGATTTCAGTTAATTTAACCAGTGTAGTGGATGTCATTTCCTGCTAGCTGATGTATGAATTAATGAAATCTATCTTTAGTTGTTCTTGTTGGGTTTAAGCTGGAAGATTTGGGAACACTGGGGATTAGAGTTAGCCCTATCCACTAGGATCCTTGTGCGACCAGTTGGCCTTTCTAAGATCTCTTGCTGGTGTCAAAGCATTGAAGGTTCAAAGTCCTTCTCTGATCTATAGACCCTGGCTCTATCAAAATTATCTATTTTTTTCCCTTGGAGAATGCTAAAGCTGACCTGGAGTTAAATGACCTCTAGTCCAATCTATAAGCTGCCCCTTTGTCCCTCCATTGAAATATGCTTTTGAGTATGTCCAAGCAGGTCTGGAGTTAAATGACCTCTGACCTGATCTATAGACAGAAATTGGGTTGCTTTCCTTCTTTCACTTTCAATCCTTAATGTTCCATCCCACCATCTATCTAAAAAGATCCTTTAGTGTAGATGACCTTCCCTATGAAAGCCTTAGCTAGTTGTTTGCATGTAATTCCCTTTCATGACTCCATAGCCCGATGGATGGCACTTTCTTGACCTATCCTCTTTGCTGAAACATCCTACTGCTTTGCTCCTTTCCTTCCATTACCTTCTTAGTCTATGATCTCATGACCAACCCAACAACCAACCAACCAAATAATTTTTAAACCCCCCTTTGTGCTTCATAACTAGCCTAATATCTCATTTTTAACTTCAAATATATATATCATTCTTTGTTTTATGGAGAGATCCCTCTCTGGGTCCAGGAGGGCTAGATCCTAGGGCCCCAAAGTGGTTCTGATGTTGTCTCATCTTTTGGTCTTGCCAATCTGGCCAAAACATGGGAACCCCAACGTAATGGCGACTCCACTGGGGACTTGAGTGCATTTATCTTACACACTCTTAAGCACTCAAAAGACCCAAGATCTATGGTTAGATTGGCATTCAATTGTTGATGGTGGACAACATCCTGCTTCAAGCATTCATATACATCCACCTGGCTACTCCACACTCCATAACTCCCAAAAGACCAAATGACTCCACTGGTAGAAGACTTTGAACTGGTTGAGAAGATACAGTGACCTATTTCTAATTTACAAACATGCTTCCACGCATACATAGAAGATATGCCCCAATGAATAGGGAGCATATCCTTGGATTCCCACACAAAGTGCTTGAAGTGGACTGTTAAAAAACCTGCCTACCTTTCAGGGTGAAAACATTGATGACCCCTTGCTACATCTCATCAAGTTTCATATACATGTGTGGAAATTTAAAGTTTAATGGCATGAAGACTGCCTAATGAAAATGTTCATGGCAACATTAGAAGGAAAAGCTAGGGTCTATTATGAATGGTTAGAACCTCGGAGTTTGTTTTCTTTAAGGGACATGCACCAAGTATTTTACAAGAATTATAAAGGAAACTCTCCATCCTTATCATGGGATTGTTGTGATCAATCTCAGAATATCATACAGTATCTGTTAGACATTGATGAGGATTTGGTTAATATGCATCCTGAAGATTTGTTAACATCCATTCAAGAATTTCATATGCATCCTAGCTATCACAAGAACATGGATGAATTATTTGAGGAAGAAAAAAGTAAAGAGACCATAGACATTCCTCAAGATATTCCTGAAAAAATCAGATGCTGATCCATCATCCCTTGCAGTTGAGGCTTCAGATGACATTCTGCCTCAAATCTAGTCTTCAAAGGAAACAGAGAGCTGCTGCACTTCTACACAAAGGAACACAAGACCACCTTCCCCTTTGACAGAAGAGGAAATAGATCAGATCATCAATAGATAGCCAGCCTCTGAAATTTTTTACAGATCAGACATCCTTGTCCATTCTTCTCATGAGCTTTGTTGTACAAAGTTGGAAATCTCACATGTAAATCAGAGTGAAGAAAAATCTGCTGATAATCCAGTATATCTGATTGGTAGCATTACTGACATTCATGATTCTCCTATTTTTGATCTATCTGATGATGATGTTCTCCAAACAGAAGATGATCTTGCAGGGTCATTATTAGTAGATTTATGGGAGGAAAATCAGTTCCCTTTACTTCCAGAGAGTAATGAGCCAATGCAGGCTATTTATGATATTGATGAAGAAAGCTTTAAGAGTGCAGAAGAGGGTGAAGGATCTCTAGATCTTTGCTTCACTCCATTACAACTCATCAGTAATGGTTTCCACATGATTGGAGGTCAACAGCCTTTCATCTCAGAAGATGAAGAGGAAAACAAGGAAGAGATCTTTGAGCAGTTTGAAAGCAATGAGACTTCTCTTGAAAAAGAGGAAGCAATGGAACAAACCACTGCTCAAGAATACTTAGATCTTTTCACAGAGCTCAGCCCACCAGAGAAGAATATATCAGAGCTCCAAGAGGACAGCACTGCCATATATGATGAGTCCTCCAGTTCAGAAAATGAAGAAGATGAGGGAGATTCTCTTTCTCAAGAGAGTCTTGTTTTTGATCCAGTGGAAGAAGAAGAAATCTTGGTTGAAGCATGCTTGCCAAATATTCATAGCCATGTATCTTTTCATGATCCTTATGCTCATTTCCTGCAAATATTTGAGGAAGGATCAAAGGTCTTTTTGAGCAGTATGTTGTAGACAGAAAGAAATTTTTTAAAAGCTGCTATTATGGAATAAAAGGAGTGGGAGCTGCCCTTCCTACCCAACCTGCTCAAGGAGTTGAGCAAGAAAGACCAGCCATGGGATCACTTGATGGACTGGTTACATTGGAAGACAATGTTTGTAAGCTAGAATTGTAAATATTCCAGTTAGAGTAGGGTAGGTAGGAAAAGCTCAATAAAGCTCAGTTTGTGAGCATGTAGTTAGTTGTTTTTAATTTCTGCAAAGTCCAGCAAGCTAGACAGTCTAATCCGAGCTTGACTATTTTTCAATTCCTGTCTTAGAATGTAGAGAAGAAATCTGCTAGACAGTCTAATCCTAGCAGATAGTAGTGTAGGTAGAGAAAGTTATGAGGCCAAAAGTCTAATCTGGTCTCATGGAGTAAAGGGTAGAAATAGAATAGGTTTAATTTCTGTTTATAAAAATAAATGATGTAAAGGGTCTGCTATTCCAAGTGCACCCTAAAAGAAAAAGGCTAGGATTGTAGTCTGGGTAGGTAGATTGTTTGAGAATGTTTCTGCTGATTTGATGTCTTCACAGTTTGTGGCAGCTGATCCAAGAAAAAAAATAAGAAGAATGAGTCAAGTACCAGACATCTGGCCTACACCAAAGATCTATTTTCTGAATTCTTCACTCCTTCAAGAAGAAGCCATCCCCATGTGGAGCCACTGTTAGCCCCCTATAAATTTTTGACAAGCAAACAGGGGGCTAAAATGTTTTTGAGCCTTCAAGGAATGCATTTCCTCTGAAAACACATCATCCTTGAAGTCTCCTTATGCCTTTTTCCTTTGACAAATCCCCTTTGCTGATTCTCATTATAAAGCCTCTCTGATTGCAAAAACTGTGCTCCAAAAGGCTTTTATTTCCCCCTTGTATCCCTGCAAAATGTCCCTTTTTAACCCTTTTTCCGCTTTGTTAAAGTTCCCCTTTTTACTTTCTAAATCCTCCCAAAATCCCCTTTAAATCCTACACCCACCCCTTGTTTGGTTTAAAAACCCTTGTTTCCTCTATCGTTGCCTTTTCCTACCCCCAAAATGCAATAAAAATGAGCCAAAACCCACATTTGTACATATATGGGTCTTAGCCCCCTTCAGGCTAGCCCCCTCGACTGTTCCCCCCATGTGATCTGGGCGCTAGAACCACCCACCAGCCCGAAAAAGCTCTTAGCGCAAATATGTATTGGGCGCATTTTGAACCGTCGATCTGTATAGATCGGACGGTCGTCGCATTTCCCCATAGCGCCCATTCACCCACCTCCTTTCACCATTCATCGCATCTCCACCGTTCATTTACCCGCAGATCCGATGGCCCAGAGTTTACCCGCCCCGGTGGTCCCCACACACTGTTCATAAACCACCGGTTTCCATCGCACTGCCTTTGGAGGTTGGGCGATATTTTTTATTTTCGGAGCGATTCCACTCACTGCCCGACACGTGGCTCCGTCACTATTTCAAAACTTCCCCCCCATTGCATGTTATCGTTCGGTATTTGACATGGCGCGGTATGCATATACACCATACGATCTGCAATTGTCCATCCAATGGTCCTCGCGCCGCAAAGATGTGCGGAAATTAACCCAAGGTATCCGTACCCCTAGCCCACCATTCGTCGACCTCCGATGCATTTTCAGCCGTCGATCTCCTCCCGATATCGTACGGTCCAGATTCAATCGCCCTCCGCCATGTCCCCTGCTGTCGATCTCCTCCTGAGATCGGACGGTCCAGATTCGATTGCATGTCCCACCATTGACCAGTCCCGCCACGTCACCCTTTCCACGTGTTTCATCGTGTTTCTCACCCGTCCATGTACATATATGCGTTCAAGGGCCAGGTTTTAATATTTTACGTTAAAATGCTACGCCACCATTCTGCAAGCCTCCCACTTCACTTTCCGTCGTAATCCTGCACTTTTCCACCATCTCATCAGTCTGCACAGCCATTCTCATCGTCTCCGTTGCATCCACCACCTCCATGCATGTTTTTCTTAACGTTTTTTCATGTTTTGCAGGGTTACAGGCGGCGAAAAACTGCCATGATTCATATTCACTATTGTGGTGGTACAGTGCACAGAAGAAGCTGAATTTAGAGCCTGATATTACAGGGAAATGTCTGGAAAGGTGTCTGCGACATAAATTTCATCGAAGGACAAAATTAAAGCTCTGCAAAACCTCTCTGGCGCCATTAAAGCATAGATTTCGCAGTTAGAGGAAATCGAGAAAGTGGCAAAGAGTATCAGTGGAAAAATAGAGTGTTTAAGGCCTGTAATTGTAGATTATAAGCCTTAATCCAATTATCCAAAGGCAAGGTACCAGAATCAAAGACCCCGTGGATCGCTCAGAAGGTCCAATGCACAGAAAACCATACTATCAGGGTTTCCACATCAGCAGAAGGTTCTTTCCATAAAGGATGATGCGCCCATACAGTTCTCATCCTATGCCATGTTCTAGAGAGAGTTTTCAACCCTGACAACAGTCCTATGCTACCAGTGCATTAGTTATGCAGTATGGCAGACCCTAGCATCATTATTATTCCTTTTTGTGCAATTCACCAGAACACTGTAGCGAGTACATCAGAGACATACCTGGATTAGATGGAAATTTGACGAAGATCACTCCATCATCCAACGTGTATTAGAGATAAATGCCCAGAATTTAAACTGAATGGAGCCTCGACCCTCCTGTTGCTTTAGAGTTTTAATGTTGCATTTAAGTTTACATCTACTCCTGTTATTCTTTTCTCCTATAAGAATCCTTGAGAACATATTGTAAAGGTTGTTGGTTGTTGGTTGTTGTTCAGCTGCTACCGTTGTAGTTAGAGGGATTCAGTTTTGACTATTAGGACAGTTTTGGGAGAAAGTAGCAGAGTAGTTTGTATTGTAGTAGGCTGGGAGGAGAAGTTTGGATTGTAACAGCCATTGAGCTCAGTGTATGTGACTGGTTTTGCATCAATTAATCAAGCACATTTCACAGGATCCTAGTCTATTACTATTGGTGATGTTTTTCTAACACTGTTTATTACATTTTCATATTGTTTCATTTTCTGCTGCCTTGCATCATAAATATGGCATAGGATTTACCCTTGTTAGGTACCCTATGTCTCTGCTCTCCTTGCCTTCAATGTTTTTTGCTAAATGTGTTATCTAAGGGTTGATTTCAGTTAATTTAACCAGTGTAGTGGATGTCATTGCCTGCTAGCTGATGTATGAATTAATGAAATCTATCTTTAGTTGTTCTTGTTGGGTTTAAGCTGGAAGATTTGAGAACACTGGGGATTAGAGTTAGCCCTGTCCACTAGGATCGTTGTGTGACTAGCTGGCCTTTCTAAAATCTCTTGCTGGTGTCAAAGCATTGAAGGTTCAAAGTCCTTCTCTGATCTATAGACCCTGGCTCTATCAAACTTATCTATGTTTTTCCCTTGGAGCATGCTAAAGCTGACCTGGAGTTAAATTACCTCTAGTCCGATCTATAAGCTGCCCCTTTGTCCCTCCATTGAAAGTTTCCTTTGAGTATGTCCAAGCAGGTCTAGAGTTAAATGACCTCTGACCTGATCTATAGATAGAAATTGGGTTGCTTTCCTTATTTCACTTTCAATCCTTAATGTGCCATCCCACCATCTATCTAAAAATATCCTTTAGTGTAGATGACTTGCCCTCTAAAAGAATGAGCTAGTTGTTTGCATGTAATTCCCTTTCATGACTCCATAGCCCAATGGATGGCACTTTCTTGACCTATCCTCTTTGCTGAAACATCCTACTGCTTTGCTCCTTCCCTTCCATTACCTTCTCAGTCTATGATCTCATGACCAACCCAACAACCAACCAACCAAATCATTTTAAACCCCCCTTTGTGCTTCATAACTAGACTAATATCTCATTTTGAACTTCAAAGATATATATCATTCTTTTTTTTATGGAGATATCCCTCTCTGGGTCCAGGAGGGCTAGATCCTAGGGCCCTAAAGTGGTTCTGATGTTGTCTCATCTTTTGGTCTTGCCAATTTGGCCAAAACATGAGAACCCCAACACTACGATCTCGAGAAATCAGAAATAGTGAAAAAAATGATAGTTGCTGGTAAGGCTAACCAAAAATCTAACATTCAACTGTAAGGATTTACATTTCATTTTTTTTTTCGTTTTTTGGCTTTTTTTTTTGTGCAAGGAAAGGTACGCACACCGAAGAGTAAAAAAATAAAATAAAAAAAACTCCTTCCTCGTTTCAAACAATAACATGATCCTTTTACTATCTCACTTGGTGAGGGGTTAGTTTATGAGGATAGAGGCCTTGGGTTAAAGTCTCCTTCTCAAGCTTATTTTGTAAAAAAATTTTGTTCAAAGGGGCGGAATTAAAAAAAAAAAAGCCACACTTCATCCCGTTCCCATAACTATTCGGCATCTTCAACTTGTTTTTTCAAAAAGGCATAACTTCTTCATTTGGAAGTTGTTTTTTGAGCCATTTTTTTTTAAATGGCCTAATGTTTCGAGATATTTCCATTGGAGTAGTTAGTTTCAGCTTATCTCAGCTTTAGTTTTAAAAAAAAGGGAAAGTGCATTCCCGATTATTCTTATAGCACCAATTATTTCCAATGGCTACCTCACATAGTAGATATACTTAGAACTAAAGGGTTTTATAGAATAGCCACAGGATAAGAAACCAAACCTTTCGATGATGATAAAGTTGATAAATGGGAAAATAAACAAGATCAAGCACGAGGGTTGATAGGAATGTCCATTGCTCAAGATCTTCGATTTCATATCCTTGACATTGATACCCCTGATGAAGCCCTGGAAAAGCTAAAAACTGTTTTTGGCATTCAAAATCAAATTAGGGCCCACCAGCTTGAAAATGAGTTGCTTACTTTGGACCCCAATAATTTCTCCTCCATTGAAGTTTTTTTGTTCAAATTCAAGACCATTCGAATTATTTTAGAACGTTGTAAGATCAAAAAGGAAGATGGTAGCATCAGTTATTGCATTCTTGCTAAGCTTGGCCCTGCATACTCTGTATTTGTTTTTTCATTCCATTCCACTAGAGAAGCCATCATTTCTTCAGGAACCACCTACAAGAACCCTCTTTTGATGCCTTTTGCGATTCTTTGATAAGAGAACAAGAAAAAATATTACACCTTGGTCTTATCACTTCTGGAAATGCTTCTAAGAAAACCTTAGTGTGGAGTACTAAAAAGGTATGCTTTTGATCATTATTTCAGTGGCTTTTTAATAGAATTTGTGAACCTTTTTGTGTCATGAATTTGGAAAATAATAAAGAACTATAACAAAACACATGAGAATTGATATGCAAGACTTAGCCACTGATAATGGTTATTTTCTATACAGGAAAACGAGAAAACGAGGGATTGCCGTTCCAAAGGAAAGGACAAAGTTGAGATAACTGCTGTCCCTCTGGACGAGAATCGAACGCAAACAAAGATAAACAGATCAAAGCAAATCGGCTCGGAAAAGAAGGAGAAGACACCAGCTCAGCGCAAAAGAAAAGACAGGATGAAGAGTTAACTGTTTGGCGAATCCCTCAGGATCTTCGATCCTGAGGGATCGCTGCTTTATTTATCTTGTCACTTGGACATCTCCGCCGTCGTCTTTATATAAAAAGACAGCACTGTTAGCTTGAGGAAAGATAGATGTAGAGATGAAGGATACGCTTTTATGTAATTTCTGTAAAACATCAGCTTTGATTATTAAGTTTCGTTGAGAACTGGTTCAATGTATTTTTGACCGATGCATTAATGAAAGTTTGGTGATTATTTCATCTCTGCGACTGGATTAACTTCAAGCGGTGTATCCTTGGAGGCTAAGGGCTCGGCCCCGAAGGACACTTGCTTCTGTACCATTACGGCTTTATTTATGTGTGGTTTGTTTATCATTGTATTTGGTAATTCGGTATGTTTTACAAGTTCATATTACATGCTCTGTTAAAGATTGAATCATTGAAGTTTTTGCAGATAAAATCGTGTGTTGACTCCGCATCAAGTTATTAATCCTTTCAAGAGTTCATTGCATGTTCTTACTGTTATGTTACAGAGCTGTTATATTAAACGTTCGTGTTGTGTGCATTTCTAATTCATCAGTACTATTCCATAATTCATTAATCTTTGTTGCTGTTCCTTTAGTGTGATTTGTGTGAATTGCCTTTGGAGTGAAGGAATGTTATTTGATTTCATAGAGAGTATTTGAGTTAATAGGTTACAACCCGCGGGACTTATTTATTTAATTGCTGTTCCATTTTAGACTTGCTGTTCCATTCCAGAATTGTTGTTCAATCCTTTATTCGCTTTGCTGTTCCATTTACTTGCAGTTGTTGGTTTTGTGTGAGAGATGATCTAAGGCTGTAGTGAGTAGTGGCAGTCACTGTCTAGCTCCCAGGCTTGTGATCCATGCTCTAGTTTCCTTTCTATCAGTTTCCGAAGGGATGGGTTATCACTGCCGAACCCTTGACTGATAAGCTGTTGAGTTTTCTGAGTGCGTGATTTATTCTTTGAAGTAATTTAGTTACAAGAAAGCATCCGTTTACTCTTGTATTTCTTATGCACTGTACTACTAGCATTACTCTGACAAATGATAGCCTTGGATTGAGTCACTCTTTGTAATAACAAAACGCTCCCGGATTGACATATTAATGTGAGGTAATTAGAGGTGAAAGAGACCCTTTTTATAGCTCTACATTTTGGCGCCGTTGTCGGGGAAAGAGTGTAGCCATTTGTCTTTTTCAGAGTAGTGTACGAGCCTGCTAGGGAGGAGTTGGATCCTAAAAACGGAAGGTAAGAACCTACGTGCGGAGCATGTAAAAGGCCTGCTCCACTATCCGCTTTCCTAACAGATTTGTTTTTGCTTTGTTTGAATAGAAGTTGGTAGTTCATTTTTTTGAGTGCATGACTAAGCAGAAAAGACCAGAAAAGAATATAAAACCCCCATCCAAGCCTGAAAAAGCTAAGGGGCCGGTGACCCTTGGCCGAACGACCTTCATAGACGAAATCTATAAGAAAACAGAATCTCAGCCATCAGTCGGCCTCAAGAAAAACATTTCTAAACCGCCTACTAGTTCCCTTCAGGCCACAGGATCACCATCTGTAGCCTGCGCTGAGGTGCATAGTCAAACTGAAGAGCAGGACTTTCAAGAAATTGAAAATTCTACTCCAGAATTATTGCAAGAAGGGAACTCTAGCAACTTTTGTGAGGGAGAAGGAGAAACAGGGGAAACCAAGGAACCAAAATCCCCTAGTGAGACAAATCAGCCATTAGATAGCCCAGATAAGGGGAGTGCTGCGAAAGTCATTGTTGAAGGAATTCAATCTCCTCAGACACCTGGTATTCCCATTATTCCAGATAAAGGAAGCGCTATTAAAAAGATCCCTGTCAAAACCGTTCCCACTCAACCTAGGAATACCCTCCTAGATATCCCAGAAGGTTATTGGCATATATTCGATTCCATGGCTCAAAACCAACCAAACGCTCAAAACCAACCAAATACTCAAACCTCTACATTACAATATCCCATAGTGGATTCTGCAGCGAATGCACCCATGAAAGCTATCCCTCTTCAGCATATCCCTACATTTCACGGACTCACATCAGAAGATCCGGATGCATTCTTATTCGAATTCGATGTGTTATGTAGGGGGTACGATTACACCACCGATCCCCAAAAATTGAAATTATTTCCCTCTACATTAAAAGGGGCTGCTTTAAGATGGTTTATGGGGATAGGTGGCGGGGTTATCAACAATTGGGATCAAATGAAAGAATCCTTCTTAAAAAAATATCAGGATTATTGTAGGTCTAGAGAATTAAAAGACGAAATATTTCAAATGACAGCCAGACCAAATGAAACATTAGAGGAGTATGTGGAACGTTTTCAGTATAATTTACAAAGATCTCCTTATGCATCGCTACCTTTACTTGATAATGTGTTAAAAACTGCATTAATGAGGGGCATGAAGGAACAATGGATTGAAACATTAAACATTATGGGCAAAGGGGATATTTATCAAGAGAATTTTACTGACATCCTTGACTTATGTATCAGGAGTTCGAGAGGCAACACAAGAATAAAACCGACAGAATATGATCGGTTTGCAAGAGATAACAAAGTATCAGCAGAAGGAGTAACACGTGCAGAAATTGGAAATTTATTAGAAAATTTTAAAACTGACATTATGGGGACACTAACTACACAACTTGATATTGTGCAGGCTAAACAGAAGCAGCTGGAGGCGGAACAGAATTTGGCAATCTTCTGCCCCTGATGCAGAAAAAAACATAGCCACAAGGAGTGTCCATTGGATAAAGTCCAAACATGCGCCATCTGCACAAAAGATCACCTTACGGAGAGCTTCCCCTCACTTCCTGGATTGAAAGAGGTATATAAGGAAGCAGAAGAAGAACCAGAATCGGTGAATTCGATCAACCAGCGCCGTCAGTGGCAGCCGAGACAACCTGGTATGTTTCCGGACCCAACCTCTTTCTTTCAAAACCCACAGTATAATGCTCAACAATATGGTATGTGGCAAAATCAATCTCAATCCCCATTTACAAACTGGTCACCACAATCGTTTCCTTCTTCAAATCCATGGCTGAATCAAACAAGCCAAACTGGTTGGCCGAATTTCCCTTATACTCCACCATATTGGCAAAATGGCCCATACCCTTCACAGTGGACTCCCTCTACTTCACAAAGTTCACCTTGGCAGACAAGCTGGCAAAGACCAATGTACCACCCAGCTGGAACTATTCCGCTCCCTCAACCTACTTTGCCAGCTCTACAACAAAATCCCCAGTCTAACTTGAGGCCGCAACTCCCACCCCAACCCGATCCCAATCCAAACAACAGGCAGGTCCAATCTATTCAAATCATAGAATCACCAGAAACAGGACCTGACTTAAGGGAGTGCAGTGACCTTCAGTTAAGATCCGGACGTATCATTGAAACTGAGGGAGATAAAACAATTCACATTGAAGATCAGTTACCCAGAGAACATCAGTCACAACAAGAGGATGTAAATAAGCAACAAACTCATAATCAAGCAACCACATCCTCTCCTCCGTTCCCAGAACGATTAGCCATACCTCGATCCATACAATATCCCGACTTTGACATTCTGGGAGAATTACAAAATCTGTACATAAAAATTCCATTCCTCCAAGCCATTCAAGACATTCCCATATACGCAAAAACTATAAAAGAATTGTGCATAAAGAAACCAAGGAGGAATATAACAAATAATCCAAGATTCCAAGTAGTCGGTACTTTATCTGATCTATTGTCGGGAAGAGAAACACCCCTTAAATATGAAGACCCCGGGAACCCAATTATAACTGTTCAAATTTATGGTCAGACCCTGTCTAATGCCTTAGTTGATCTAGGGGCTGCAATTAATATTTTAACAACCACAACTTGCCAAAAGCTTGGCATTACATCTGTAGAACCCACCTCTACTCTGTTAGAATTGGCTGACCGATCTGTGGTTAGACCAGAGGGCACTCTACATGATGTCATGGTCTCCGTAGAATCCTGGGAGTATCCAACCGATTTCCTGATAATTAATCCAAAAACCCGACTTGATGGACATCCGCTAATTTTAGGTAGGCCTTGGCTTGCCACCGCCGATGCCTACATTGGCTGTCGGCAGGGAAATATGACCATAACCAGAGGACCGAATAGCAAAAATTTAGTTCTATATCCTCCAGCGCAGCCAAGTGTCACAATGATTAAAACTAATAAACACCCTGTATCATACCTTACCGATAACATCAGATCTCCATTAACTATA
This sequence comes from Pinus albicaulis, assembly GCA_034641835.2. Taxonomy (NCBI): domain Eukaryota; kingdom Viridiplantae; phylum Streptophyta; class Pinopsida; order Pinales; family Pinaceae; genus Pinus; species Pinus albicaulis. The sequence continues at coordinate 11,042,279 of CM076573.1, forward strand.
CAAGAGGCACTCGATTTCAAAGATCAAACAGAAGACGATGCCATTAATAATTTCATTACTCAAACTGAACCTCGCACACAGTGTCACATGATAGAAGCAACATTTGATAATGAATTGGAAGAAGATCCCCTGAAAGATATTCATGACCAAACGATACCTGTTACTTCTGTTGCAAATAGTAAAACTGTGGAAATTGCACCGGGGAAAACTTTAAACATCAATGCTAATCTCACACCTGAACAAGAAACAAAGCTCATCCATTTGTTAACAAAATATCAAGAAGCATTTGCATGGGACTACCTTGATATGAAAGGAATCGATCCCCAATTATGTACACACCACATTTATATAGAAAAAGATGCCAGACCTGTGCGTCAGCCGCAAAGGAGACTTAATCCCCATCTAAAAGATGTCGTAAAAACTGAACTTCATAAGCTTTTAGATGTGAATTTTATCTACCCTATTTCTGATAGTAAATGGGTCTCTCCGCTTGTGGTGGTACCAAAAAAGAACGGGAAATGGAGAATTTGTGTGGATTATAGGGAGCTAAACAAGGCAACACAGAAGGATCATTTTCCTCTTCCTTTCATAGATCAAGTATTGGATACTTTAGCAGGGAAGAAGTTCTTTTCTTTCCTGGATGGCTTCAGTGGATACAATCAGATTCAGATTGCCCCTGAAGACCAGGATAAAACTACTTTTACTTGTCCCTAGGGAACATTTTCCTATCGAGTTCTACCTTTTGGCCTATGTAATGCTCCTGCCACATTTCAGAGGGCTATCCTTAGTATTTTTGCAGATTTAATAAATGATGGACTTGAAGTTTACATGGATGACTTTACACCATATGGAGATGATTTTGATCCAGCTCTAGACACCCTAGAAAAAGTCCTACAACGCCGCATTGTTACCAGGCTTTGCTTAAGCCACGAAAAATGTTTCTTGATGATGACTGAAGGACTTATCCTAGGACATTATGTTTCAGCAGCCGGCATTCAGGTAGACCCGGCTAAAATCCAAATACTTTTTCTCATTCCCACTCCTACTACTCAAACAGAGGTACGCAGCTTTCTTGGATTTTCTGGTTATTATAGACGATTTATAGAGCATTATTCGCACATTGCTGCTCCTTTATATGCACTAACTGGTAACGTTGATTTTCTTTGGACAGACAAATGTGACCGTGCTTTCGAGGATCTAAAGAAGCTGGTATCCACAGCCCCAGTCCTTCGAGGACCAAACTAGGACCTACCATTCCAGATATTATCTGATGCCTCAGATACAGCCATTGGCGCAGTCCTTGGGCAGGAAGAGGATAAAAAACCATATGCCATCTATTACATTAGCAAGAATTTATCCCCTGCTGAATTGAATTACACTGTTACTGAAAAAGAATTCCTAGCTGTAATACATGCCGTCAATAAATTTAGACATTATATTACAGGCTACCCTGTTATCTTGTATACAAACCATTCTGCTATAAAATATTTAGCAAATAAGCCTGTCACAAATGCCAGAGTAACTCGATGGTTAATCTTATTGCAGGAATTCGACATCACAATCAAGGACCGCCCTGGCAAAGAAAACCCTGTAGCCGATTTTCTTTCGAGAATACCAAAATCCAGCGATGCAGTAGCAGTCGAAGATCAATTTCAGGATGAGCACCTATTTGCTGTTGCCGTTAAAACACCCTGGTATGCTGATGTTGCCAACGACCTCGCAGTAGGTAAATTACCAAAACATTTAACTCCTAATGAGCGCAAGCAGATTATTCAGAAAAGTTCTCGATTTTCGTGGATTGGAGGCTATTTGTTTCACACAGGAGCAGACATGCATATCAGGCGATGCGTTAGAGAGGATGAAATCTTCGACATCCTAAAAGCCTGTCACGATGGACCGTGTGGGGGGCACTTCGCTGAGCGTAGAACTGGACATAAAGTATTGCAGACAGAATATTACTGGCCTACGATCTTCAAAGATGCAAAGAAGTTTGTCCAAGCCTGTGACAGCTGCCAGCGAGCAGGACGACCTGGTCAAGCTGATGAGATGCCTCTGAAACCACAGTTAGTCATCGAACCATTCGAGTGGTGGGCTCTTGATTTCGTTGGACCCATCAACCCCTCATCAAATCAGAAAACATATATTTTGGTGGCAACAGAATATGTCACCAAATGGGTTGAGGCAGAAGCATTACCAAGAGCCACAGAGGACTCTGTCATACAGTTCCTGTTCCATCTATTTGTTCGTTATGGCCTTCCCAGAGAAATAATTACAGATGGAGGACCAAAATTTGTTGGGCATAAATTAGCTGCCACACTCAACAATTATCATGTCCAGCATAAAATCACTACTCCATATCACCCACAGGCGAATGGGCAGGTAGAAAGTAGCAATAAGATAATAGAATCAATCCTAACAAAAACCATTGCGTCACATAGGCGTGATTGGGCTACCCGACTACCTGAAGCACTCTGGGCCTATCGAACCACATGGAGGAGCACCACCGGTTACTCACCTTATCAATTAGTGTTTGGAAAACAACCCATTTTTCCTATAGAATTTGAAATCCAAACATTACGGACAACACAGGAAGTTGGCCTAGATCTAACCGAGGCACAACTCAATCGACTGCAGCGGATCAATGAATTAGACGAAGTCAGGCTCTCTGCATTACAAAATACAGCATTAATTCAACAGCAGCGAGCCAAATGGCATGATGCGCTCATCAAGAACAAAGTCTTCCACGAGGGAGACTGGGCTCTGTTATACGATTCTCGGTTTCAGGACTTCCCTGGAAAACTTCAGACTCGATGGTTGGGACCATACGAAATCCAGAAGGTGCATGACAACGGAACCCTTACTCTAATCACCATTGACGGCTCTGGATATGCATTCAAAGTAAATGGCCACCGAGTCCGTCTCTATCGTAAACCACTCACTCGGGAATCCTTCTGCCAGCAGCTACGCCGAGACACTGATATGGAGATCTTAGGAGAGGAAGAGAAATCTTCCTCACCTGTAATTCATTAAGGGTTCATTTCTTTTTGCAATTTGTACATAAGTTCTTATTTTTTTTTGAGTGGTTCTTGTACATAAGTTTGAATTAAATATTTTCTTGTCATTTTTGCTGTTCCTTTTCTTTCATAAATTTTGATTTTTGCTCTTCTAAAGATAGCATATGTGTGTTTTTGTATGATGTTGGTTTCACTTGTTTTGCTGTTCCTTTTCTAAAGGAACAGCATTCGGGATCTCTGCTGTTCCTTTTTCAAAGGAACGGCATTGTTACATTTTCCACTGTTCCTTTTGGTTACCACTGTTCTCTTTCTTCAAAGAAACAACATTCTTTTATTGTTGTTGTTCCTTTTTCAAAAGAATCGCATTTTTAGTGTTTTTATAGTATTTTTATTTTTGCTGTTCCTTTTTCCCAAAGGAACGGCATTTGCATTTTTGCTGTTTTTTATCATCCGTTGTTGTTTCTTTTTCAAAGGAACACCACTCGCATACTTCTGCTCTCCTTGTGAAACAGCTTATTCTTTTGCTGATCTAAATTGAGGATGCTTCTTGCCCGTCTTCTTTCTAGTCTTTAAGATACAACTATGTATTTGTGCAATGAAATATAAAATCACAACATACCGAAATCTACAAACCATAAATCGCTATATCTATAAGGCTCTGCATTAGTAAGAGGACAAATGGAAGGACATACTTATTTCTTACCTTTTGTTGACATGGTTTTACTAATTTTGCCCTGATTGGTTATCTTTATCATGCTGATTCCCTTAAACTTTTTATTAGTACTTGGGAATAAGAGCAAAGAGTTTATATCTTCCTATTGAGATAATAAGACTTCTTCCACCATTCCTACTCTTAAGGAGTGTTGAGCCACCCTTTGTGTATAAGGAAAATTATTCTATGAAAAAGAAAAAATATGTGAACATGATATGTCAAGTGTCAAATGCAGGATAGGGGGTCTCATCGAGAGCCAGCCTACCATGATCATGAGGATGGCAGTGAAGTGGCATTCCCATTCTGGCCACCACACCAGGGATATGGTCCAAAAGGTATATCAAATAAACAAACCTTGGAACAAGAGGTCTCATTACGAGCCGGCCTGCCCACGTTTCGCTCCTTCCTCGTGAATGGCATTATGGTTAACTGGTCACCAAGCCAGCATAATGGTCTACATTTTGACATAACAACATTCCTAAGTATACACAAAGGATTATGGTTCCGAGGGTAAAAGAACAACTCTGCCAAGGTTATGGACACCTGTTGGCAGCAGAGTACTGTTAATGGTATTGAAGTCACCTTGCTTACACCAATGGGTAAAGATACTAATATTCTTTTGTTTCTTATCTCCTAGGAACTAATCATATGTCATTTCCCGATTTATACATCGCATGAATATTTATCATTACCAATCATGGCAACGGAAGTGACCATGACCACTTGAGATTGGCAAGTACGATACATGCCCTATCCATCAGCCTCAAATCATAACACAGTAGCCTCTTATCTAATATGCGATCAATTATCCGCCTCGATTTCGGTAATTCGTTGTCCTTTTTAACATGGCATAATTCCATATGCTGTTCCTTTCTGACTTGATTGCAGACCGGGTGCCGCTCCTTTATTTGCCGGCTGGGACAGCCTATCACATTGCGGGGGGGGAGGTTAACCTCATCATTCCCTGAATTACGTGTCAACTTACCATTCGGGAAAGCTAGTATACGACGGTTTGGCATGGTTTAACGGCATGGCATTTCTATTTTTGTCACAAGTTTCTTTCTGTTTCACTGTTGCATACTCTGTGTTTTTTCGAAACCTTGTGATTATCATCCTCTCTGTGTTTCATACAGAAAACGTAGTTGCCGTTCCATTTAGAATCTACAGTGAAACTATGGGAGGAAGGGCAATTCGAAGTGAGCCTCAACAGCTGACGATCTCCGCTGCTGCCCGGGAGATCCTGGAAAGAGCAGGATGGTTGAATTATTTCAATCGCCTATAGGAGTCCAATGAAACAGTAGCGATGGAATTTTTGCAGAATTTACAAGATGACCACTCCACAGTAAGAGGGAAGCGGATAGCGGTCTCTGATGCCATAATTGCAGAAGTTTCAGGACTACCAGCCACCGGACCGGTATGGACATTAAAAAAGGAACGATTACAGAAGGTCATGGAACTGTTCCAGGACGAAGGCCAGAATCTGACAATTAAGGGGAAGGGTATTCTGCCAGCAACCCTAGGAGAACCTTGGACGGAGCTAGCAAGAATAGTGCAAAGTTACATTACCTGCGAAGGAAGGAAAGACGTGGTAAGACCACGACATCTTAAACTTTTAGCTGTTTTAAAGCAGAGATTCTCTGTAAATTTACCTGCACTCCTGAACTCCTTACTGCATGATGCTGCACAAAGTATGAGAAAGGCACAGCACGTAGAGTCAGTCGTTAGCCACCATGGGTTGATACGACTAGTGGTTAGTTATGGTCTCACCCAGCAGCAGAGCAGCTGGGAAGAACTGATTGCACTAATTGAGGGGGGATTGACAGAGCCATCCCTAAAACGCAGACATTCTATAAGCACACCAGAGTGTCCGGCAAAACGCAGAGAACATGTTGCTAGTACATCAGAACAACCAGAGATACATCAAGAATCGGCAAAGCGCAAGCATGCCATTGACTCACCCGAGCAACCAGAGGAACCCAGAAAATCAGCTCGGTTAGCTCAGATGAGAGGAAGCATAGATAAGCCCAGAAAATCAGCCCGCTTGGCTCGGATAAGAGGGAGGCTGGAAAAGCTTCAGGGAAGCACCAGCCAACCAGTAATAATTGAAGATGAGCAACCCGAAGAAGAAGCAGCCGAGCCTTCGGGAACAGAAATAGAAGCAGAAACTGAACAGGAGGAAGAAATGGGACAACAGGAAGATAGCCCATTACAAGACCTACTGGGAGATGATGACTTGGCCGCAGTCCTAGCCAATATGAGTAAGTATGGTCAACCTTCTAGTTCAGAGGACCCCCACGACAAACCCCACGAAGAAAACATGCCTGTTCATGATGAAGAGGAGGAAAATACTGAACGGGAACAATCTGTTCCCAGGTCACAAGAGGAAATTCTAGAGGAAGTAGGAGCAGAGACAGCATCCGCTCAGGAAGAGACAGAACCAGTCGAGGCTCCTACCCCAGAACAGCCAGAGCAGAGCAGTGAAGAAGAACCCCAAGAGGAAGATTTAGTAACTAGTCATGATCCAGTCCGTAGCAAACAGACTGCTGTTCCTTCGAATGAAACATTGGAAATTAAGAAGTTGCGGAGGGAACGGAATAAATTGTTGAATACGATAACCCAGCTCAGACAAAAAATTAGGATTCTGAAAAAGAACCAGAAGGTAAGAAAGACCGGAGGGAGGAAAAAGAAGGCCAACAAGCGGCCTGCTGTTCAAAACCCTACTGAGAATCCAGCTGCCATTCCAAATGATGCTGAGGAACAGACGGGTGTTCGCGTTAAAACAGAAAAGGATGATATAAGGATCAGTGACAAGCAAATTCAGACAGAGGCACCACCCTCAGGGGTAATAAGGGTTCTGAACTCCAAACAGCATAATAAGAAAGTTCAGGTAAAACTCCCGGCCTCCACCGACCTATGGAAAAAAGATCCGAAAACGAAAACCTTGCATAAGATGGTGAAGCAAGCCCAGCAAGAAGCCGAACAGCTTAGAGAGCAAACGGTTCCCCGAGAAAAATATGAAGAGTTACAGCAGCAACTAAGGGACGCCAGTCAATCCAAAAGCCAGGCCTTTGAAGGTTGGAAAAAGGAACAAGAGGAAGTTGCACAGGTAACCAGTAGACTAAATACTGTTATCAAACAGATGAATGACTTGTGTTCTTTATACAATGATGTTTTAGCATGTAGGGCTCCTACTAAAAACTATGCTCTATTTTTATTAGAACGGTATTTACAATTAAAAATCAAAGCTGTTAAAGCAGGCACCCCTATACAAATTAACACCGTCAATGACTTTATAGACTGCTGTAAACATTATGGAGTGAAAGTCCAGAGATTGTTGTGTGAACTTTATTTGCACGACCTTGTGTTAAGTCAGGAGACTGAATTAAACCCTGGCCCTTTCGTCGGAGACATCCAATTCTAAGCATTCATTTCATTCGGGGTTAATCAGATTAAGTGGCTCAAAGCCTATGACACTTTCCAGGGTCAGGAAAATGGTCTAGATTTACGGGTTAGGGCTGAGCCTAGGAACCCAGTACAGTTGTGGAAAGCTCATAGAAATCTTATAAAGGCTCCTGGTGCCATTGAAACATTAGGACCCATGCATGAGGCACTCATTCAAGAGAGTTTAGAGTATTTTCTTTCCATCAAAGACTTGGCTATTAATGCAGCCAAATTTCGATACCGAATCTCTGATCCACACATCCAGCTCATAGAACCATTTAAGTATGAGAACTTTGAGTTAGCCGCCGACCGTTTGAACCTCTATGGCGAGACCATTCTGAAAGCAGGGTCATCCTGGTTAGGATATAGATTTCTCACTCCAATTATTTGGCATCCTGCACCCGGATACCAGGCCCTGTATGATATGCCTGAGGGGCAAACAGGTCAGTTCTTTGACTATCTAATCACTCAACATGGTTGTAGGCCTCCGCATGAGACTCCTTCTCCAACATATTCTCTCACTGCATTGCATGTCAACTACAATGTTTTCATGAGGACATGAAACAAGGTAAGCAGGGGGGTGTGTGGAGTACTAAAAAGGTATGCTTTTGATCATTATTTCAGTGGATTTTTAATAGAATTTGTGAACCTTTTTGTGTCATGAATTTGGAAAGTAATAAGGAACTATAAAAAAACACATGAGAATTGATATGCAAGACTTAGCCATTGATAATGGTTATTTTCTATACAGGAAAAGGAGAAAACGAGGGATTGCCGTTCCAAAGGAAAGGATAAAGTTGAGATAACTGCTGTCCCTCTGGACGAGAACCGAACGCAAACAAAGATAAACAGATCAAAGAAAATCGGCTCGGAAAAGAAGGAGAAGACACCAGCTCAGCGCAAAAGAAAAGACAGGATGAAGAGTTAACAGTTTGGCGAATCCCTCAGGATCTTCGATCCTGAGGGATCGCTGCTTTATTTATCTTGTCACTTAGACATCTCCGCCGTCACCTTTATATAAAGGGACAGCACTGTTAGTTTAAAGAGGGGGATGGAGAATACACTTTTATGTAATTTTCTGTAAGACATCAGCTTTGTTTATTAAGTTTCGTTGAGAACTGGTTCAATGTATTTTTGACCGATGCATTAATAAAAGCTTGGTGATTATTTCATCTCTGCGTCTGGATTAACTTCAAGCGGTGAATCCTTGGAGGCTAAGGGCCCAGCCCCGAAGGACACTTGCTTCTGTACCATTACGACTTTACTTCTGTGTGGTTTGTTTATCAGTATTATTTGGTGATTTGATATGCTTTATAAGTTCATATTACATGCTCTGTTAAAGATTGAATCATTGAAGTTTTTGCAGATAAAATCGTGTGTTGACTCCGCATCAAGTTATTAATCTTTTCAAGAGTTCATTGCATGTTCTTACTGTTATGTTACAGAGCTGTTATATTAAACGTTCGTGTTGTGTGCGTTTCTAATTCATCAGTACTATTCCATAATTCATTAATCGTTGTTGCTGTTCCTTTAGTGTGATTTGTGTGAATTGCCTTTGGAGTGAAGGAATGTTATTTGATTGCATAGAGAGTATTTGAGTTAATAGGTTACAACCCGTGGGACTTAGTTATTCAATTGCTGTTCCATTTTAGACTTGCTGTTCTATTCCAGAATTGCTGTTCAATCCTTTATTCGCTTTGCTGTTCCATTTACTTGCAGTTGTTGACTTGGTGTGAGAGATGATCTAAGGCTGTAGTGAGTAGTGGCAGTTACTGTCTAGCTCCCAGGCTCGTGATCCATGCTCTAGTTTCCTTTCTACCAGTTTCTGAAGGGATGGGTTATCACTGCCGAACCCTTGACTGATAAGCTGCTGAGTTTTCTGAGTGTGTGATTTATTCTTTGAAGTAATTTAGTTACAAGCAAGCATCCGTTTACTCTTGTATTTCTTATGCACTGTACTACTAGCATTACTCTGACAAATGATAGCCTCGGATTGAGTCACTCTTTGTAATGACAAAACGCTCCCGGATTGACATATTAATGTGAGGTAATTAGAGGTGAAAGAGACCCTTTTTATAGCTCTACACTTAGCAGCGCAACAACAATCATATCAAAGGAATCCCAAGAAGTAGTATCCTAAAAAATATGGTCCGAAACCAAATAAGGGTCCTAAGAAATTTCAGCCACAAATTGAAAAAGAAACTCACCAAAATGATAAGGCATATAAAAACAAAGGAAAGAATAAATATAGACATTGAAACTTTTGCAATCGTGATGGCCATTTAGAGTCCAAATGTTTTAAGAAGATGGAAGCCTTAGAACCAAAAATGAAGAAGCACAACATCAATTTGGAGCACTCTTCACCTTCATCTTCAGGAATGGCACTTTATGCTTATGGTTGTCAAGCATAAAGATTTGGTTATGCATTAAATGTATCTTCCTCTTATCATCCTCATGAGTGGCTCATTGATTCTGGAGCTTCTTATCACATGGCAAAAAATAAAGCCATGCTTTCTTCTTTAAATTATTGTAACACCAAACATATTTATGTTGGTGATGATAGATCTCTTAGTATTGTAGGATTTGGATCCATTCATCTCGATAATGGTCAGTTTAATGATGTACTATGTGTTCCTACCTTGTCATGCAACCTTCTCTCTGTTTATCAGATAACTCATTCAGGTGAAGGGAAAATAGTAGAATTATCACCTCATGATGTTTTAATCAAGGACCTTAAATATCCGAAACATATTTTAACTATTGGCATTGCTGATGATTCCAAAAGGTTGTATAAGTTTGACAACTTTGGGTCATCCTCTCTTCCCTCCGTTTTTGTTGCTCATAATGATGATGTGAGCAAACTTTGGCATGAGCGATTTGGTCACTTAAACTATCGCTCTCTTCAAAATCTATAAGGAAAATATGGTGACGGGCCTTCCTATGGTATCTTTTCGAGATGGTGTTTTCTCTAGATGTGTACTCAGAAAACATCATCAGGATAGTTTTGACAAATGTGCCTCTTGGCACGCTTCATCCCCTTTGCAGCTTGTGCACAATGATTTATGTGGTCCTCTTCCTATTGTTTCTTTCTCTGGTTGCAAGTACTTCTTAACTTTCATTGATGATTTTTCGAGACGCACTTGGGTATACTTCTTAAAACTCAAGAGTGAAGTTTTTAACATGTTCTTGGCCTTTAAGGCCTTTGTTGAGAAATAATCTGGACATCAAATTCTTAAGTTAAGATCAGACAATGGAGGAGAATATGTTAACAAAAAATTTATCAACTTCTGCACTGAGCATGACATTCAATTGCAACATACTGTTCCATATACTCCACCACAAAATGGTGTAGTTGAACGGAAGAATCGAACCTTAAAAGAAATGGCTAATTGTATGCTTCAATCTAAAGGACTTGGTCTCAATTTCTGGGCAGAAGCCATTAACTGTGAAAATTACATAGTAAATTGCACTCCTACTAAGGTTTTAAAGAATATAACTCCAAAAGAAGCTTGGAACTCAATCAAACCAGATGTAAGTCACTTTTTTGTTTTTGGAAGTGATGCTTGGGCCCATATTCCAGATGTGAAACATAAAGCCTTAGAACCTAAGAGTGAAAAATGCATTTTTTTTGGATATTCTGAAGGTGTCAAAGGATATAGAATTATTCAACCAAAATCCAAAAATATAATCATTAGAAGAGATTTAAAATTTGATGAAAATATATCGGCCTGCGAGCCTAGTTCGTCGAGTGTGCCACCTTTCGCCTGCGAGCCTGATTCGGCATATGTGCCACCTCTCTCTCTCTCTTCTATTTTTAATAGCATTCCTTCTAGTTCAGATGATGATAGCAAGGAAGAAAATCCTCTTCCACCTCTTGAAATTGTTCCTTATACTCCACCGTTTCCAAGATGGGTATGCTTTACTCGGGATGCAGCAAGTTCTCTTGCAGGTGACCTTGCCGATCGACGATGTACACATTCTCAGTTTGAAAGAGCCTCTTCCTTATTGGCTTAAGTTCCAGAAAAACTTGATCCAAAAACCTTTGAAGAAGCCTCCGGTCATCCATATTGGGATGAAGCTATGAATGAGGAGTATCGTTCCTTATTGGAAAACGATACTTGGGATCTTGTTCCTCTTCCAAAAGGAAGAAAACTTGTCAGATGCAGATGGGTTTACAAAACCAAGTTTGGACCAGATGGAAAAGTGAATAGACATAAAGCTCGTCTTTTCGCTAAAGGATTTTCACAAGTTGAAGGCATTGAATATACTGAAACCTTCTCCGTTATTGCCAAAATTAATTCTATCTGCCTTGTTCTTTCGCTTGCTGCCTCCTTTAAATGGGAAATCCATCAGATGGATGTTAAATTTTCCTTCTTACATGGAGATTTTGAAGAAATCTACATGGATCAACCCCCTGGCTTTATCCAAAATTACTCTAGCCTTGTTTTTCGCCTTAGGAAGTCTCTCTATGGTCTCAAACAAGCTCCTCAGGCTTGGTATGCCAAAATGGATAGATTTCTATTAGATAATGGCTTTTCTAGGTGTCATTCTAACCACACTGTCTACACCAAGAAAGTGGGTAAGTCCTTCACCATCCTTGTTCTTTATGTTGATGATCTTATCCTTACTAGTAGTGATCCAAAACATATAAACCATGTGAAGTATAGCCTCAAAAAGAAGTTTGAATTGAAAAAATTAGGACACTTGCATTATTTCCTTGGTCTTCAAGTCTTGCAATCCAAGGAAGGCATTACCCTATCTTATTCCAAGTATGCCTATGATATTCTACACCACTTTCACATGGAAGACTGTAAGCCAGCCCCTTCTCCCTTTCAGTCTGTGTTACACTGAAAATTGTCACACTGACATTCTGCCATGTGTATGAGCTCATTATTACTCATACTTCTCCCTTTTGCAAGTCTAACATATCAGTTCCTCATGTCAAGCCTTGAAAATCAGAAAAAGTTCCTAAAAGTCTCTTAAACTTCTGCACGCACTTTCTCGATCATCTCTGCCTGCGGTACCGCACCCAATGTTCAGCTTTCCTGCGTTCCTGAATGCACTTTATCTTTTTTAAAGGTGCGGACCACTTTAAGATTAAAAAGGCACAAGTAAATTCCAAAAATCTCAATAAAAGTGAATTCTGGAAGCTTCTAGAATGGATTTTGCGGTGGCAGAACCGCTCTTGTAAGGTGCATGAATCCCTTACCTTATGGAGCTAACCCCTTGATGTGAGGAGCTTATCCCTTTGAAGGAGGATTCTATCCCTTCATACTTGGAGCAGAAAACCTCTTCTTTTCCACTATAAAAAGAGGCATTGGGTAGCCTCAAAGGGAGTTCAAGCTTTTAGAATATTTGAAGTTAAGTGTTGTTGAGATTTAGACACAGTTAACTAAGAATTTTGTGAGGAGATATTGCATACCTCTATTTGTCTTGGTTGGAGGAGTGCAAATCTTATCAAAGTAAAGGAGACTCCTGCTTCGGACCCCGGAAAGTCCTGTGCAACATCAAGGCTCAGGTTGTAAGGATTTTCTTCTTTTTGAAACTAATACAAATATACTCGTTTTTCTCAATAAGCTTTCAATTGATGGTTTATTTCATATACCTTGATCATGATAAGCATGGTTTATGATGATTTCTATACAAAAAAGTGTAATCTTTTGCTTGTTTGTATCAGGTGTTTACATAAAGAAACTCTTCAAGCGCGTTGAGAGTCAATTACCTACCTAAACAAAGCTGGACAAACCGTAAGTCTTTTACACTTTATGACACACACACATATATGCTTAGAGAAAGATTAGTTTATTTGGCTGTTTGTTGCTAGATACTTTAGTACTAGGGAGATCGGTCTTGTCCGCAAGACGGATTGTCCACAGAACAAATTGGCGACTCCACTGGGGAAAAGAACTTGTTGTTTTTGGTTATCTTTTGTTTTGATTTGAGGAAACATTTTTCTTAGTTTTTGATTGATTGAAATCTACCTGGGTAGCTTAGGTTTTCTCTGTTTTAGAAAATTTTGAAATATTTTAAGTTTTTCTTTAGTTTTTCCTGGGACCGCACTTTGCTTTGTTTTCACAGTGCGGGCAGTTTCGCACTTTTCCTGTGTAAACAGTGCGGGACCGCACCTGTGATATATGGGAGCCTGCGGACCCTGTTAAATTTTTTGAAAAGCCCAGATTTCTTTCTTTAGTTTATTTTGATTTTGATTTTTACTTTTTGTTTTCTACCCGGATTGATGATTGTTTCTGTCAAAAGCTTTCTGTTAATAAATCTCAGCAGCATTGGTGTTTTGATGATTTTCTAGAAGTTTTGCGTTTTGGATTACATTTCACTTGGTCTTTGTAGCGATTTGAAGCATTTGACATTTTGAAGTACCTCAGATTACCTTGGTCTTTTTGTCTTTTTGCTGGATTTGACCTGATTGTGAAATCCTCCTTTATTAATAAATAAAGTCACTTGTTTCTTTGCAAATATTCGAAAAAAAACTTTGTTATTAGTTTTTGAATCTCATTTTTGATAAAAACATAATTGAGTGTTTTTGATTTGTTTGTTATTCTGAACGAATAGATCCTTAGTTTTCTGAACAACTAAGTTAAAACATTCTTCAAAAAACAATCTTAAAGCTTTTATTCATTTAGATTATTAAGGTTTGTAGTTTTGAGTGCTATTAAACTTTGTAGATCTCGAAATTAATTTGTAGTTTTGAGTGCTTTTAAAATTTCTATATTTCTTTTGAAAGAAAATTGTTTTGTAGCTTCGAGTTTTTGGAAAGTGAAAGGATTTTTATTGTGAGCTTTGATACATTATTGGAAAAGACAAAAAAAAAAAAACTAGTTTCTTTCAATTGTTTTTTATGTTTAAAGAAGGAATTGTTCATTAAAAGAATTGCATTCTCTAACTTTTCCTTAAATAGAATTTCATTGAAAGAAAGCAATCTGATTATCATTTTTAGGTGCATTTTTAGTGTCTTTTAGAAATCGAGTCATTTCACACCATCAAAGTTTCATTTCCGCACCCATTGCCTTAAAGAACAACTCTTAAAAGTAACGCTTAATTAAAATTCATCTAGCAATCTTTTTATTTTCTAGGGCTCTTATCACCAACATAGCTTAGGCTAGTATCTTGGAGTAGGGATTAATTAACTCTCCAAGGTAACAAAAACAAACAAGTAGTCAAATCTTGCGGTAGGAGATAAAATCCAATTGTAATTTGTATAATCTGGGAAGCTTCTCTTAAAGAAGTCAATCACGAGATCATATCCGAACCTTTGAGACAATCAATTATGTTTCATTGGGGAAGATAGAAGATTTTGCGCGTATTACAAATGGTAAACCTCGGATTAACCATTGTCGAGGAGCCTGGGGTCACTTGTTGGTAAACCTCGGATTAACCATGTCGAGGAGCCTTCAAGGGGATTGAGCTTGCTACTCTGCCCTTGCGCGTGAAATCGGATCGTAGACTGTTCCCCCAGTTATATTTGTTACTATTGGTAGCCTTAGTGTCCATTTATCTTAAGATTATTTCCTAAGGTGACGGTGAAGGAAAGATCTCACTGTACCTAGAACAGACGTCGACTAGACTCACTTGGACTTTCTGGGGGGTTTTCTTCACACGAGATGGTTTTGTAAGGAAACTTGTGCTAGTCTGTTTCATTAAGCAGGTTGTCGGGGTAACTGTTCCAACCGCCCTTTCTGTATTAAATTTCTACTAAGTTGGATTTCATCACCAACTAGTGTTTTTAGTACGGGAAGTTACTGTTTGTGTGTGGTTTGAACTTTTAGATTTTTAAGCGTGTGATTCAATTGTTTGTTTATTTAGAGAATTTAGGTGTTTTCATTGGAATTTTCTTTGTTTACGTGTGATTAGTTAATATTTAATCGTGGCAGAATTGTCGAGACAATCCTGGAGACTACAAGGGAAACCCCCTGAATTTTCACCAAGTCAGCTTGAAGGGCTTCGTGCTCTGGTATCGTCCAGTAGTGGTAGAATTAGATCAATGGAAGTTGGAACTTCATCCATAGTTGTTCATCCTGATCATCAAATACCCACAACAGAATATATTCAAGAACAGATTTCAGTTTCTGAAGTTACTGATAGTATTTCTCCTATTAGTGAATTAGCTGACGAACCTGAAATCTCTGAACCTGAAACTGAACCTTCTGTTTTGGAAACATCCTCGGGATTTATTTCACCAACTTCTAGCGATTTTGATTCACCTAGGGTAAGAAATATTATAACTGAAAATATTCCGGCTGGTCTTATTTCTATTGAAGAACTTACTAATCCAGACGAAGACATATCTCTTCTCGACTCCCCTCAATCTTTAAATCTTAGGGAGCGTGAATCTATTTTCTACAGCCCTATTCGAACTAGTGCTTGGTATCTCTCTTTAACAAACTTTTTAGAGAATCCGGGTCTTGCTGTTTATCCACCTCGAGTTCCATTTCATCCAACATCCAGAGGTTATTATCCGCCATCCATTATGGCTGGAGAGTCATCCGTGTTTTCTCAGACACCGGAATCATTTTTACATGGTGGTCCTTCTGTTCCGCCGGGATATCAGGCTTTATCTGGTACTTTCTCGGGAGCAGCTTCTCAACCCATTCAACAAGTATTGTCATCTACTAATAGTGGTGTTAAAACTGAAGTGTTGAACGCAACACAAATTTATATGATTTCTGGTAACGTTCCGAATCCTCAACCTCAAGGCAGTCAGTTACCGCCTGGGGGGCCAACACAGGGAAGTCAGTTACCGCTTGGGGGGCAACCTTCAAGTAGTCAGTTGCCGCTTGTGGGGCAACCTTCAGGCAGTCAGTTGCCGCCTGGGGGGCAACCTTTAGGAAGTCAATTACCACCTGGAGGACAACCTCAAGGTAACTTTTTCCCAGCACAAACTGTAGAATCATATTATTTTGGGGGAAAACCCCAAGGGCAGTACGTACCTCAAGGGTATCAACCTTCAGGACAGTACATACCCCAAGGTCAACCCCAAACTAAATATGCTCCTCAGAATACTTATCAACCCCAGCTTCAGTACGTGCCTCAGGGTTATCAACCTCAAGGTCAGTACCCAATTCAAGGTTTCCAACAGACTTCTGGTCAGCCATCTATTCAAGGAGCCGGTCAGCCGAATTATCAATCCTACGTTCAACCAGGTTATGGTCCTTATGTTCAGCCTTCTCCGGGGCAATACCCTGGAATGAATATGGTGTGGGATCCATCCCAATATCAACAGCCTATGCAGCCTAATGTGCAGTTGCCTTATCAACCTGGACAACCTTTAATTACTGGTCCAACTCAGCAACCTGTCCAACCTACTATTCAAACTCCTGCACCTGGTCCTATTCAGCAAGCCGGTCCTAGTTCACCTAAGACTCCGCCTCAAACTGCTGCAACAGTTGCTACGTCTGTTCAACCTGCAACACCTGTTTCTGGAGTATCTGTAACCCCGAGTTCGTCTATCCCTGCTTCCGTGCAAATCCCTCAAGTTTCTGTACCCCAGCCAGGATCTTCTGTTCAGACTTCGGTTCAGATGCCTACGGGACAAGCCGGTACAAGTACAGTTGTCACAAGTCAATCACAATTTACATATCAACTGTACTAAGGACAGCCGCAATTCGGTCCCTATACACAAAATCCAAACTATCAGTATCAACCGTACCCTGGCTATACTTATCAACAGCCTCAACAACCCCAGTTCGGTACGATTAATCTTGGTTTTCCAGGGGGTTATAGAATTCCTAATGCTAATTCAATTCCCAGCTACCCTGGGTATCCACCTCCTGGAACTGCTTTGGCTACTCAAGGTTTTCGTGACCCTAATCGACAGTTACCATTTATCGCAACTTTGGATTTACCTGATTTGACGCGCCTTACTAATGATCCAATTTTCTATTATCAGTACTGGCCGCCAATGCCACATAAGTTGCCCAGTGATATACCAAAATTCGAAGGTAAGCCAGGAGAGGATCCATCAAATAATGTCATGACTTATCACCTTTGGTGTGCGTCTAATTCAATCATTGATGATTCGATTCGCTTACGTCTTTTCCAAAGAAATCTTATTAGTATTGCAGCCAAATGGTACATTGAGTTACCACGAGGCTCATTTCATAATTTCAGTTAGTTATCAACTTCCTTCTTAACTCATTTTCAGTTGCGAGTCAGATATGACAATGGCACGGAATTATTAACTTTGCTGAAACAATCTACGTCTACGTATATTTCAGATCATATTCATGAATGGCGACGTAGAAGATGTTTGGTGAAAGTATACATTCTGGATCAAATTTTGGTAGAATGGTTTGTTAAATCATTGTTACCCAAGATTACTGAAGATGTAACTAAGGCTGGTGTTGTTACTGAAGAGCAGGTAATTGCTCAAGCTCAGTACCTTGACCTCGTTTACACGCAGTCAGGTACTTTACATGAAAAAATCCCAGACCTTCAAAAACAAGGTCAAATAGCTGCTGCTCCTTCAGGGTCTCATGCCGTTGATGGTATGATTGGTACAGTCAATACTAAAAGTAAGAAGAAATCTTCAAAGAATTCTTCTCCGATTATAACTTTACCTGATTCCCCGAAAGGAGAATCTTCCCCCGAAATTTCTGCCGATATTCATGTTGTGGACACATCCACGGCTAAATCTAAATCCGGTAATAAAAAGAAGGGGAAGAATAAAAACAAAAAGAATTCGAAAGAAAAAACTGATAAAAATGAATCCAATGATGAAAAGCGTAAACCACGTTATCCTTGTTACATTTGTGATGAAGATCATTTTACTAAGGAATGCCCACATTGGGCAGAGGTTGCGAAATTCATCAAAGGTTCACAACCTGCTGTCTTGAAGGATCCTTTTTCGACTCAAGATAGTAAGATGGTTGGTTCTACTTCGACTGCTTCAGAAGAGCCTATTTTGATGATGTATCATGTAAGGATTGCGACGCGAACGAAAGATTATGGTACTAAGAATCTTGTTGATGATAAAGAAGCAGAATCTTCTAATGCAAATACATCAACTACACCTCCTCCTGTTTCTGGTTCGCTACAAATTGAGAAACCAAATCCAGACTTAATAATCAAACTGCCTGCTAAAGGTGTTCTTCGTAAATCAACTTTCAATCCACATGCGACAGCTGCTCAGAATTACAACATTGTTGAAGACTTAGCTGTTTCTCCTTCAGCAATGTCGGCTTTGGAAGTGCTGCAATCATGCCCAGCACAATGTAAATTGCTTTTGTCTACTATAGGAGCTGTTGATATTCAGGATTCTAATCTTATAATCTTCGATCTAGAAAATAGTACACCTCGTCTACCTCATCAGATGGCTTTCCAGATACCAGTGTTCGTCAGAAACAGACCGATATATCAGACTGTGATTGATGAGGGAGCTTCAACGTGTATTATGTCGATTCAGTGTTGGAAATCACTTGGTTCTCCTACGCTGAACTAGTCTCCGACGATTCTTAAGGCTTTTGATGGTCGAGGTTTCCACCCTTTTGGTATTTTGCAGGATTTACCCATAGGGGTTGAAGGTAAAGTAGTAAATCTAGATGTGGAAGTGGTTGATGCCCCACTAGATTACAACCTTCTTCTGGGTCGTAGTTGGTCTTATGCTATGACTACTGTTGTTTCTTCGGTCTTCCGACTCATAAAATTTGCATATCAAGGGAGGATCGTTACACTTGATCAGTTAACTTATGTTACTTCTGACCCAGCCTCTACAGAAACAATCCAGCACGTTGGTAAAACGACTATCCCTTATAAGGATGTTGGAGTAGGATTGATGAAAGATTCTGGTTTGCTAGGAACGTTTTCCATTCCTCCTCCTAACGTATCACCTTCTGTTGCAACTATTCATATGATTTCGTCAGACTTTGTTATGTTTGATGATCCTTGGATTGTACCTTCCAAATCTGAGTTAGATTCAATTGATGGCATGATGCCTTTGAGTCCATTTGAACTTGCATATCAAGCCGTACAGTCATTTTCCGACCCCTCTTCAACCGAAATTGATCCAGTGAATGGGATCCACGAGGAATCACTCTCAATATCTAGCTCAGCCACAATGACATTTCCTGAACCTGTTCATTCTGATGAGCAGATTCGTGAGTTATTGTCTGTTGATGATTTACCATGGGAAGATCTACATCATCGATCTTCGTTTTTACCTAAAATAGATCATTTTGAAGATGATTTCACTTCAATCTTTACTGCTGAATATGTCAAGGAACCACATAATCCATTGAAAAATTCCGATTCTGAGTTAAATTTGGAAAATATTTCTCGAACGATTCCAATAGACATTTCAGTAAAACCAGGAATAATTGAAAACATTCATATAGGTGCTTGTTGTACTGAAGAAGAAATTAAAACTTATAAAGCCCTATTTCAAGAATTCCGTGATGTGTTTGCCTGGTCCTATGAATAAATGCCAGGAATTGATCCGTCAATCGTCGTACATGAAATCAAGACTTACCCGGATGCCAAACCTATTCGTCAACGTTTACGTCAAATGCATCCTAGAAAAGCTGCTGCTATTAAAGCAGAAGTTGAAAAATTACTTCATGCAAGTTTTATTCATCCGATCCCTTTAACAAATTGGGTATCTAATATTGTTCCTATGACTAAAAAACAAGGAACCATACGAATATGTATCGATTATAGGGATATTAATCGAGCTTTTCCTAAAGACAATTATCCAACTCCCTATATCGATCAAATAATCGATGATTGTTCTGGCAGTGAAATGTTTTCCTTTATGGATGGATTTTCAGGGTATAATAAAATAAACATACTCCCTACTGATCAGCCTAAGACAACCTTCATTTGTCCATGGGGGACATTTTCTTATTGCAAATTACCTTTTGGATTGAAAAATGCTGGAGCAACTTTTCAAAGGGCAATGTATTATGCGTTTCATGACATTAAGCACATTGTGCAACCGTATCTCGATGATTTACCTACTCATTCATCGCGCAGGGCTGAACATCTCACACATTTACGTGCTATCTTTATGAGATGTCGACATTATCAAATTCGGTTGAATTCACACAAATGTGTTTTTTGTGTAGAGTCGGGTCGTTTACTAGGATTTGTTGTCTCGAAAGCAGGTATTCGCGTTGATCCGTCGAAAGTCGAGGCTATTCTTAAATTACCTCCTCCTACGACTTTACGCCAACTCCAAAGTTTGCAGGGGAAAGCAAACTTTTTACATCGTTTCATTCCTAACTATGCTGAGCTTACAAAAGGTTTTACTCGGTTGCTGAAACAGAACATTCCATTCTTTTGGGATGAGATCGCTGATCGATCTTTTGATGCACTTAAACACGCGTTGACCCATGCACCGTTATTGCATCCTCCCAACTACAACCAGGATTACATTTTGTACCTCGCTGCTTCTCATTCCATTATTGGAATGGTTTTAGTTCAGGAAGACGAATCTAACGCTGAACTTGTGATTTATTATCTTAGTCAAAATCTGCATCCGACTGAAATTAAGTACACGCATGTGGAGAAATTGGCTTTGGTGGCTGTTTAAGCCGTCCAACGATTTAGACATTACATATTGTTACGCAAAACTACAGTAATTTCTGATTGCAACCCTATGATGTACATTTTGACTAAACAATTGCTAGGGGGAAAATGTTCTAGATGGATAGTTATCCTGCAAGAATTCGACTTGGAATTTGAGAAATCTAAGGCGAAGAAATCCTTGGTTTTTGCGGAACTAATGTGTGATTTCCCCTCTACTGATACTGAAATTGTGGCAGAGCAGCCTATTGCGGACGAATCTCTGTTTCTTATCAGTACTCTCGATCCATGGTATGGAGATATCATTGTTTATCTCCAAACCCAATCTTTTCGGCCTGAAATCTCACGATCTCAGCAACGGAAAATACGATTCCAATCCCAACAGTACAATATTATTGGAGATACACTTTATCGACGCGGAGCAGATTCTGTTTTTCGGCACTGTATTACTCATGAAGAAGCTGAAAAGGTTTTAAATGATTTCCATTCTGGAGCATGTGGCGGTCATATGTCGGGGTATGCCACTGCCCAAAAGATATTGCGCGCTGGTTATTTCTGGCCAACATTATTTAAAGATTGTATTTATGCAGTCCGGAAATGCCACAATTTTCAACTGTTTGATCGTAAAATGCGCGCGCCACCTGCTCCTCTTCATCCCATAATTGCTGTTGGTCCTTTCACAAAATGGGGTATCGATTTTATTACATGTAACCCTCACTCGGCCGGGGGGAATGCCTATATTATCTTAGCAGTAGGTTATTTTACTAAGTGGGCCGAGGCGATGCCTACATTTTCTGCTGACGGCAAGACTGCTGCAACTTTCGTATTTAATCACATAATTGCGAGGTTCGGTGTTCCTCAAGCGATTATTACTGATCATGGAAGCCATTTTCGGAATGTCATGATGACTGAATTAACTGAACAGCTGGGCCTGCGCCACGATAGTTCTACTCCGTATTATCCGCAAGCCAATGGTCTGGTCGAAGCTATAAATAAAGTTTTAGTCACCATGATTAAACGAATTGTTGGAATTCACAAAACGAATTGGCATTCCATGTTATTTTCAACACTTTGGGCATATCGAACTTCAGTCAAAACATCAACTGGTTTCACTCCTTTTCAACTTGTTTACGGTTTGGAAGCTGTGTTGCCGATTGAATGCATAATTCCATCTTTGAAATTAGCCATAAATTTACTCCCAGCTACGTCTGAAGAGGAGAAACGTTTTTTGTACTTAGCTCAATTGGATGAAAATCAGAGAAACGCTGCAATAGCAAACGAGGCTCATGTCAAAAGAGTAAAAGCTCAGTATGATAGAAATGTTACCCCTTGAAATTTTTCAAAAGGAGACCTAGTCTTAGTTTATGATCAAGCCAACGATAAGCTAGGATCTGGGAAATTCATGCCTATGTGGCATGGTCCTTTCATTGTTAAGCAAAAGCTGGCAAAAGGGGCTTATGAGCTGATAGATTTTGATGGCATCCCTTTAGATAAACCCAGAAATGGGCTATATCTGAAGAGATATTACGCTTAAAACTTGGTATGGAGATCTTTTATTTTAGGTTAGATTTCTTTACTGTTGGTGTGTCTTAGATTAGAAAGGTGTGCCTAGTTTAGAAGTGTGTTTTTATCACTTTTCCTGCTTATCTGAGTTTTACTCTTGATATTTCAGATGTCGATGTCTCTTCAAACCTACATTGGTTTTGCTGATGGTGCTTGTCGTAGTGCACGGAACATTTCTTACGCAGCTTGGGTTATCTATTCACCCTCTGACGAGTTAGTTTCCATGCATGGGGTAAGCCTTGGTCAAAAAATGAATAACATTGCCGAGTATAGTGCAGTGATTGAGTTATTGTCTGAATCCATATCATTTGGAATTCGGAGTTTGATTGTGAGGTTGGATTCTGAACTTGTTGTATTACAGCTTAACAGGGTTTATGCCATTATAAATCCAGTGTTATTACGGTTATTTTTAAGAGTTTGTCTCTTGGAACGCGAATTTGATTACATTGAATATCAACATATTCCAAGACATTTAAATACATTAGCAGATACAGTTGCTTCTAGTATAATAAATCGACATTTGCAGTAATCAAAACAGTAAAACAAATAACATTCATAACATGTACACAGATAGCCGGTAAATAGTGATATATATCATAGATAAAAGTGTTTTCAAAAAATATACATCGTCTTCGATCATAGGTTGGAAACACCTTATGATCGGCAAAATGGTAACACAAAAAGACAAAAAATATGAGTCTACAACTCGATCATCCTGTTGTGGATGGTTTTGTCACCCTCCTAGAGACAGTCCAGAGTTGCCATAGACCAGTGCCTAGGACATCTTATTATAGCAAGGAGTCCTTTATAGTTTGGGTTGTCAGTCCAAGAACTCACTTACTATCTCTTGTTTGAACAAGAAAATTAGTCTTGAATGGGACCAAACTCTCTCAGAAACTGATACAAAGATAAGAATAGTGTAGGGACCTCATGTAAAACTCCAATACAAAGGCATCAGACAGTTAAGAGACAACTTACTATAAAGAGGGCCGATTCAAATAATATATCACAGAAATCAAATATCAGGAAGTAAGTGCAGTGAGGAAACATAGAGAAGATATTAGTTAACATGATCCGGATTTTATGCAGGAACGCAACAGAATACAGATATAACCATAAATACAGAGATGCAGCGGAAATAGTGCTTCATTTTATTAATAAATGAATGACTGCAATAAGCTTACAAACATAATGGAAACAAGCTAGGGCGCTGATAGCATATCTCTGAGAAGAGATGTGTCGAGCTACAGACCTCTGAACTGTGTTACATTGAGGCTCGCAGGCCTATTACAGACATAATGGAAATAGATGAGTTTAGAAACTCGGCATCGTATCCCTCGAAGAGATGTAAGGGCCGACTTTCGCCCCGAACCGTGTTCCAAAGGCAGACATACGGGAGATGGCACAGCCAAGACCGGTAGCGCTTATCTCTGAGAAGAGATGCATCGGCTCCCAGCCCCCTGAACTGTCTTACAATGAGGCTCGAGGGCCTATTTATTGTTGAGAAACAATGTAGAATCCGAAACGTCCAAAACCCTAACCGTAGGAGATGAAGCGCCAAAACTGTGGGTCCCGTTTAGGTAAATTGGTGGTTCAACTTCTCGGGGGCATAACTTTGGCACCCGATCTTCGTTTGACGCGTTCAATAGCTCATTAGAAATATCTATCCGAGGAATTCAATTTTTGAATGAGCAACATCAGTCCATGGACCCATGTTGCTCTCCGTTTTCCCAAAAAATGTCGTTTAGGGCCTCAAAACGGCTCCGGAAGTTCAGGACTCGAAAAACTGCTAAAAATAGTAAGTTGTGCCGAAACTTACAAACTAAAATAACTCATGGTGGGGGTTCAAATGGACTTGATGGGTGGCCACCAATATCCACCTGGATTATTAATGCCCCAAAACGGCTCCGGGTGTGCAGGACCCTAAAACCTGCTATAAATAGTAAGCTGTGCTGAAGCTGGAAAACTGAAAGAATTGATGCTGCGGGTCCAAATGGAATAGGTGGGAGGCCACCGATATCCACCTGGATCATTCCTCCCTCCTTAGGAAGCAATGGTCTCCATTGCGTTAAGTTCCTCCATGGGGGGGGGGGGGAATTTTGCTGAACTTGGTGTTGGCAGCCGTGCTGGATGTAGATGTGCCACCGCTGGGCAGCCATTGAAGGATCTGAAAAAAAAAAATTTCCATCATCGCGTTCCTCTGTTTCTCGAGGGCATCCTCGAGCAAGATTTTGATAGGATCTCCTGCTCCCTCGTCTTTCTTTCCTTCCGCCATGGGGGGTCGTCGGGGTTGCGAGGTTGAACTCCTTATACACTGGCCGCGTTGGGGACATGAAGAGAAAAACAGAGAAAGAGCAGACCCGCTCTAATACCACTGATCCGGATTTTATGCAGGAACGCAACAGAATACAGATATAACCATAAATACAGAGATGCAGCGGAAATAGTGCTTCATTTTATTAATAAATGAATGACTGCAATAAGCTTACAAACATAATGGAAATAAGCTAGGGCGCTGGCAGTGTATCTCTGAGAAGAGATGTGGTGTACGCAGGCCTCTGAACTGTGTTACATTGAGGCTCGCAGGCCTATTACAGACATAATGGAAATAAATGAGCTAGGAAACTGGCATCGTATCCCTGAGAAGAGATGTATCGGCTCCCAGCCCCCTGAACTCTGCTAACATAATGGAGATGCGGCGAGCTAGGGCACTGGTAGCGCTTATCTCTGAGAAGAGATGTATCGGCTCCCAGCCCCCTCAACTGTCTTAAAATGAGGCTCGAGGGCCTATTTATTGTTGAGAAACAATGTAGAATCCAAAACGTCCAAAACCCTAACCGTAGGAGATGAAGTGCCAAAACTGTGGGTCCCGTTTAGGTAAATTGGTGGTTTAACTTCCTGGGGGCGTAACTTTGGCATTCGATCTCCGTTTGACGCGCTCAATAGCTCGTTAGAAAGATCTATCCGAGGAGTACAATTTTGGAATGGGAAATATCGGTCCATGGACCCATGTTGACCTCTGTTTTCCCAAAAAACGTCGTTTAGGGCCTCAAAACGGCTCCGGAAGTTTAAGACCCGAAAAACTGCTAAAAATAGTAAGTTGTGCCGAAACTTACAAACTAAAATAACTGATGGTGGGGGTTCAAATGGACTTGATGGGTGGCCACCAATATCCACCTGGATTATTAATGCCCCAAAATGGCTCCGGGTGTGCAGGACCCGAAAACCTGCTATAAATAGTAAGTTGTGCTGAAGCTGAAAAACTGAAAGAATTGATGCTGCGGGTCCAAATGGAATAGGTGGGAGGCCACCGATATCCACCTGGATCATAACATGAGACTGATACCCAGATACACAACAGAACCACATAAGGGCATACCAATTTATGAATCCTTATATGAAAATGGCGTTTTAAAAGCACCCTCCTCATGCAACCAATATAGCAGAAAATATGAAGGAGATGAACATGGAACAATATATCATGACTAGGCCTATTTAAAGCGCTTGACTAATTCCAGAAAGGACACCAACGAGGATGAATCCTTACTGCAAACTAGTGAGCCACTCGCATTCTAGAACATGATACAAGAAGATAAATAGCATGAAAGGAGATATTGTATTAACACATAAGAGAAATTACATACTGTGAGATACCAAAGACCAGAATCCCCATTACAGTTATAACTCCTCCTCACTGAGACCCTACGGGCTCTGAACCTTCATATAGAAATATTACAGAATGTATGCAAAAGCCTTGTCACTGCACAGTTTGCTGATAGAAATCTGGAACCCCTACAATGTTTTCTTTTCGGGCCTTTATAGGAAAGATAGAGAATTCTAGAGGAGGAGGTAGATGGAAAACATTTAATGACTTATTTTGAATCAAAATGGCGGAAAGAATTCGCGCCCACACTGTGAATGACTAACTATAAATAAATGTACTTTACAAATCATCTTCTGAAATAAATGCTGAGGAGAAAAATCTCCTTATATACATGACACAAATAATAAAATATATACAGTGTGTTGCTTTTAGCTGAGGGAAAATCTGCTGCTGTAAGAGACTTGAGATAATCTGCATTTCTGTACTGTACTCTCGACCCTTAGCTTTGGATTTGAATCCTGGATCTTTAATGCGGGGCGAATTTCTCTGGAGGGTTTCGTAGATCCATATCTCTGTCTTCTTTAATGGCGGTCATTTCTCACACCTACCCTCAGCTTCTTCATTAAATTTTACCTACAAGAAATCGTCTTTCATGGGTTTTAAATCTTTGCAACAGCGGCAGCGAATTAAAACGTCCTCCCGTTATCTTGAAACCTGCAAAACCCACAAAATATTAGAGAAATCCGACACAGATGGAGGTGGGGACGACGGATGCATGGTTGACCGGGAGAAATGTGCAGGGTGGCGGAGGAAAAACATTGGAGATTCTGGTTGAACAGAGAGACCGCGAGGTTTACACGTAAAACTGTTTGGCCGTGAGGAATGAACAAAATGGAGAATATGAATAACAACACGTGCACATATATATATATATGACGGGGGGAAATATCTTAGACATATGGGAGCAAACACGTGGACGTACGGAGGAAACAGGTGGAAGGGCGACATGGCGGAGTCAACGGGTGGGAGGACTAAATTCTGGACCGTCGGATTACACATGCAGATTAATGGCTGGGAAGCGACAAGAGCGGCACGATGGTGGGCCACGGAACGTGGCGGGCGGGGATTAAAGGGCGAGCGACTCTCGGGGATATCCACCGTCGGATGGAGATCAGCGGATCTGACGGTTCAACTGAATTCCGCTGCCCGGCGAGCGTACACGCTTTAACGTGCGGGGAGGTGGTTTCTTGGACCCGTACAAAAGACGCGTGGTGCTTCTTCCATGGCATCGCTGCTCTCATGTTGAATACCGCCGCTTCGATGAAGTGGTGCGGGGTAATACCGCTGGTTTCCTGCGCGCACAGGGCCCTCCACACGAAATGATCACCGCTCCGTTGATTGGACTTCGATCGGACGACCACCATTGCGCCCGATCATTTAAACAATAGGCCCCTTTTCGTTTTGGCTTATGGTTTTCAGGCTCGGGTCATATGGAAGCCAAAGTGGGAGGGAGTCAAACTCTTAGGGGTTCGGCCCGATACATTTAAATTTGGGTTTTTGACCATTATAAAGCAAATTTTCGGGCGGAGATAGTAATTTCAAACAGGAGCATGAGGTTTTAGGCCACGGCAGAGGTTTAAAGTGGATTTGAGTGAGGCAGCAGGCCGAAATTTGTAGGCAGGGGGGGAATTATATACAACATCGGCTCCATCTGGGGATGACATGTTCGTCCTCAGGCATGTCGAGAACACGCAGACCGCTGAATATTTCATTCTACTACTCAATCTCCTCTGCGCTTCCGCTTCAGGTAATTATCAGCATTCTTTCCTTAATGAAAATAAAAACCAAAACAGCTTATATACAGTATATACAATCAGGCATTCCCCAGCCTGGGTCAGAATTGGAAATACGGCTTGAGGAATTGGCCATTCACAAGCGCGTCCAACAAATCGCCCTGTAGATTTTCTAAAGAAAAGGTGTTATTTCTTCCTTGCTTCACTATTTTGAATGGCCCAAACCACAGCGGATCAAATTTAGCATGCTTGCCCTTTTCTGCTCTGCGAACATCCCATCTGAGAACCAGGTCTCCGACTTGAAAATTTCTATCCTTTGCATGCTGATCAAAGACATTCTTCATTTTCTCCTGATATTCTATCAGTCTCTGATCAACCTGATTCCGCGCTTCCTCCAATTCCACCAGCTGATTAATTCTTTGGATCATGTCATCTGGTTCTTCCTGATTTTCCTGCATGAAGCGTGCTACTGGCAAAGCCAATTGCACGGGGAACACAACTACTCTCCCATAAACCAGCTCGTAGGGAGATTTCCCTATTGCTCTTTTGCTGGTTATCCTATTTGCCCACAGCGCAAAATTTAATTGAGAGTCCCAATTCTTCTGATTTTCACTTATTGTCTTCTTCAAGGCCCTCACCAGGGTTTTATTAGAAGATTCTGCTAAACCATTTCCCTGCGGATAGTATGCTGTGGAATGAGTCAGGATGATATTATATCTTTGGCATAAATTTACAAACCTGGCAGACTTAAAAGCCTGTGCATTGTCAGTTACGATTCTAGCCGGACAACCAAACCTGGATATGATATTATCTTCTATGAACTTCATTATCACAGCATCTGTAGCATTTCTGGTAGGTATGGCTTCCACCCATTTCGTGAAGTAATCTGTGGCTGTTAGTATCCATTTATATTGGCCACTTGATGGGGGATGTATTTCTCCTATAAAATCTAATCCCCATTTTTGAAATGGTTCATTTACATGAATAGGAATTAAGGGCATAACTGCTAATTTCTGTCTTTCTGCAAATCTTTGGCACTTGTCGCATGCTCTGACCCAAAAAAAAGTATCTGAATATAATTTTGGCCAGTAAAAACCAGCCTTCAGGATTTTGTGAGTTGTAGCCCTCCAGCTGTAATGCCCTCCACATATCCCCTCATGAAATTCTATCAATATGTTCTATATTTCATTTTCTGTAAGGCATAACAGTAATATACCTGAAGGGTCTCTCCAATATAGTTGTCCATTAGAAATCATGTATTTCTTGGATTTCATCCTTACAGCTCTGTATTTTACTTTATCACAACTCGGAGGACAGCTAAGTGTTAAAATATATTCAGCAATTTCTTTGTACCAAGGACTAGTTAGATATTTCACATGTACCTTTTGAGTGGCCATCTCCAGTCCTTGCTGCTCTTCTTATTTCTCAGATTCTTCATTTGCTATCATGGATAGATTGATGCCCAAAGCTTGATGATTAGATTCAGATAACATCTTGGCAAGTCCCTGTCCTTTAATTAACTTAGTAGGCTTTATGTCCAAATCATACTCCTGAATCTTGGCAATCCATATTCCTCTTCTACCTTCACTGTCTCCCTGAACCAGAATGTCTTTGACAGCTGCTGTGGGGACATATACAGTAATATGAGATTGCAAAATATAAACTCTAAAAGCTTTAAGGGACTTTACCAGGGCATATGCCTGCTTCTCCAATATATTGTATTTCAATTCAGCATCATAAAGTACTTGACTGAAGAAGGCTATGGGCTGTTCATATCCCTCTTCATTTTTCTGCAATAACACTCCAGCAATTGTGTGAGGTGAAGCAAATGAGAATATTATAAATGGCCTTTTGTAATCTGGCCCTGCTAACACTGGAGCTTCAGCAAATGCCTGTTTTATCCTTGTGAATGCATCTCTAGACTCCTGGGACCATTTTACTTCATTCTCCTTTTTCAGCATATTAGTTATATGCCTAACTATCTCAGCATAGTTAGGAATAAACCTTCTCAAGAAATTGATTCGGCCTAGAAACACCTGTACTTCTTTCTTATTCCTGGGCAGAGGAATGTTGTTTATTACTTCAACTCTCTTGGGGTCAATTCTCACACCATCCTTTGTTACGATGTGCCCTAAGAGTTTTCCCTCATCTAATGCAAACAAAGATTTTTGAGGATTGAGGGAAAGGCCGTACCTTCTGCATTTTTCGAAAGTTCTTCTTAAATGCTCAATATGCTCATCATCATTCTTTGAAAACACTGTGATATCATCAAGATAAACTACCAAGAACTTGTCCTGCTCTCCCACAAAGGCTATGTCCATTGCCCTCTGAAAATTAGCTCTTGCATTAATTAATCCAAATGCAATCCTAGCATACATAAATGTTCCCCATGGTGTAGTGAATGCAGTTTTCTTCTGGTCTTCTGGAAAAACAGCTACCTGATTATAACCAGAAAATCCATCCATCATTGACATTATGGATGCTCCTACTACTTTCTGCAGGATATAGTCCATTTTAGGCAGTGGATAATTATCTTTCAATGATGCTCTATTTAGATTCCTGAAATCCACACACAGCCTTATTTCTCCATTCTTCTTTCGAACAAGAACAAGGTTCGCTATCCATTCTGAGTACCTCAATGGCACAATTATCTTGGCCTTCAGTAATTTCTTGATTTCCTTTTCAATTGAGGGAAGCAGCAGAGGGTTTATCTGTCTGATTTTCTGCTTATAAGGCTTTGCATCTTCCCTCAAAGGTATTTTGTGTTGCATTATATTAACATCAAAAGTTTTTAGGTCCTGATAGGACCAAGAAAATACATCTTTGTAAGATTGAAACAACTTCAAATATTTTTATTTATATTCTTCTGGGACTCTTTTAGATAATTTAACAATTTTGGGATCAACATAAGTACCCAGATTCAAATCTCCCACTTGATCTTCTTCTGTCACTTTGTTTGGCTGCAAAGGAATATCATTTCTGTCAAATAATCTTTCTAGAGGCACCAGCCCTCTAGGAATAACATTTCCTTTCAGCTGCAGCACTTTATTTCCTGCTATATTCTCTTCCCATTTGTTTTCTGCAATACTTTCAGCTTCTTCCTCCCTCTCATCATCATCAATCTCTGTATTGGAGAATTCTCCCACTGTCTCCATGAATCTCTTCATTTTTTCATCATCTTCAAATACCTGCCAGTGCTTTATATTATCTGGAATGGATGGTCTGTAACGTACCTCCACTTCATATCTTAAAAGAGGGTTTTGAGGAGGACGAAATGTACTGGCAGCAACAGCAAGAGAATCTGCTATTCTGTTCTGCTCCCGGGGCATGAATTGTATGTTAAATGCTGAGAAGAAGTTTTCTATCATGTCCCAAACTTCATTTCTATATGCTCTGAGCCGGGGGTGTTTAGTTTGACATTCATTTTTGATCTGTCTCACTACCAGCTCAGAGTCTCCCAACACTTTTAAACATTGGATGCCCATGTTTCTGGCTGTTTGCAGTCCTAATAATAGTGCTTCATATTCAGCTACATTTTTTGTAGCCTCATACTCTAATTTAAAATATAGTGGCACCCATTTTCCTGTAGGAGAGATCAACAATACCCCAGCTCCATTGCCTTCTCTTGAATTTGCTCCATCAAAATGCAAAGTCCAAATTTCTGATTCCTAATCTCCTTTAGGCTGCTCAGCTTGGATTTGACCAAAAAGGGGCTCATGAGCATAATTTTGATTTTCTTCCAACATCAAGCATGAAAAGTCTCCCTCTTTGTTATTATAAACTGGAGAATTCTCTGAGCAGTCAGCCTTAGTTACCATTTTAACAAATCTAGTCTCTCTGTACAACCTCCTTTCTTGTCCTCCGAAGACTGGGACAGTAGCATATGTTAAATCCAATTTTATTGACCCCCCGATCTTGGTACCCCAGGACCTTGACAGCAGCATGCCAAAGCGGGCTGGGATATCAGCAACCACAATGTCCATGACCACACTCTTTGCTGGGATTTGGGCCAAATTGACCACTAAATCTTTAATCATTCCCAAGAATTTCACCCTTTTAGAGTCAAATGAATATAAATCTTTGTATGGTCTTGTAATTTGTAGTCCTAGTTGTTCCATGACAGAAAAAGGCATAAGATTATGGGAGGCCCCAGAATCTAACATACAGTTATGTAACAGTAGGTCATGAATGACTAGAGACACATAAAAAGGAGGAGTAGAAGGGTCTATCTCCTCGACATGTGGGCCAAAGACTACCATGGGTCTTTCTTCTTGAAGATTTAAACTATCAGGCACAATTGGAATTTCAGGAGGGAGCATAAAAGAGGTGACTTGGGACTGATATACAGGCTGTTTTAATAATTCAGTCAGAGGGACAAGAATCTTAATCTTCTCAAGTTCTTTTTGCAAGTTGAAAGCAGATGGGGGCTTTTCTATCACAACTTCTTTTGACTCCTTATTTTCAGCTGAAGACTTAATTTCTTTTGACACTGGTTCAGCATTAGGAGGACTGACTATCTTTGAAGAAGAGGGAATCTGATCATTTGACTGCAAGGGGGTATTTAGAGGATTCTTACCTTTTTCCATACTCTTCTTTGTTGCTGATTTCTTAGGAGCAGATGCTTCTTTCTGAGGTGGCTCTTCTTCTTGATCTTGAGTTCTGGTTCTCTTCCTTGAAGATCTGAGATCATATTTGACATTGAACTGTGCTTGCATGAAATCAACAAACTGCTTGCAATAATGATCAATTTCTGCTTCTTCATCTTCATCTTGCAATGGAAAATCCATATCATCAGTATTTGAAAAAGCTAGATTTGAATCTTCTAATCCATAGGCTGCATCTCCAGTGGAGTCATCTGCTGATCCTTCCAGGTACAAGGGATGAGGTACCTGGTCTTGTTGTTCCTTTGCTTCTCTTGGCAATATCTGCAATGGGGGTCTTCTATATTGAGGATTGTATCCTCTGTTTGGAGCATTGTAATAGTTCTTGGGAGCTGCGTTCTTAGCTTCCAGTTCAAGCTTGACCATCTTCTTTATCATTTTACTTATTTCATCCATTTTATCTGAATCTTTTTCTTGATTAGAGGTGGAAACCTCTTCTTTGCCTCTTCTCCTAGTATCCTGTTCATCTTTTCCTTTCAGTTTCCTAGTGGATGCAAAGTTTGCTTCCAATTCCAGAGCATCTGATTGTGCATCATCCAACGTGGCAGGTTTTCTTTCTCTTAATGCGAAGCCAAAATCATAATCAAAGGCTGCTATGAAAATTATCTTGGCAGCAGCTTCATGGGGCTTCATTTCAGGAGGCAGGCTCAGATATAACTTGTTGAATCTTTTGATAAATTCTGCTACTCCTTCATTCTGTTTCTTCTTCATAGTATTAAATTTAGTGAGACACTGACCGTGGTCTTTCTTTTCTCCCCACTTCCTGAGAAAAACATTCTCCATGACATCCCAGGTGGTCACTGAACGATTTCCCAATGTCTTAAACCATTTTCTGGCTTCCCCTTCCAAAGACTGGACAAACAATCTCAAGACGACATCCAGATGTTCAACGTTTAAGTTCTCTGCAAAAGAGCAGAAGGTCTCGAGATGTTTCTGAGCATCAATTTCATTTTCTCCGTTAAATCTTGGCAGAATCTTCAAATAATCCTGTGGCATATCATTAAGCGCTTGGGGTAAGGCCAGAGGAGCATATTTGTTTAATAGAAAAGCAGGAACATTAGCCATTGGGGGAGGTGGGGGTTGTACAACAGTCTGAGATACAAATGAAGGGAGAGGAGTTGGAGGAAGTGGAGTATGAATAACAATGGGAATGTATTGCAAAGAAGCCTGAGGCGTAGATGGGAATAACTCACGGTTAACCGCAACTACTTCTGTGACCTCTTTAATTTCTTCAGCCTCAAAAGCAGGATGAGAATCTTCTTCAATCCAGGCACTTCCTCTACGTGGAGTTTCTGAGTAAAACTCGGGATTTTCTGTTCTGATTTCTTGAGAAGAAGAGGGCGGATAATCTTCAATGGA
Source organism: Pinus albicaulis (assembly GCA_034641835.2). Classification (NCBI taxonomy): domain Eukaryota; kingdom Viridiplantae; phylum Streptophyta; class Pinopsida; order Pinales; family Pinaceae; genus Pinus; species Pinus albicaulis. Next base: position 11,075,959 of record CM076573.1, read on the forward strand.
ATATTCAGGGTTTTCAGCATGAACCGACTTCCTCTCTTTCCAAACTCTTTTATGAATAATCTTCTCTGGGTCAGACACGTAGGTTGTTTTCAGTTGAGCTGTATCTGACCTCAAATGTGGCCTACGAGGAGCCAGGACTACCAATAATATTTATCAAATAAAGACCAGTGGAGTTGCCAAGGTGAGAGATATGCAACTCTTCAACTCTCTGTGCTCACCTGATTAGAGAGTGAAAACAATTTGTTGAGACCCAGGGAAACTGATATTCTTGAATTCGCTCCCTGGCAACGGCGCCAGAAAGATGTTGTGGATGGTTTTTTCACCCTCCTAGAGACAGTCCAGAGTTTCCATAGACCAGTGCCTAGGACATCTTATTATAGCAAGGAGTCCTTTATAGTTTGGGTTGTCAGTCCAAGAACTCACTTACTATCTCTTGTTTGAACAAGGAAATTAGTCTTGAATGGGACCAAACTCTCTCAGAAACTGATACAAAGATAAGAATAGTGTAGGGACCTCATGTAAAACTCCAATACAAAGGCATCAGACAGTTAAGAGACAGCTTACTATAAGGAGGGCCGATTCAAATAATATATCACAGAAATCAAATATCATGAAGTAAGTGCAGTGAGGAAACATAGAGAAGATATTAGTTAACATGAGACTGATACCCAGATACACAACAGAACCACATAAGGGCATACCAATTTATGAATCCTTATATGAAAATGGCGTTTTAAAAGCACCCTCCTCATGCAACTAATATAGCAGAAAATATGGAAGAGATGAACATGGAACAGTATATCATGACTAGGCCTATTTAAAGCGCTTGACTAATTCCAGAAAGGGCATCAACGAGGATGAATCCTTACTGCAAACTAGTGAGCCACTCGCATTCTAGAACATGATACAAGAAGATAAATAGCATGAAAGGAGATATTGTATTAACACATAAGAGAAATTACATACTGTGAGATACCAAAGACTAGAATCCCCATTACAGTTATAACTCCTCCTCACTGAGACCCTACGAGCTCTGAACCTTCATATAGAAATATTACAGAATGTATGCAAAAGCCTTGTCACTGCACAGTTTGCTGATAGAAATCTGGAACCCCTACAATGTTTTCTTTTCGGGCCTTTATAGGAAAGATAGAGAATTCTAGAGGAGGAGGTAGATGGAAAACATTTAATGACTTATTTTGAATCAAAATGGCGGAAAGAATTCGTGCCCACACTGTGAATGACTAACTATAAATAAATATACTTTACAAATCATCTTCTAAAATAAATGCTGAGGAGAAAAATCTCCTTATATACATGACACAAATAATAAAATATATACAGTGTGTTGCTTTTAGCTGAGGGAAAATCTGCTGCTGTAAGAGACTTGAGATAATCTGCATTTTTGTACTGTACTTCTACTCTTTAGCTTTGGATTTGAATCCTAGATCTTTAATGCGGGGCGACCTTATCTGGAGAGTTCAGATCCATATCTCTCGTCTTCTTTAATGGCGGTCATTTCTCACACCTACCCTCAGCCTTCTTCATTAAATTCTACCCACAGAAATCGTTTTTCATGGGTTTTAAATCTTGCAAATGCGCCGAATTAAAACGTCCTCCCGTTATCTCGAAACCTTCAAAACCCACAAAATATTGAAGAACCGACACAGATGGAGGCGGGGACGACAGATGCATGGCTGACCGGGGAGAAATATGGTGGTGGCTGAGGTAAAACATTGGAGATTCTCGTTGAAATCGCAGAGACCGCGAGGTTTACACGTAAAACCGTTTGGTCGGAGAATGAAAAATGGAGAATATGAACAACAACACGCCGCACATATATATATATATATATATATATATATATATATATATATATATATATATATATATATATATGACGGGGGGAAATATCTTAGACATACGGGAGCAAACACGTGGACGTACGGAGGAAACAGGTGGAAGGGCGACATGGCAGAGTCAACGGGTGCGAGGACTGAATTCTGGACCGTCGGATTACACATGCAGATTAATGGCTGGGAAGCGACAAGAGCGGCACGATGGTGGGCCACGGAACGTGGCGGGCGCGGGTTAAAGGGCGAGCGACTCTGGGGGATATCCACCGTCGGATGGAGATCAGCGGATCTGACGGTTCAACTGAATTCCGCTGCCCGGCGAGCGTACACGCTTTAACGCGCGGGGAGGTGGTTTCTTGGACCCGTACAAAAGACGCGTGGCGCTTCTTCTATGGCATCGCTGCTCTCATGCTGAATATTTCCGCTTCGATGAAGTGGTACGGGGTAATACCACCGGTTTCCTGCGTGCACGGGGCCCTCCACACGAAATGATCACCGCTCCGTTGATTGGACTTCGATCGGACGACCACCATTGCGCCCGATCATTTAAACAATAGGCCCCTTTTCATTTTGGCTTATGGTTTTCAGGCTCGGGTCATATGGAAGCCAAAGCGGGAGGGAGTCAAACTCTTAGGGGTTCGGCCCGATACATTTAAATTTGGGTTTTTGACCATTATAAAGCAAATTTTTGGGCGGAGATAGTAATTTCAAATAGGAGCATGAGGTTTTAGGCCACGACAGAGGTTTAAAGTGGATTTGAGTGAGGCAGCAGGCCGAAATTTGTAGGCAGGGGGGGAATTATATACAACACATCCCATCACTGATGGTCATCACGATAAGAAACCACTGCCCGAGCCACCCTGCACAGGAACCTCCTGAAAGGTCTTGGAACACCAATCACGTATCTCTGCAGCCTGAGTGGAATGTCATCTATGTTTGTCTCCGGAATATCTAGAGTCAAACGCTCTAGATGATGCTCTAAATTAGTCAAAATCTCTGCTGATTGGCCTGCTGGGGCTGGTGCGGCTGCAACTGGTTGTCTTCTTTCATAGGGTTGGAGATGGACTGGTCGCCGTGGGCCCACATCTGTATTCAACAAACTTTTTGGTTATTATTTAACAAGACGATCAAAAATAAAAAAATAGAACTAGTAATCGTTGAAAATTATTTTACCTGAGTCATCCCACTGTTCCCCTGCTGGGAGAGTCATCTCCCGGTCGTCGCGGAAATCTATCCCAGCATACGGAAAGTCCTCAATGATAAAAAGTTGGCGATCCAGCCAACGGAAATATGACGAAGGAAATCGAACAATATCAGCACCCTCAATACCATGGCGGGCCATCAATGCGGACCAACGAACCATCCTAGGTTCTCTAGGTCGACTGACATCAACTGGAATACTCTGCGGAGCTAGCATATGGATCCTCTCTAGAGCAAAGGAAACAAAAATGGATCCATATCCAAAGTTTTTTAGTTTCCCATTTTTTGCTCTGGTTAGTTGGCCTTTTACATTAGCCAACACAGCTTCGCACCAGTTGAAAATGGTGCCGTGAAAACAGTCCACAGCAATGCGCATCTGAGAACCAGTAGCTACATGCAGTGCTGCACTCCCACACAGCCTAGTAACAGTAAAAGCAATAACTTTCAGCTCAGGACGGATGACAGTTTTTATATCGATCTGTTTGTCTCTGGGGTTTACGTCATCATTGCAAAATTCTTGCCGAAGACTAGCCACAGTCTGGCCACCTGGCCTAGTCCCAAAAAAGGAGAGTTGTTTGCCCCTTTTGGACAAACCAGTCAGAAAATAAATGTCCTCCAACTCGATTTCGAGCCGGTGGCCGCCAATTATAAAACACTGGTCCTGCTCATTCCACCTGTTTACCAGCCATGTCAAGAGTTCTACTTGTGCTCTCATGCCTTGGATGGCCCAAAATTTATAAATACTGCATGCTCTTAATGCTTTCAATGTGGGAAAATGGAGCATTGCGGCGTCATCCACGTCCTCATGTTCACGTTCTCTCAAAATCAACATCTTGTTAATCCTGCATTGCATAAAAATATAGATTAGAACGATCTAATTTGAAAAATTTTGGGCGGCAAAGAAGAAATTTAAGTTTTAAATTTAACCGCGCGGGGACCGCACTTTCCTTTTGTAAACAGTGCATAGGAACGCACAGGGTCTGTGAGGAAGGTGTGGACCCACGACATTTTTCTTTGTAGAAAAAGGTCGGGGTCCGCAGGTACCCTGTGTGTGACCTGCGGACCCCCGCGGGCGATTTTGGAACCATATTTTTTCTTAAAAAATTGAATTTAAAGCCTAAAAATGAATTATAAACGAATGAAATACAAGATTGAGAGGTTGTGGATTACCTGGGACTGACGGTTCTCAATTCTGACAGATGGATTTTCCAGAATCTTCACAGGAACTTTTTTACCCAAAAGCTTCTTCTTTTCACTTTGAACTCGAACAATAAAAATGAAATTGAAAAAGTCCTTTTTATAAGATTTTTTGAATAGATGAATTTTTAATTTGTTTATTTTTTACTTTAAAAAGGTTATTTTTGAAGCATTTTTACTCATCTTAAACAGGTATGTGTAATGTTTGAAGTTTTTGTGCAGAAATTGGATTTTTCAGAAATATTGATCATTTTCAACAAAGAACATATTTTTATCACTTTTTCGGACTCTTTCAAAAATTCACGAAAAAGCGAAACATTGGAGTTCTCTTTTAAGCCCTTTTCAGACTCTCTAAATATGAAAATATTTCCGAGTACTTGATTGTTCGAACTCGTTAAAGTAAATGAATAATCGTCCCTTCAGTATAAGTTTACCCCTTTTACGGACTGAAGTGGACTATTTACGAAAAAGGTATACGTTGACTAATTACGGTCAATAGAGTTCTCTCCCGCATTATTTTATCCTTTTTCAGGCCTGAGAGACTAAATTTACGAAAAAGTACACCCATGGAGTCTTCTTAAGTTTTTCTTCTGACTCCCTAAAAATGAAAAACACCGAGTTTCTCCTATACTGGACTCGTTAAAATTTAACAGTAAAGGACCTGTTTAATTTTCAACAGGAACGAACCACTCATTCTTAGGGTTCGAATCTTAAACTAAGTTGGAATCATCCGAAGGATGAGCTTATAAACAAGAAAATGTTATCCTCCTCAAGCTTGTCAAAAATAAATAGGTACTTGCCAGAAATGGTGGGGGAAAAGACAGGAAAATGGACATATTTGTTGCATTTTGATTTTTCGAAAATTCAGTCGACCACTCTTGAACACGACACTTTCATTCACCTGGGTTGGGAAATCCTTTGTCTAACTGTTAATCAAACCTCATTTGAAAGTCTTCATCCGGTTTCTGGGTATTAGCTTTGGGTCAATTGCTACCAAGCCATCTGCAGTGTCGTTATGTGTTCAAGATGACAATTCAAATAAACCATTCATCTGCAAAATATCTGTCATCCATTTTGACCATCCCTGAGTCAGTCCTTGCCGATATATTTTCAAAACTTGATCTATGATTTCGTGTTGTAGGCTTGCCTACAACGGATCACTTTCTATCGATGACAGCTCATTATCTAGGAAGTTGATCTAGAAATCGTCAGTACCTTGAAATCTACATGCCTTAATGGCAGATTTCTCGCTTTCGACGATAGGTTGCATCATTGACCTTCGATTGAATGATTCCATGACATGTTCGACTTTAGCTCATTCATTCGCATTTCATGGATTGTACTGGGTACTTTGAAGAGCCATTGACACTACTGGTGGTTACTCTCACACTTGTTAACAATTTACATCATTGACTGGTAATCAAGTGGTTTCTACCATGTTCGACTTCGACACATTCATTCGCATGGATAGAATCGTACTAGTTCGAGATATGGAAATCAAGACCCTGGATCTAGTTTCTACCATCCAGGCTGCGAAGAATTTTGTTATCATTTATACAGTGGATTATTTATAAACAGATGGCTGCGTCCATGTTGTGTTCACACATGTCTATACTGTGATGTACTCAAAATCAATCCTATATCAGAACAGTTGAATCATTTTTTAGTTATTTTAATCTGAGTATGGGAATGCCTACCTCAGTGATGATATGTATACATGTATATTTTGCATTGAATTTTTTTACAGGTGCTAACTGGGGTGTCCACAGGATGATCTTTGAAATGATAAAGTAATGCACTCTTCATATATGACAGACTTCAGCATCATCTATTCCAGACTTTGCACTTTAGGGGGCAATCTGTTACACTGAAAATTGTCACACTGACATTCTGCCATGTGTATGAGCTCATTATTACTCATACTTCTCCCTTTTGCAAGTCTAACATATCAGTTCCTCATCTCAAGCCTTGAAAATCAGAAAAAGTTCCTAAAAGTCTCTTAAACTTGGTATCGCCCATTCTGACTATCTTGCCTGTGGTACCGCACCCAATGTTCAGCTTTCCTGCGTTCCTGAATGCACTTTATCTTTGTTAAAGGTGCGGACCCTTGTAAGATTAAAAAGGCGCAAGTAAATTCCAAAAATCTCAATAAAAGTGAATTCTGGAAGCTTCTAGAATGGATTTTGCGGTGGCAGAACTGCTCTTGTGAGGTGCATGAATCCCTTACCTTATGGAGCTAAGCCCTTGATGTAAGGAACTATCCCTTTGAAGGAGGATTCTATCCCTTTATCCTTGGAACATCAAACCTCCTCCTTTCTACTATAAAAAGAGGCATTGGGTAGCCTCAAAGGAAGTTCAAGCCTTTAGAATATTTGAAGTTAAGTGCTGTTGAGATTTAGACTTGGTTAACTAAGACTTTTGTGAGGAGAGATTACATACCTCTATTTGTCTTGGTTGGAGGAGTGCAGAACTTGTCAAAGTAAAAGAGATTCCTGCTTCGGACCCCGGAAAGTCCTGTGCAACATCAAGGCTCAGGTTGTAAGGATTTTCTCTATTTGAAGTTAATACAAATATACTCATTTTTTTCAATAATATTTCAATTGATGGTTTATTTCATAGACTCCTTGATCACTATGATAAGCATGGTTTATGATGATTTCTATACAGGTGCTATGTAATCTTTTGCTTGTTTGTAATTGCAGGTTTACAAAGGAAACTCCTTCAAGCGCGCGAGGGACAACGATGACTTCAAACAAGCACTGGACAAACGGTAAGTCTTTTACACCTATATAGAGCTTTTCGTAGATCATATATGCTTAGAGAAATATTAGTTTATTTGGCTGTTTGTTGCTAGATACTTTAGTACTAGGGAGACCGGTCTTGTCCGCAAGACGAATTGTCCACACAACAGTCTGGAGTCAAGCTTTCAATCACTTGCACTACCCCTGAAGTTGATGCTACCTTATATCGTCAGCTTGTTGGTAAACTTCTGTATCTAACCCATAACGATCCTGACCTTTCCTTTTTCATTGGTCTTGTCACTCAGTTTATGCACCAACCTCATGAAAGTCACTGGAAAGCAGCCAAAAGAATACTTCGATATATTTGAGGTATAGTTCAGTTTGAGATTCATTATAGTTTAGGAGCATCTCCATTGTTGATTGGTTTCGCTGATTTTGATTGGGTTGGTGACCCTGATGATCGAAATTCTATTGCAAGATATGTATTCACTCTTGGTTCAGGACCTATTACTTGGTCTTGTAAGAAACAAAGTGCCATTTCTCTTTCTTCAGTAGAAGTGGAGTATCCTAGTGCAGTTGAAGCTAGCAAGGAAGCCATGTGGCTTCATCAGATCCTATCTGAATTTGGTCTTCATCAGCAGCATCCAACTACATTGGTGTGATAATCAGAGTGCCATTTATCTATGTAAAGATCTAGTTCAGCATCAGCTTATGAAATGCATTGAAATCCACATACACTTCATCAGAAAGCTCATTCATGATCGTGTTCTTGAAGTGCAGTACTGTCCAACCAATGATCAAGTAGCTGATATCTTTACGAAGGCTCTCACGGAAGTGAAGTTTACCAAAATTAGATCCATGCTTGGAGTTCAGGAAAGTTGTCATTAAGGGGGGATGGGCTCTAATGCCTCCTTCCTTCTCCTATCGTGTCACTTTTGTAAATCCTTCAATCCTATCCCAATTTGCTCTTAAGGGGGGATGTTAGGATATTTCGACACATAGGAAATAGGCTCCTTTTGTGTCACCTTTGTAAATCCTTCAATCCTATCCCAAGTTGTTCTTAAGGGGGGATGTTAGGATATTCCGACACATAGGAAATAGTTAAGAATAACTTAGTCTAGTGTAGAGTTAGGTAAAGTGTGTTTCTTTACCATGTACATTCGTAACTTATAATCTGACTGTCACGATTTTTAGTGATCCAACGGTTATCTATCACCTCAGTATTAACGACACTTGATCCGTGGCTTAACACCCGATTGTTCCATGATCTCTATTTAAAGAGCATGGAGGGTCATTTTTCCGGTAACCATTTATGAGAGAAACATATGTAAATTTTCTTTTTATATTAATAAATTTCTTGAGGTGGCCGCATTGGCTTAGGTTGTGGACTATTTCCCTCTTTGAGGGTTTTAACCACGTGATTATACTAGTGTACTGATTTTTGATCTGGTTGTGAGCAGTGACCTTTGGTTCTTGATCTACGGAACTTACCCTGTAAATTCCTACACAAACTTCTCTCTTGGATGCTCTAACTGTTGTTGCAAGTGCACAATGAGTTGGGTGAAGGGAAAAAAGGTCCTTTATAGCCTAGGAAAATAAATTTAACTAAGAGAACCCACTTTTATAATGTTTTTGAGATTTTTCATATAAACAATATTCCCTTGACCTTTTTTGCTGTAGGTGGCTAAAAAAAATTTAAATGGCCCTTTCCTACCTTTTCCTTTCTGACCATTTTTTCTCTTTTTGCTCTACAGGTTGCTGATATGGTGAACTTGAATTTCCTTTGGCTTATTTATGCCTTTAAATTCTTTGTTGATAGGTGATTATGAGAACCTTGAAATGGCTTTTCCCTTTGATCTTTGAAACAAGATAACTCTACCCTTGACAATATTTAGGAGTTTAAACATAAAGGAGCACCTATCAACATTTTATTTGTTCTTACCTTGGAGATCAAATTACCTTGTGCTTGGTAGGTGACTGAACACCTTGTTTTCAACTTTCTCACTGATCCTTAGGCATGATAAACTCACCTTTGACAAGCAATATAGATTTCAAAATCATGTTTGCTGTCTCCTCTTTTGGCCACTTCTGATTTTCAGGTGCCATGACATACTGACTTAGCCTTTTCTAATATTCTTGAAGTTTGATATATTCAATTTACACAACAGCAAACTTATAATCAACTTGGATTTCCATCTTGGAGCTCAACCCTTGTTCAATATCCCTTTGATCTTTGAGGGTAAATGACTGAAATGAGAGCTTTGATGTTCCTTTCACTGATACCCTTTGCATCCTCTTTCTTTTGAGGTAGTGAGACACTTTACCTTAACAAACTCTGAATGTCACTTACAACAGTCCCTTCAAATCTTCCTTTTGATGTTATCATGGAGGTATAACATCTTCAATTTACCTCTTTTGACTATTTTTCCAAAACCCTAGGTTTCTGGGTTGCTTGAGAACAATTATCAGTGTTGTATTCTAAGTTCTCTATAGCCCTTTCAAGTTCATTCATTTATGTTAAGTTCACCTCACCTTTTTCCCCTTTTTCATTTATAATTTCTAAAAAAATTCTTCCATGTTTGGTTTCCTTGGTGTGCCTCCTTCATGTGGTTTGCTGCATTGGATCTTTGTTTAGCACACTGCTAGCCTAATTAGGCTTAGTAACCTTGTTTCTCCTTGGACATAAACTGCTCCCTGCCTTCCTTTAGGAACACATAAGTTACTTTGTCAATTTCCTTTGTTGATCTACCTCTTGGCATTCTTGCAGAAATGCCAAGCACATTTACCTTGTGCAAGAATTGAAATTGACAAAGTATCTCCCTTTGGAGATTTTCTGCTCTTTCTTGGGCAATCATGTGCTGCTCTTATTTAACATTTGAATCAACCTCTAGCTATTGTGTAACCAGCTCCAAAAATAGAAGAAAAAAGACATCAATGCCTTAGAAATAAGCCACTTCGAGGGGGCAACCTCCAATACATTACATAAATGAACAATTCTTGGATGATTCAATTTACAAAACCTCCTTTCTATATATAGGAGTCTATGTGGCCATAATTTAATCCTAGTGGGCCACAATGTAATCCTATCCGACCTAACAATAATAATTTAAGGGCACAATAATAACAAAATGGGGGTTACAAGGGTACAATAATAACAATAAGGGGGTTACACTAATAACAATAAGGGACTATACTAGTAATATAGGGACCTAACATGCCCCTCTCCTTCAAAAAGTGTTTTCCTCAACACTTGAGTAGCTTTGGGTGCTTCTGTATAAACTTCTCATCCTCCCATGTAGAATCTTTAGTGGGTAAGTTCTTCCACTTGATGAGATACTCTGAAATTGATCGATTTCGTAGCTGTTGAGTTCTTTTTTCCATGAACGCTTCAGGTTCCAATATGATTTTTCCTTCCTCATCAAGTTCTGGAAATTTTGTTTGAACTGGAAGATTTTCACCTATAACCTTCTTTAAGCATGAAACATGGAAAACTGGATTCACTCATGAAGAAGCAGGAAGCTCCAATTTGTATGCCATAGTACCAATATTTTACAACACCTTGTAAGGACCATAGTACTTTGGCGATAATTTATTATCCTTCTTAGCTTGCTTGAGGGACATTTGTTTATATGGTTGTAGATGTAAAAATACCCAATCTCCTACATCAAAACTTCTCTCACTGCGATGTTGATCTACTTGTTGTTTCATTCGATTTTGTGCCAAATTTAGGTTATCCTTTAAGAGTTGGAGAACTTCTTGTTGATGCTCGATGTGATCTTCCACTTCTTGAAACTTCCAATTTTCCCTCAAAGATGATGTGATGGATGGTGGATGATATCCATAAAGTGCCATAAATGGGGTCATTTTTGCTGCAGTATGGAAGGAAGTGTTATACCACCATTCAATAAGAGGTAACCACTTGACCCATTGTGTTTGTTTATCAGATACAAAACAACGAAGATATCCTTCCAAACATTTATTTACTATCTCAGTTTTACCATCAGATTGAGGATGATAAGATGAGCTATGAGATAATTGAGTAACCAAACAAGAAAATAACTCCGTCCAAAAATTTCCAGTAAAACTGGGATCTCTGTTTCTCACAATAACCCTTGGGCTTCCATGTCACTTTTGAATTCTGTACATAAATGTAGTAGCAACCGTACTTGCTTTAAATGGATGAGATAATGCATGAAAGTGTGCATACTTGGTAAGTCTATCAACTACCACCATGATGACACTCTTTCCTTCGGACTTAGGTAAACCTATGATAAAATCCATTGAAATCTCCTTCCAACGTTGACTTGGAATGGATAAAGGTTGTAGAAGTCCCGAGGTCTTAATTGTATCAATTTTTTTTTTTTTTCAAAAGGAAAGGAAGTTGAATTACAGGGTATTGCGGGGAAGCCGAGAAAGATAATAAGCTCTGATACCAAATGTTGTGTAACCAGCTCCAAAAATAGAAGAAAAGAGATATCAACGCCTTAGAAATAAGCCACTTCGAGGGGGCAACCTCCAATATATTACATAAATGAACAATTCTTGGATGATTAAATTTACAAAACCTCCTTTCTATATATATGAGTCTATGTGGCCAGTAATCCTAGTGGGCCACAATGTAATCCTAGTCGACCTAACAGTAATAATTTAAGGGCACAATAATAACAAAATGGGGGTTACAAGGGTACAATAATAACAATAAGGGGGTTACACTAATAACAATAAGGGACTATACTAGTAATATAGGGACCTAACACTAGCATAGGAAAAGTAGAGCTCAAAAACACCAAGGATAACCCTACAACCTATGAAACCCTATTGAACTAGTGGGAGGCTCCTTTAACTTGGTATTTGACTAAAAGTTGGTTTGGGGTCTTCAAATGTAGAAAAAAAAGTTTTTGATAAATTGATGTATTGAAGATCCAAAATCCAATGTACTTGATTTGTCTAAAGAGCCTACAGAGATAGTTTTTAGACCATAAATTCTTGAGAAACCTGGTGAACATGGGAAGGAAAGGCTGTTTGGTAATCCTAGATGGAAGGTGGAGGCGTGAGGCAAAGGAAAAATAGAGTGTTGAGGTTATTGGTGGGAAAATAGGATATAGATGAGTGGTATAATCCCATGAGGGGTATTCTAGGAATGGTAGGTTAACCATGAAATGGAAAAATAGTAGAAATAGTGAAAAATTTGGTACAAGGATAATGAAGGCAGTGAGATTTCTAAAACTCACAATATTCAGGAATATTTTTTCTAGAAATTTAGGAAAAATATTTAGTCATCTAAAAATATCAAAAATTACTGATGACTAACAGAACACATTCAACACGTCCGCTAGCACATCCACAACATCTTGCAGAAATCCAATGCCAAGTACAAGCATCGCCATGATCAACATCGGGTGCCACACAAGTTCTAGGTGGGAAACACAATTTGGCTACATTTTCAAAAGGAGCACCTCACTAGACCCCACCGCAAGCTTCACCCGCTCTGATATGGTCCATACAACATCACCAAGGTTATAGGGTACAATTCCTTCGAGCTCAGTATTCCACCATTCCTTGGTCTACACCCAATGTTCAATGTGGAATGCCTTTTGCACTACTTTCCACCTCTACTGGACATCTACGACATTGTATAACAACTCACACCAACAAAGTTAAACCTAGACTGCATGGAAAAAGCCACCACAAATTGTATCATGGACATGCAAATCAAGAACACTCACCAACAGAAGATCCAACTGTATCGGGTTGTCAAAGCTGGCTAACTCTTGCACCATGGAAAGTGGCTCTCCAAGGACCAAGTTCAATAGAATTTTCCTCATATCATGGAGGAACTCAATGAAATGGGGACCATTACTTCCTAAGGGGGGAGGAATGATCCAGGTGGATATTGGTGGCTAGCCGCATGTTATCACCAAAACCGTACCTGATTGGCTGCCGATCAAACAACTTCAGTGTAACTATTTCAAACCAATCTTGTGATTGAGGCTTAGCCTCCTCAGCCTGAGAGGGCTCTCTCAAGGGTTAATGATATTGAATAAAGATATATATATATGGATAACTCTATGAATTATGTCTTGGTTTTGTATGTTTGTAGGTTTAAAAGATGAGGGCTTGCTACCAATGGGCTATGGAGTAAGTGACAAGGATAAAGATGACAAAGGCTCTCCTTGTGGAAGTTGAGGCTTTTACACACTTCAATGAAAGAATAACACATTAAGGAAAATCCCAATAACTTGAGGTTAAAAGGAAGTCAGAGCATGTAGCACACAAATTTTGCAATGATCCTTTTTTCAGGAATTTCAACAAGGTGCTCAAGAGAAACACTGTATAAGTAAAAATGTGAAAAAATAACATAGTTCAGGACTTGGTTCCTCTTATTTATGCTGTATGTGACTTATATATGTAATTTCATCTAAAACAAATCAGTTTAGACACATTAAATAGATCTCCCAAAAACTAGACTAGCTAAAAAGCACCCAAAGAGGGAGGCTGCAGCCAAATGCAAACACTGCTTCAGAAATCACGCATTATGAGATGTTTAGTGGAGATCGTCAAGGAGGTTTACATTTTAGTGATACAACAACAAATCAGCATTAGGATTAAGCTCTTTCACTCTACAGTAGAAAGCATGAGACAATACAACAAGAATCTTCAGAAAAGAGAGCTATAACACATGTATATTTGTAGAAATGGCTCAAAAGCGTTATTTTTAAGGAGCTTCAGTAGCTGGAAGTTACAAATCAGATCTAGGATATATCTGTGGACAAAACATCAGATATATTTCAGATCTGATAGCTAGATAGTCTCCTCTTCAAGATCCATTTGGAATTTTGGCAAAAGCATGCATAAACTAGAGTAGATCTGAGAAACAAGTCGCAGATCTGGAAATTGCTGCGGTAAATTTCTGAATATAACATTTCATTACAATGGATCAGATCTGAACAGAACATGGATCAACAAGATAATCCATGGATCACCAAGTGGAAGGTAAGCCCAACGCTAGAGATCTCTGATCTAAACTATGAGCAAAACACCATAAAGAGATCCACACCAAAATAACGCAGTATTTCAAAATAAATAGCATTATAGCTTAGATGACATAGATAATCACTGTAAAATTTTAGATATAAAGTACAAGAATAAGAGACACTCTTTCAGGAGGTTAAAGAACACACTCCATGAGAAGAGGCTCCCAAAAATACACTAGATCTCTGCAGATCTAGACTCCTACTTGCTGCAGCTTGCAAAAGCAGCAAAACCCTCAATGGATCAGCACTGCTAATGAAAGTAGAGCTTGGCCTCAAGCCTGATAGTGGGTCAATTCAACAAACATTCCTCCAGGAATCCTCAAAGGAAGAGGTGAAATCCCTCCATAGGAATTCCAAATACAATCCTCCACTAAACAACAGAGAATGGTATTTGTCTAAGCAGACAAATACTCAGAAATATGATCAATCAACAACCTTCTCTTGTTGTCCTCCTTCTCCTTTTATAAGATGAGAAATATTTTGCAAACCCTAAACCATCTTGATGAGTTATCCCTTTTCACATGAGAGGCTTCCTTCTAGAACTGTGCTGTCCCTTTTAGAGATGCAATGAACCTAGACAACGCTGTTGATTTGGTCAAGGTTGACCCAGTCTTTAGCTCAAACCTATTTCACACCTGCAAGTGATTATTTACATGGCCCTGATTTGTCTTTGTTCACATAGGCATTTATTTATTCAGACTTTTTAGGAGTTTTACATGTCCTCCTTTATTCATTTATTCATGAAACAGAAATTAAAAAAAAATTGAATGTTCCTCTTAGGTAAGGCTAAGTGGGAACATTACATTCCTCCCCTCTAGAATGTTTCTTGTCCTCAAGCAACTGATAGGGTAAGGGTTGTAGTTCTTCTCCTTCTCCATTGATGGCACCATCAAGGATCAATATTTCATCATGGGCCAAGTGCTCATTAAGCCAATACATCAAAAATTGCTCCTCCAAGGCTAACATGATAGGGGCATAGTCCATCCCTCGAGGAGTGTAAAACTCAACATAAATAAACATGGGTGAAGCAATGTCACATCTAAAGCATGTATCGTGAAGCGCAAGATGAAGTTCCATCCCATGTGGTACATATACACTGCCCACTCTTTGTCCATACAAATCCATAAACAATACCAATATATCTTCTATGTATGGAAGCAAAATTACATATATGCAAACTGAAATTTTCACTTGAGGAGGTGGGTCACAATCCCACATAAGTTACCAACGCAATGCACTCCTTGTCTTGAGTATATTTGAGTGTGGTAATTGGTACTCCCACCACACCTTTGCTGCATGGGTCACTTTGACATGGCTGAAAGTGATACCCAAGTTAGGTGCCTTTGGGAAGCACCCATCATGATAGAGAATATCCCTTTGCACCTCAAGGGAGTGACCGGATTTAGAATTTTTATTGGCCTCACCAATGCCATGAGATTTGCATGTAATATCACTCCTTGTAGGAGCCATGGCCTACATACATATGGTAAGAGAATATGTCAAATCATAAAAATAAACATGCTCCATAAGATCAGATTCTTTACCATTCAAGTCTCCCACACACATGGAGTTGGGTATGGGCATTTCTCCTCTTTTAAGAGAAGGAAGAGATGACTGAAATGACTCCTGCGTAGAGTCCTTTGGCTGCCCCAACTCCTCATAATTGTTGAACTCTTATAAGTGTTGATGTAGTTCCTCCCAATCATAGTGCTGATGTAGTTCCTCCTTCATACCCTCCCAATCAAAACTCCTCATGATTAGGGTGTAGATCTTTGCTGACTGCATATATCTGGAAAGGAAATCTTTGTGTGCTCTTTGTAGTATCTATTGCTTAAGCTTGGAGGCTTGAGACAAGAATACTCTACCAAGATGATAGATGACCCCTTCATGGACCAAATAGCCTCCCCCTTGCTTCATGCCATCTAATATCATCCTGGTGTGAATATCTTTGGAGTACTCCACAAGGAGTTGAGATCTCCAATATGGATCCACACAACTCAACAATGACAGCGCTGCTGATACATCTATGGTGGTGCTTTCCATGTTGCTAATTGCTTCGTTGACATTACACATGCCAAAATTTTTTGTTGGGAGGCTGATCCTCCCCTTTCCTTCCTCCCACAGCACTGCAACTTGCTTTCTCATTGCTCCAATCCTTGCTTGATCTATGTTTGGAGCAGCACTTTGTGAGGCTACCCCCACATGATCAGAATCTAATGGAATTCCAAGTGGCTTTCCATGAGGTAGGAATGTTCCTTGCAGCATTCTCATAAACATGAGAGAAGGAACTGTGAGATCCTTGCTTCCACTACGCAAATCCATCTCTGTTGTTCGTGTGGAAACATTAGGTGCAGGATAAGTGTGCATGCCTTGAATTATTTGTGGTTTCCCACTCTTCAAGTCCACCCAATCCATTTGCAAGGCCTTCCAATCAATGGTAACCTTCCCCAAGGTAATCAACCACTAGACACCCAGGATGATATTGGTGTCTGGTATGTCAACTACAAAGAAGTGGTCCACAAAAGTGTAGGATCCCATAGTGACAGAAAGTGATGGAACATATTACATGCATTGCATGGTTCTATCTCCTAGGACCAAAACAGAAAACCAATCAAAAGTGTCAGTGGGGATTCCTCTCCTCTACACAAGGTGAGCATCAATAAAGTTGTGGGTGGCCCCACTGTCAATCAGAATAGACACTCTTTGGTTCATGACTGAGCCTTGTACTCTCAGGGTCAAGTACTTAGGCACTCTTCTCAAAGAGGCCAAAGTCCCACTTGTTGGAGCAAAGGCTCCCTCTTCACCTCTGGATGGTGATTGATCTTCCTCCTCATCATCACCAGTGCTGTCTCCCCTCCTAGGTCCATCATTCCCATCTTCCTCCTCAAAATATGAGAAGACTTCTATATAGTGTGCCCTCCTAACAACACATCTATGTCCCGGTACCCATGGCTCTTAGCAAGTGAACCACAATATCTTTTTCCTCAACTCCCTCCAGAGATCAATGTCAAGAGGTTTCTTCAGTGAGCTCTCCTTGGGTGGAGCAACTTTCCCTTCTTTCCCCTTAGAAGAGTGAGGGGCCTTTTTTTGGAAAGTTGCCTTTGCTCTTGGCAAGGCATCTTGGAGATCTCTAGCTCTCTCAATGGCATCATGCAAAGTGATGGGCTTGGTAGAGTTAACCAACCCATGCAAAGGTTCCTACAGGCCATCAATGAACATGTAGACTCTCCTTGCTACAGATAGATCAGGGACCATGACTGACAATCTCAGGAACTCAGAGATATAGGCCTCTGCATCTCCTGTCTGCTTTAGCTTTGCAAGGCTTATAAAAGGTGCCTCTGGATCCTTCTGGTCAAATCTCTCCACTAGTATTCTAGTGAACTTAGCATACGTAGAAACATTGTTGTGTCCCAATGTATATAGTCCATGGAACCACCAGTTGTGGGCTTCACCCTCAAAGTGCAACACAACAATCTTGATGGCTTCTACTTCGGAGACTTTGTTCAACTGGAAATAGATATCCAGCTTTTCTAACCATGCTTTAGCAGAACAAGAGGATGATCCATCGAACTTGGGCAAAAAGAAGCTGCCCATAGTGTGATGTCTCCCATCAAAGCAACCACCACCTCTGTACTGCTGCCATGGTCTCCTTTGGTCCTTGAGATGGAAAAATTCTTGGAAACTCAAGTTATCCTTGAATCTCTGACTTTTTGAGTCATATTCTACAAAGTAACCTTCCAAGGAGGTTAGATCTTGCAGCCCTTTATTCTCTACAGCCAAGAAGGTAGGCATAGTAGAGCGTTGTGAGGCCTGTGGAGCTTGTGGCAAGCTCACAAGTTGACCAGTCCCATAATCAAACATGTTATAACTTTCTCCTTGAAGGAATCTCCCAAGGGATTCCCTCATTCTATCCACCCTCATCTCTTTTATCTCCTTGGAAATATCTTGCATAGTCTCCAAGAGATTTTTTGCAAACTCCTATGCTTCCTTATCCTTATCATTCATAGATTCAGGGGCTTTCCCCTTGTCTTGACCCTTGTCAGGGTCATCAGTGGTGTAGTCATACTTTTTATGACTTCTATTTTGGTACCTCTTCTCCCTCTTAGTGAGAGGATCCTCTTCTTTGTAATGCAGCATGATTGGTGCTCCAAGGAAAGCACAGGCTGTGCCAAGAGTGGAGCTCTGATACCACTGTAATGATCCGTTTTCAGGAATTTCAACAAGGTGCTCAAGAGAAACGTTGTATAAGTAAAAATATGAAAAAATAACGCATTTTAGGACTTGTTTCCTCTTATTTATGATGTATGGGACTTATATATGGAATTTCATCTAAAAAAAATCAGTTTCGACGCATTACACAGATCTCCCAAAAACTAGACTAGGTAAAAAGCACCCAAAGAGGGAGGTTGCAGCCAAATGCAAACACTGCTTCAGAAATTGCACAGTTTTATGAGATGTTCAGTGGAGATCAGAAAGGAGGTTCACATTTCAGTGATACAACAACAATTCAGCATTATGATTAAGCTCTTTCACTCTACAGTAGAAAGCATGAGACAATACAGCAATAATCTTCAGAAAAGAGAGCTATAACACATGTATATTTGCAGAAATCGCTCAACAACGTTATTTTTTAGGAGAAGCAGCTGGAAGTTACAACTCAAATCTAGGACATATTTGTGTAAAAAACATCAGATCTATTTCAGATCTGGAAGCTAGATAGTCTCCTCTTCAATATCCACTTGGAATTTTGGCAAAAGCATGCATAAACAAGAGTAGATCTGAGAAACAAGTTGCAGATCTAGAAATTGATGTAGTAAATTTCTGAATATAAAATTTAATTAAAATGGATTAGATCTAAATAGAACATGGATCAGCAAGCTAATCCATGGATCACCAAGTGGAAGGCAAGCCCAGCACTAGAGATCTCTGATCTAAACTATGAGCAAAACACCATAAAGAGATCCACACCAAAATAATGCAGTCTTTCAAAATAAACAACGCTGTAGCTTAGATGACATAGATAATCACTGTAAAATTGCAGATCTGAAGTAGAAGAGGCTCCCAAAAATACACTAGATCTCTGCAGATCTAGACTCCCACTTGCTGCAGCTTGCAGAAGCAACAAAACCCTCAATGGATCAGCGCTGCTAATGAAAGTAGAGCTTGGCCTCAAGCATGATAGTGGTTCAATTTAGAAAACAATCCTCCAAGAATCCTCAAAGGAAGAGGTGAAATCCCTGCATAGGAATTCCAAATACAATCCTCCACTAAACAACAAAGAATGGTATTTGTCTAAGCAGACAGATACTCAGAAATATGATCAATCAACAACCTTCTCTTGCTTCCCTCCTTCTCCTTTTATAAGATGAGAAAGCTTTTCAAACCCTAAACCATCTTGATGAGTTAGCCCTTTTCACATGAGAGGCTTCCTTTTAGAACTGTGCTGTCCCTTTTGGAGATGCAATGAACCTAGACAGCGTTGTTGATTTGGTCAAGGTTGACCCAGTCTTTAGCTCAAACCTCTTTCACACCTGCAAGTGATTATTTACATGGCCCTGATTTGTCTTTGTTCAAATGGGCATTGATTTATTCAGACTTTTTAGGAGTTTTACATGTCCTCCTTTATTGATTTATTCATGAAACAGAAATTAAAACAAAATTGAATGTTCCTCTTAGCTAAGGCTAAGTGGGAACATTACAAATTCTGAGTAATGAGACATCAAGGTATTGAAAAAAAAATAATCAAAGAGATTTCACCATAGCTTAATAATTAAATTAAGTCAGAGCATGAATAGTCATGAATTCTGAGTAATAATCACTTAAAATATGGAAGAAAATCATTTCAAAAGATAGGACATAAACTCATTGAAATATACTAAGAATATCAGGTGAAGGAAAGTGGTATTGTTACTGTATATATCAGAACACTCCAAAGCTTTACAATAAAATAGTCTATTGAGATAAAATTTTCCAACCTGTAGGTTGAAAATAATATCAATATGTAGCCATTGAGCTTATGGAGTCAAACTTTCAGTGATCCAGTGAGTTTACTTGACATGGAAGTTGAGGCAGGTTATAGTTTTTAGTAGTAGGACACACACACATGAGACATGGAAATACACAGTCAATTCACTTATAAAGGAAGTCAGAGAATCACAAGGATGAATTATGAGTAATATAAATGAAAACCACTACAAGAGAGATACATAAAAGGTAAATATAGAACAAGTAAGCACCAAAAACTCTTTCAGAATCTCAAGTTGGCCAAGTAATCCATCTCTGTATTGTTGAAACAATGATTTTACAATAAGTTTCAATTTTACCAAAAAGTCTCCAACCCTTGACAAATTTGACCTCTTGGTCTTTTATAGGCCTCTTACAACATGAGATGATCTGCCTCTAGGCTAGATACATCGAATTTCTATCCCTTGACACCTTGCATAATCATAAAACATGGAATTTATTACAAAATGACACCTATCCTACTTAATAGTCCTATTCCAAAAAGGAATCAAACTCCTTATCAATATTTATAAAAACCTTATCTATTTGAATTTACATCATTGCCAAGTGTATCATCACATGGCTTCATTTCTTCATGACCACTTTGCTTACCTCCACAAAAATAAGAAACAATACCCTGTTTTTTAGGCATAAGATCTTTTGCATTCTTGGAACATTATGACCATCATTTACTCTTGATTTCTTGGTCCTTGGGGTTTTGAAATTTGCTTAACATGTCCCATAACTCCTCCCTAGCCTCCAACTGTCTAAAACTGCTTTAAGCACTGCTCAAAATGTTGTAATGTCTTGCGATACGAAAACATGGCAGTTTTGTAGCGCTTTTTGTAGCACTTCCATTTCAAGTCTTTATCCTCCAAAAACTCAATAATTTCCTCTGAATAATTTTAATTACCCTTTAATACATCTTCCATAGAAAATTCAGTTCTTAACTCAGTCTTCAACCCTTTAAAATCTGATCAAAATAAGCAAGAAAAGTAGCTACAGCAGTTTCGTAGCGCTTTTCTGCTTTTTTACACTGAATGCGCTACGAAACTGCTGAGTATGCAGGTTCTTCATAAATTTGCCAAGTGAAAATTGTGTTTGCCTCAAAAACTCAAAACATAACTTGTCTTCAGTATTTACAAATCATACAAACTGTAAAACCGCTTCATTTTAACTTCCCTAAGGCATTTCTTGCAGATTTCTCCTGTTTTTTTCTTGAAAAATAGGTCTTGGGACAGAGCCTATATATCCTAATAAATGATGTATTTTGAAAAATGGAAGGAGGTTTTTGTAGAAAATTATGTCTTGAATAAAAACCTCTCTTGGGTTTTTGAAACACATCTCCTACTGTCCCGAAACGGTCTTTGAAAAACATGTGTAAAACAGGAAAACTCTATTTTTTGAAATAGGGCTTGAAAGAAATCCTTGTATCTACCAACTGATAACACCTGTGAGAAAAGTGAGAGGGGTTATTGTTATTTGATATGTTTTTGAAAATAACCTCTTTAATTTTCTTAAAATAACTTTCTTTTTTCTCAGAAACCGCCTTTGAAGTTGACTTCTCAAAACCAGAAAACAGAGTTTTGCTTCATATTTCGCTAAGAAACTTTTAGCAGCTTCGTAGCGCTTTCTACCTTTTTTACACTGAATGTGCTACAAAAGTAGGGATTCTTGGCTTATTAGGTAGTTTTGGTACAAAAAATTAAGGAAATGAAATGAATCCTAAAATGATGAATGATTTGATATGAAGGACTTTAAAAATGAATTTGTTTAAACCTTAGGGTAGGATCAAACTATAAAAAATTTAATGCTTCCCTTGGTCAAACTTAAAATGACTCTTAAAACCATATTTTGACCCATGAGCATAAGTAATCTTTTCAAAATGATGTTTTGAATTTTTTTAGTGATAACAGTGGCTCCAATTGGGATAGTGTGTCCTTGTGGTATACTAAATAACCAGTAGTTCCAGTGCTGCTATCCATCTTCTTGAAAAACAGAAAAAATTTTGAAATAGGAAAGCTTTCTACTCAAACTCTAATGGCCTTCACCTCGGGCTCAAAATTGATGATCACTGCAGAAGAACCAAATGTGTACCTACTGAAAATATGCTCAGTCAACTTTGAGCTTATTCACACACTCCTGCCTACCTTATCAGTTGCAATCTCCATTTTTAACTCAAGCAACATGAAACTTCCAATTAAGCCAGTCATTGATCTGATATGACATTTGAACTTGTTGACTGCACTTGAACCAATAGTAAGCATGATACTGAAATGACCAAGGCAATATATAATGTATCTGATCCTCATAATGAAAATATAACTGAAAATTTGGACTATTGAACTCTTCCATGTATTCAGCTATAGGATCAAAGAAGACATGATCTGTTTGGTGATTCTCAAAACATTTTGCAAATTTGGACAACTCATATATGCTTTTCTCAGCCACAGCATATTTCAATTGTGTGGTATCAAACTGCTATTCAAACTGATTTTCAAAAACAGTGTATTCTTCCTCAAACTCAAAAGAGATAGGTAACATCATCCTCTCTTTTTGTTCTAGCATGGAAAGCTTTTGAAAAGAATGATCATGATCATGAAGACTATATGATTGAATTTGACCTTGTAAAACTTCAATGTCTTTCTCAATATTCTTAGCAACTTCATCCAAAAAATGAATCTTATCTTTTGACTTGCATTCAAATGATTTTAGATGAGAAGACAAGGATAAGGAAAAATTCTCATCTACTTCCTCATTAATATGATCATCATACCATTGTTTAAAGCCTTGAATTGAAGGAGAGTCTGCCACCAACTCTATTCTATCTATCCATTCTTCTAAAAACATAAGCCAAAAATATGCAAATGAATTAATAGATTTGACAGGAAAGCTCTCAATCCACTGTTTACATTTTCCTTTAAATGAATCATAGAACAATATGACGCAAAAATCTTCATGTTTGACTCTAAGAAGTTAGTAAAGTCACAGAAATATGATATCTTCTTCAAAGTCAAACTCAAATCTTCTCCATTGAAGTTTGGACCATTCCTTAAAAAATATGCATCCTTGGGAAAATGATTTGGGAAAGCATGAATTCTAGAAAAATCTATACATGCATACCTTGAAACAAGAATGGCAACATCTGATCTCTTCATATGTCCAGTGGAATCACCATGAATCTATGAATTTTGAATCCTTCAACAATGGAGTCGCCAAGGTAGTTGCATCCTCGAACAGATTTTGAGCTCCTGCTACCTTCAAGAGTTTAGCTTCATAATTTTCGGGAGAACTTCAGTGTAACTATTTCAAACCAATCTTGTGACTGAGGCTTAGCCTCCTCAGCCTGAGAGGGCTCTCTCAAGGGTTGATGATATGGAATAAAGATATAGATAGATGGCTAACTCTATGAATTAAGTCTTGATTTTGTATATTTGCAGGTTGAAAAGATGAAGGCTAATACTACCTATTACACAAAATTTTGTCACTGTCCCTGCAATCCCCATCCCGCACATTGGAGGGTCATTTATGTGACTTTTGAATAGTGTCATGCCTTGCAAATAACATCATTGCATCCCTTTTGATGAAGGCAACATTCTTCTTGTTGACATTTCCCTGAGCAGAGCAGTAAAAATCCCTGTTTTTGCATTGGCGCGAGTAGCTAGTTCTACCCTCACACCGAGGTGGAAGATTAACACTAGGGCCCGTGCCACCTGGCGCTTTATCCCAGTGTAATGCCCGTGCCAAGCTATTTATGAACTTTTTTTTAAAAATAAAGGTGGAGGTTCCATTCCAACCACCTCCGGGATGAGTCATTGGGAGTGGTTGAACTGAAACAACCACGAGCCTCCTCCTTTAGTTAGTAGTTTCCACCTCCCTTGGAACACTCCTAAAGGATAGGCCTCCCTTCCACCTTTGTAGGGATCCCAACCTCTTTTTTTCCCTCTATATAAACAAGCCTTCTCCCTTTATGAAAACTAGCTGAACTTGAAGAACTAAACACATTATAGTTGAATAACTGAGTTATTGAGAAGGTAGAACAAGGAGAAATCCATTGAGAGGTCCCTTATCCCGTCTGAATTCCCCAACGAGCTTTGAGACGTGCTTCACCCGAGCCCTGCTGGAGGAGACCACAACGTCAGAGCATGTTTTTATCTCTTCTTTCTACCTATTAATATAAGTGACTATTGTCTAGTTCCCGTCTTGTGTTTTGTATCGAATGCAATATGTTAATCTTCTCTGACTGATTAGTAGCTTTTGGATGAAATTAGTATGTGGTATGTGGTTTTCGTTTTCTGATCTCTGTGTAGGTGTCCAAATGTGATAAGAGGAAGGGTTGTGACTTTCCTTCGACCAGGAGCGGGAAGTTCTCATCATCACTACGAGTGCCGATGACAGCTTTGGACCACAGGTAGGCCATCTTATTTGCATCCTCTTTCATTCAGATGTATAGGAACCTACACTCTAGCATGATTCCTTGTTACTAGAACTACCCTAGGGCTAGAGGGATCGTCTCTGTCCGCAGAGAGGATTTACCTACACAACAAGTTGGCAACTCCTCTGGGGATCAGTGTGAGTTTGTCTTTGATCTTGTTGGGTCATTTTTTGGGTTTTAGTCTTTTTGTTTACTTTTCTGGTTATTTAGCTGTGTTTCAAACCCTTGTTCAGCCCCATAGTGTCAATATTGACCTCTGCTCTATTGAGTTTTTCCCTTTTTCTTTGGTTAACTGGCTTGGCGTGGTTTTTCCTTGAACAGTCGTGCCAATTGGCGCATGTTGCTTTTGTAGCACTCGCGCCATCTTCTGTTTGGCGCTGAATACTGCCTCACAGCCGCACCGACGCCTGTGAGTTTTTGGGTGTGAGCTTTTCATGATTTTTTGGTCACTTGTCTTTGTTTCTGGGTTCTTCTTAAGAGTAATTGAAGTGTTTTTGAATTTATTTGATTACTAGAGGCTTGTTTTCCTCAGTTGTATGTCCATTTCTTATCAGTATAGCTTGAGGTCTTAGGGTTTCTAAGTGCCTTGATACAGTGAGCCTTTTGTTTGGAGATCGAGTTTCTTGATAAGCTGTCGAATTAATTCCCTGTTAATTTATCTTGGTCTCTTTGATCCTGTTGAGTACGTTCATTGGTTGAATGTTCATTGCCTTTCTTGTTTTGATTTTTATTCCTCTTACTCCAAGCACCAATTACATTTCTTGTATGGGTCATTTTCAAGATTTCTCTTTGATTTGAAAAGTTTGTATCATTGGTTTGAGTGTTGTCGTGTTTGTTTTATGTTGGAGGAGTCATTCCGTTTAAACTTTTGCATTCACTCTCTCAAGCTAGTGTTTAGTTTTGTTTTTCATATCATTTAGTGCATTGTTTGCTCTATTGCATTGAAAAAAAAAAAAAAAATTTGCATCTCTTTGCTTTGAAAATGAAACTTTCCTTCGCTTAATTTGCATTGTATAGGCTAGGAAAGATTTTTGTTTTTTGCAGATTACATTATATGCATTAGTGGACGTTTTCTCATGATTTCATTATTTTCTATTGTTTGAAATTTTTCTTTCCTTCTCGTAGATAGCTTTCATTGAATGAAAATGGTATCCTTCTGCATGTAGTTTATGCATTTAGGAAGATTTCAGATCTGACATACGTTAAGGCCTAGAAATTGAAACTTAATCCAAGATCAACGTTAAAATTTATTTCAATTAACCTAAGGCAACATTGGAACCTAACGAAAATATATTAGTGTTCTAAGTTAGAGACGTGTTCTAGCTTCTTAAAACCTAGTAGCTTTCGTTTGCCATCTGGCTTCAGAGAGTACTAGTACGGACTTGTGCTCCCCGTACCGTCAAGTATATAAAGGGAGACCCCTATAGGTTGCAATCCTTTTATCCATAGGAAGCCAAGCCTGCTGCCCTATAACCGTGATACACCGAACACAACATTCGGGGAAACTACCTGCACGTACATCAAGTCCTTGGTCATTTCTCTTTCATTTGATCACCAAGTTGTATATGGAAGTTCACAGAAACTTGGTATACCCTCTTGCTTAGATTACCTAAGTAGTCATTTTTTATCTTCACTGACTCTTTAAATTTGAAAAGATCATTGAGCACTTGTCCTTTCGTGCTCGTTCAAAATTGAAAGTGACTGGAGTCATATTTTGCCTATTTCTTAACTCTTAAAACGTGAAACAACGAAGTTTGGTTTCAGTGTCGTAAAATAAAATACCCATGATTACATGCCCATTATACAGTTTCATTACTGGCTTGTTTTGTTTGCCTTGGTTTTTTGAGTCTTTGTTCAGATCTCTCTTTTTCCTTCTTGTTGTGAAGCAGTCACGGTGGCAGAACCACCAATTTCATCATCCTCGCTCCCTTCTAGAGGTAGTCCTTTACCGGACAGTTCATTTGAAACTCCTCAATCCTCTAGGTCTACCAAGCTTCAGTGGCCTATTCTCCCGTCGATCTTACCCCTTGCTACCCGATCTCTCGATGACGAGCCAGTTGAGTTCAATTGACCTCCCTCAAGCGCTTGGTCTGGTTTTGGGGACGAGGAAGAATTTCCTCCTCTTACGTCAGGATTGCCATTCTTAGCTGCTGTTATACCTCCTAGTCCCTGTAGTCTTTTCGAAGATCTTACGGAGGAGTAAAAAATGGACACATAAGGTCCTATTAGCAGTGATGGAATTCCCGTTTCTACAGAAGAGTATCAACTTTTTCCTGAAAACACCCCTCATGTGTCTGCTCAATCTTCACCATCGTTGTCACTTCCATCCAGATATAGGTCTTTGGGTCAGATTATTGCTGGTGTTGCATCTATGGTAGCATCTACTTCGTCCAGGAGTCCAGTCCTTCCATCATTAGGATTGTCACCGACAACACCTGCTTCATCGCTTGCAGTTACATCTGTCCTAGTTCAACCTACTGTTTGTGCGACTGCGTCTGCGCTGGTCACCCAGTCACCAGCAGCCTCTACTGAGATGCCTGGTGGCCTCACTTTCGAAGAGTATCTATTGGCTATTCATCAACAGAACTCTCAGGTTTCTCAGCAGCCTCATGCTTCTGTTAATCCGCCACACCATTATGACTAATATGGTAATCCTGTTTATTTGCCCTATTTTACTCCTCATCACTATGATGCTGTCGGTACCCCCATATATGTGTTTCCTACTCCCCATCATTATGATGAGCATGGTATTCCTATTTATGACCCTTATCAAATCGTTCCTGAAATTGGAATGACTTATCAGGTGCAACCTCCTGGCCCACAAGGACAACCCTTGCAGGGACAACCTTACAGTCCACAAGGCCAACCTTTATAAGGTCAGCCTATGGTCCAACAAGGACAACCCCAAGGGCCTTCTGGTCAACCTTTATATCAAGCAGGACCTTCTTATGGTTCTGGGGGAAAAGTCTATTCGTCGCAGGGAAAACCTTTTGTACAACAGCTCGGATCATATACTTAAACTTGTCCGAACGTTGTGCAACAAGGACAACCCTCTGGTCCTCCTTCGGGACAATCTGGTTCATCACAACCTTCAGGCCAACCTGCTCAGCAAGGGAAACCTAGTGGCTCTCAGCATCTAGGCCAACCTAGTGGCTCTTAGCATCTAGGCCAACTTTCTTTGCAGGGGCAACCTATTCAACCAGTCCAATAGCCTGCTCAATCTGCTCAATAGAAATTTTACTCTGCTTCGTAGCAGGGTCCTACCTTTCAGCAGCCTGTTCAGTCTGCTCAACAATCGGTTTACCATGTTTATTCAGCTCAACAGGGCCCCACTTATCAACAGTCAGTTCGACCCCAAGGCGTTTATTATCCCCGTGGTCAGTATCAGCTAGTATATAGTGTGCCTCAAGGTTTTACTTATCAACCTCAATCTCAGTTGCCATATAATCAACCGCAAGGCCATACTTACGTTCCACCATGAAATCCTTATCAAGGACCTCAATGGTATACTCAGAATCAGTATCTTCAATATCAACAGAATTATTCGCCTTATCCCCCATATCGTCCGAATCCTTTGGGACAGAACCCATGGGGGCCAAATTTTTCTCAAACAGGATGGAATGCAAATTCTGGTTCTTATCAAGGACATGTTATGCCTTTTAACCCTCAATTTCCATTTCTTGCTATATTTTAGTTACTGGATGTGTCAAAGTTAACGAATGATCCTATTCTTCACAACCCTTACTGGCCTCTGGTTCCGACTAATATTCCTGGTGATTGTCCCAAATTTGAGGGCAAGTCCAGAGAAGACCCCCAAGCACATGTTATGACTTACCACTTGCGGTGTTCTTCTAACTCTTGGGTTAACGATTCTATTCAGCTTCATATTTTCCAATGGACTCTTACTGGTGCTGTTGCTAAGTGGTATATCGATCTTTCTCGTGGTGTCTTTCAATATTTCAACTCTCTCGCCATGGCGTTCCTTACTCATTTTCAGTTACCGGTTCGTTATGAAGCCAGGACGCATCTCCTTACATCTTTGAAACAGGATCGGGCTACTCATATCTCAGACCATATTCATGAATGGAGATGTCGTCGTTGCTTGATCAAATTTGAAATTCTTGATCAGCTTCTTACTCATTGGTTCACTACCTCCTTTATTAGTCAGATTGTGAAAGACATAGCCATGGGGGTATGTGTAACTGAGGAACAGGCCATTGCTCGTGCCCAGTACCTTGATATTGTGTACTCTCAATCAGGCATATTGTATGATATTTTGACTGAAGCCCCTCGACCTGGAACTTCTAACGCACCGACGACCCCATCCGTCGACGGTATTATTGGTTTTGTGTCTCAGACTTAGCGTAAGTCTTCTTCTTCCAACTCTGGGAAGAAAAAAATATAATTCTTCCACTAAAAACTTGGAGTTCAATGCTGTTTAGGCCAATCCTGTGGATAAGAATTCTAAGGGAAAAAAGAAGGGAAAAGGCAAACCCAAGGCCGATGCCCTGAAACCAGATTCGTCCAAACCTCATGCTGATGATGGTTCGTAGCGTAAGCCGAAGTATCCCTATCTGATTTGTGACGAAGAGCACTACACTAAGGATTGTCCTTAACGGGTCGAAGTGAGTCGATTGGTCAAGGGCACTCAGGGTACTCCTACTGTTCTTAAAGAACCTTTTTCGTCTCAGCAGACCTAGGTGGTCGAGCATCCTCAATCGTCTTCTCCATTTGGCTCTCAAGTGTTCATGATGAACGATTCTGCATCTGTTTCCATCACAACTTGATCGAAATATTATACTAGATTGCGTCAAGCAATGGGGAAGGAGATCGCTGATGGTCCTCCTCCCCCACCTATTTCCGGCCCTCTTGAGATTGAAAGGCCCAGTGCTGAACCTATTGTGGGACCACCTTCCAAAGGTGTTCTCCAGAAGTCTTATTATAATCCCAACGCCCGTGCTTCTCAACATTACAATATTGTTGAAGATTTGGCACAGGCACCGTTCGTGATGTCCACGTTAGAAGTCCTTCAGATTTTTCCATCTCAATGGAAATATTTATTATCTGCGATTGGCAAGGTTGATCCTGCTGATACTAGCCTTCTCGCTTTCGATCTAGAGAATTTCGTCCCACGACTTCTGCACCAGATTGCGCTCATTATACAAGTCGTCATTAATGGTCTCAAAATACATCGAGCCGTTGTGGATGAAGGTGCCTCAACCTATATCATGTCTACTTCATGCTGGAAGGCCATCAGCTCTCCCACCCTGAATTTCTCACCAAATTCCCTTGAAGCATTTGATGGAAGGGAATCTAAACCTTTGGGTGTTCTCGCAAGTTTACCGATTACCTTAAAAGGGAAGACAATAAATGTTGAAGTAGAAGTAGTTAACGCTAAACTCAATTACAATATTATACTCGGTTGCAGTTGGACTCACGCTATGCTTTGCGTTCCATCCACCCTCTTCCGTGTTTTGAAATTTCCACATGAGGGCAAAATTGTTACTATCGATCAGTGTTCCTTCTTCACCTCTTCTTTCGAGAACAACGTTCCGTATGTGGATAAGATCCCAAATCCCTTCGAGAGTGTTGGGCCGGGTCTCTTCAAAGATCCAGCCCTCATGGGTATTTTTCCCCTTCCACCACCTATGACTGTTCAAGTTCATATGATCTCTCAGTCTGATGACGCATGGATTATTCCTTCGCCTGAAAAAATTAATTCATTTTGTGATTCAATGCCTTTGAGTCTGATTGAAATCAATTATTGTGAACTCATTGTTGCATCCAATACTCCATCATCTGATAGTACTCCTTTGAGCTTGTCTCTTGATGTATATTGTCAGTCCCCCTGGCTCGACGATTCAAATTCTCCTGATCCTTTGAAAGAAGTGTTTCCTTCCGATGAAGCTATCATGGAAACCATCTCTCTCGAAGATTTGCTATGGGACGATCGTCATCATCGTTCTTCGTTTATGCCTGGCCTCAGGGCTATGTCTACATGTCTTGAGCATTTTGCGTCTCAAGCTCCTTCTCCTCCGCTTCAAATGCCAATCCTAACACATGAAGTATTTACAGAAGGGAACTTGAGTAATATCACACAAACGATGCCTATTGACATTTTCGTGAAGCCGAGAATTGTCGAGAACATCCATGTGGGAGTTACTTGTTCTTTAGATGAATTCCAAGTTTATACTAGCCTTTTCCTCGAATTTCGTGATGTCTTCACTTGGTCCTATGAAGAAATGCCTGAAATTGATCCTAGTATAGTGGTGCACTAAATTCCTACTTATCTCAGTTCGAAGACTGTTCACCAGTGTGTTCGTCCAGTGCACCCTAGAAAGGCTGCAGCCATTAAAGGTGGAGTTGAAAAACTTCTCAAAGCTGGTTTCATTTATCTAATTCCCTTGACAGATAGGGTTTCGAACATCGTTCCTGTCGATAAGGAACAAGGAACTATCTGTGTCTGTGTTGATTACCGTGACATCAATCGGGTCTGTCCTAAGGATAATTATCCTACTCCCTTCATCGATCAGATCATTGACGACTCTGTCGGGAGCGAGATTTTTTCCCTTATGGATGGTTTTTCTGGATATAATTAGATTAACATTCTCCTGGCTGCTCAACAAAAGACGGATTTTATCTGTCCTTGGGGTAGCTTCGCATACAAGAACTTACCTTTTGGCTTAAAAAATGTCGGGGCTACTTTCCAGCAAGCGATGTCCTATGATTTTCATGACATTCGTCACATCGTTCAACCTTACCTGGATGACCCTCTGGCTCATTCAGCTAAGCGTAAGGACCATCCGGATCATCTTCATCAAATCTTGCTTCGTTGTCGACATTATAACATTCGGCTTAATCCGCATAAATGTGTCTTCTGCATTGATTCTGGTAGACTTTTAGGGTTTATCGTGTCTAAAGACGGAATTCACCTCAATCTACTTAAAGTTGAGGCTATTATTAATCTACCCTCTCCATCCTCATTACATCAGTTGCAGAGTCTGCAAGGTAAGGAAAATTTTCTATGTCGTTTTATACCGAACTATGCCAAAGTAGCTAAAGGATACACGCAACTTCTAAAACAGGCCGTCCCTTTTCACTGGGATGAGATTTCTCAACAATATTTTGATGCTCTCAAGATGTTGTTGGTCAACACTCCTTTATTACGCCCTTCCGATTATCACCATGATTTTTCCCTCTATTTGGCTGCCGCTTTTAGTACAATTGCCATGGTTTTGGTCCAAGATGATGATGACAGTCATGAGCATGTTATTTATTACTTGTCTCATAACCTTCTCGATCTTGAAATGCGTTATGCTTATGTCGAGAAGTTAGCACTAGCCGCGGTCCAGGCCATTTAGCACTTTTGTCATTATATCCTTTTGCGTACAGTGACTATGATTTCCGATTGCAACCCCATGACCTATATTTTTTCTCGAAAATTGCTGGGTGGAAAATACTCAAAATGGATCGTTATCCTTCAAGAGTTTCATTTGGAATTTACTGCTACCAAATCTAAGAAATCACTGGTTTTCGCTGATTTTATTTGTTCCCTCCCTTCTGACTCTGCTTTGTCTCGTTTTGAGGACCGTATTCCGAACGATACACTTTTCTTGATTAGCACCCTCGACCTGTGGTACGGTGATATCATCGTCTATCTCCAAACCTCCACGTTTTGATCTGAGTTGACAAAGGATGCTTGCCGCCGTATCTGGCATCATTCGCAACCTTATCGTATAGTGGGAGATATGCTCTATCGTGTTGGAGTTGATTCTATACTTTGCCGATGTTTGATCCTCGAGGAAGCTGAGAAATTATTGAATGATTGTCATAGTGGTGCCTGTGGTGGTCACATGTCTGGTTACACTACAACATAGAAGATAATTCGTGCTAGTTATTTTTAGCTTTCTATTTTCAAAGACTGTATTATCACAGTTCGTAAATGCCATGATTGCCAAATTCATCAACGCAAGATGCATGCGCCACTCGTTCCTCTTCACCCTGTCATTACCGTTGGTCCCTTTGCTAAATGGGGCATCGATTTTATGACGTGTAACCCTCACTCGGGGGGGGCATGCTTATATCATCGTAGCTATCGACTACTTCACCAAATGGGCTGAAGAAATGCCTACACTTGCCACTGACGGTAAGACAACTGCTCAGTTCATATTCAATCATATTATTGCTAGGTTTGGTGTCCCTCAAGCCATCGTTACCGATCATGGTTCCCATTTTCGGCATTATATGGTGGCGGAGTTGACTTCCAAGTTGGGTCTGCGTCACGACAGCTCAACGCCGTACTACCCTCAAGCCAATGGCCAGGTTGAAGCTGTAAACAAAGTTCTTGTCACAATGCTTCAGTGTACGATTGAGATCCATAAATCAAACTGGCATCTCATGTTATTTTCGACTCTTTGGGCATACCAAACCTTAGTGAAGAGTGCGACCAAATTCACCCCGTTTCAGTTGTTTTATGGTCTGGAAGCTACTCTCCCGATTGAGTGTGAAATACCTTCACTCAAGTAGCTGTGGAATTACTGCCAAATACTTCGCCAGAAGAAAAGCATCTACTTTACTTAGAGAGGTTGGATGAAACTCATCGCTTAGCCTCTTTGGTCATCAAAGCACAAAATAAGCGAGTCAAAGCTCATTTTGACCAATCAGTTTCTCCTCGTTCTTTCGTTGAAGGAGATATCGTCCTCCTGTATGACCAAGCTCATGATAAGCTGGGGGCAGGTAAATTTAAACCTATGTGGCATGGGCCATACATCGTTAAACATGTATTACAAAATGGGGCCTATGAGTTAATTGACAACGAAGGTCATCCGCTTGAACAACCTAGAAATGGGTTGTATCTCGAAAAATATTATGCCTGATTCATTCATGCATAACAGGTGTACATAGGTGTTTTTTTTCATTTTTGTACACGTCTTAGTTTTGGTGTGCTTTGTGAGCATTTTCCTGCTTATTGGGTCTTGCCTATTGTGCAGATGTCTATTACCCCTTATGTCGATTTCGCAGATGGTGCTTCCCACAGTACTGGGAATTTGTCTTCGATAGCCTGGCTAATTTATAATCCTGCTGGTGAGTTGATAGATCTGCAAGGTATTTGTATAGGATGAACTGCAAACAATGTCGCTGAATATAGTGCTTTCATTGAGTTATTAACTGAGGCAATCAACCTCAGTATACGTGAATTGATTGTAAATCTAGATTCACAGTTTGTTGTTCTACAACTCAATAATCATTATTCATTTAGAAATCTACACATTCTGAGATTGTATTTACGTATTCATTATTGGAAAGAAATTTTGATTTCATTACTTATCAACATATTCCTAGACGAATGAACAATTTAACTGATACAGTGGCTAACATTGTATGAGATAGGCATTTGCATAATTTGTAAAAGCATCATCACATGTAAAAGTTCCATTTAGGGAAATAGATGTATATATATATCACATGTTTGCAACTGTGTGCATCATAACATCAAAAAATATTTGTATGTTTCTGTTGCATCTCGAGACATCATGTCTCGCAAAATATGCAAATAAAATAAACCTAGATTATGCATGCTGCTCATGATAACATGTCACAGCCTGTACTAGCCGCCTCACCAGGCGGTGAATTTGGCTGGGCACCCCTATGGTATGCCTCTGGTAGGCACGAGGAACATCATCAAAAAATGAATAATCTGGAACTCCTCGGGTGATCCCCTCCATGTTGCGCACTATCTCGTCTTCCTCGCCGCCCTCACCCTGATGGTCGAAATTGCGAGGGATTCGCCTCACTATTGGTGACATACCGAAAATTATTTCTGGGCCAACGTCTGCATCACATGGATTCAATGTCATAACATACATAAATAAACAAAAAATCATAATACTCATAAAACTTACAAAATTGAGTCTTACCCAAATATTCATCCGAATCTTCTCCCTCTGGGAGTGGGAGGTCTGGATCATCAGTGAAATATGTGCTAGCGTAGGGCCAATCCTCCATGAAAATAAGTTGTTGACAGAGCCAATAAAAAAATTCCGGCCTCCAAGACATCTGTTGGTCGCCCCCTGCCCTTGGCATCAGTGCAGTCCATCGGGCCATCCGTGGTTCTCTCGCTAGTGGATTCAGAACTATAACCTCCTGTCACTGAAAAATTGGTAATGGTAATGGATCCATAACCAAATTGTTTCATTTTGGCTATTTGGTTAGTTGGCGCTTCATGTTGATGGTTACGACCTCTGCCCAGTTGTAGAGAGTCGGCACCATGCAGTCCACGGCAAGAAGCAACTGTGTCTTTTTTGCTTCATGTGGTGCAATACCACATGTAGTGTCAAATCAGGGATAGTTTGAATATCAACTTTCCCACTGCCTGAACCTTTCCGTGCTCCTTGACATACCCTGTCGATTACCATGGTCATGTTTTCCATGCAAGGTCGGGTGCCGGTTAGGAGTGGTGTTGCACTCCTCCACAATATTCCTGTGATGAAATATACATCAGAAACATCAATTTCAAGTTCTTGATCCCGTAGGATGAACTTCTCTTGGTTTTCATCCCATATACTGACTAGATATTATAGCAATTCTAGTTGGGCTCGAAGGCATGGTGTCAGAAAGAATTTTAGCAAACCACAGTTTTTAAGGGCTTCCATAACTCCTTCATTTTCCATGTCCAACTCATATTCTTCACTATGGTCCCTTTCTTTCCATTCTATAGCCATTTTTGCTCTTATCTACCTGCAAACACACACATACAAGTGGTATTAGTCAATATTTATCCTTGAAATTGTGAAAATTGGGACATTTGATATGTATTTTTGTTTGAAATTGGTTTGTGCCGTTGGTGTGAATATTTCGAAAATAGTCGTGCCAATGGGTGCACCCCAGTATTAAAAAATGGGCGGTTGGCGTGACTCCATGCCTGAAACCCACGCCAACCACGCAACCCTAAATTTTGCAATTTCTTCCCCCAAATTCAAAATTGACAAATGCAGGAAGCAATGAATAGCTTAAAATGACAAGAGGGATCTCAACTCTTACCTGAAGTTGACGGATTTGTGATTGGTGTACTAGATTGGCCATTATCGTCGTCACAAGATCGCACAATAAAATGGGTGAAAATTGCTCCACAAGAGGTAAAACTGAAAAGTAATTTTTTTTTACCATTTTTGGCATTTTATAACTTTTTAACAACCTTAATTAGGTTTTAAGGCATGTTTTTCGATTATTTTATTGTATTATTTTCGAAAAATACATTTTACACATATCTCTTGTGCAGCAACAGGTTTTTCATGCGACAGTTATGAAGTAACAAGTTATATTTTATACTTTTTCAGACTCGGTAAAAACACGAAAAAGTCACTACTAGAGTCATCTTTTAGCTCTTTTCTGACTCTCTAAAACTGAAAATATTACAGAGACGCTTGTCATTTTGAACTCGTTAAATGGCTGTGAAACGATATCTACCTAGTATATGTTTAACCCTTTTTCGGGTTGGGATAGATTATTTACAAAAAAGGAATACCTTAGCCTATCGTGACTAAGAGGTTCTCTCAGACATAGTTTTCTACCTTTTCGGATCTATGAGACTACCTACGAAAAGGGACTGCTGAATTTTTCTTTTCTGCCTTATTTTCAAACTCTCTAAACATGAAAAGATGCCGATTTCTTCCATTGTCGGACTCGTTAAACTCTGATGACATCGGTCTTCGTCACCATGATGTTATTCGAGTTCCTCCTTCCTAGGGCTCGTAAAATGTACTAGGATGGATTTGTCCGAAGGAAAAACATACACTACAAGCATATGCTATCCCCTTCAAGATTTTTTTCAAAAATAATTGGGGTACTCGCCAGAAATGGTGGGGGAAAATGGAACTGGATTGTAATCGTATTGGTAGTATGTCGCTCTTGAACATGGTACTTGTCTGCATTTGTGTCAGGTTGGGGATATCTCATTTCGTCATTTTTTTCCTCCATGGGTTTGGGTAATCTCTTTTGACCTCTCATTTTCTCTTTTCCATGTCATCATGACCTCAGATCCTTTGATGTCAAATACTACCAAATCTAGTGTTGTGCTGCTGATATGTTCAAGAGAAGTTTGCTTCTGAAGTTTTCAACCTCCCTTTGATTCTCTGTTGGTCCTGATTCACAAACATCATATTCCTCTGTCTCATATCGATGATGTGGGAAACATTATGGCCCAAATTCAATTAGGTCACTTCCTGTAGACTTCAGCTCATTATCCAGGAATCTGATCTAGAGACTCCTTTTTGGTACCTTGGAGCCTGCATGCCTCAATGGTAGGTTCTTCGCATTCGACGTAAGGTCCACATCTTTGGCCTTCGATTGACTGAGTCTGTGGGTGTTCGACGCCAGATCACTGTTCACATTTTGTGGATTGTACCTTTTGTACCTTGAGAGCCATTGTCATTATTGGTCGTTCCTCTCGCGTCTATTAACAACTTTCATCATTGGTTGATAATTAGAATATTTTATTTCATGTTTGACTTCAGCCCACATATTCACATGCCTGAATTTGTACTTGTTTGGATCGAGATGGACCGCAAGACCCTGGGTTTTGTCTGATAAAATCCAGGCTGCGGGTCTTTTTGGATTATCATGACTTATTGCATGACTCTTTGATTGGATGGCTACGACCATACCTGAGTCTATTTGTTGACCTTTGCTACTCTATGGCTGCATCCATACCTAGATCTCAGTTTTTATATACTCTTTTATGGATGGATGCGCCCATGCCACATGATCATGTATCATAAATATCGGTTGTATTTGTCATTGTAGGTTTCTGACATCGGTGTTTGGTTCGAACACGTTCTCATAAAGCATTTCACCCTTCCCTATCCCTCAGACTTCATGCTTTAGGGGGCATCTGTTACGCAACATTTTTCCACTGTCCCTGCAATCCCCATCCTGCACATTGGAGGGTCATTTCTGTGACTTATGAATAATGTCATGCCTTGAAAATAACATCATTGCATCCCTTTTGATGGAGGCAACATTCTTCTTGTTGACATTTCCCTGAGCAGAGTAGTAAAAATCCCTGTTTTTCCTTGGCACGAGTAGATAGTTCTACCCTCGCGCCGAGGTGGAAGATTAACACTAGGGCACGCGCCACCTGATGCTCCATCCCAGTGTAATGCCCATGCCAAGTTATTTATGAATTTTTTTTTTAAAATAGAGGCAGAGGTTCCATTCTAACCACCTCCGGGATGAGTCATTGGGAGTGGTTGAACTGAAACAACCATGGGCCTCCTCCTTTAGTTAGTAGTTTCCACCTCCCTTGGAACACTCCTAAAGGATAGGCCTCCTTTCCACCTTTGTAGGGATCCCAACCTCCTCTTTTCCCTCTATATAAACAAGCTTTATCCCTTTATGAAAACTAGCTGAACTTGAAGAACTAAACACATTATAGTTGAATAACTAAGTTATTGAGAAGGTAGAACAAGGAGAAATACATCGAGAGGTCCCTTATCCCGTCCGAATTCCTTGTTGAGCTTTGAGACGTGCTTCGCCGGAGCCCCACTAGAGGAGACCGCAATTCTAGAGCATGGTTGTATCTCTTATTTCTACCTATTAATTTAAGTGACTATTGTCTGGTTCCCGTCTTGTGTTTTGTATCGAATGAAATATGCTAATCTTCTCTGACTAATTAGTAGCTTTTGGATGAAATTAGTATGTGGTATGTGGTTATTGTTTTCTAATCTCTGTGCAAGTGTCCAAATGTGATAAGCGGAAGGGTTGTGACTTTCCTTCAATGAGGAGCGGGAATTTCTCATCATCACTACGAGTGCCGATGACAGCTTTGGACCACAGGTAGGCCATATTATTTGCATCCTCTTTCATTCAAATGTCTAGGAACTTACACTCTAACATGATTCCTTATTACTAGACCCACCTTATGGCTAGAGGGATCGTCTTTGTCCACAGAGAGGATTTACCTACATAACACTACCATCGGGCTTATGGAGTCAACAAATCAGTAGGTTCAGTGGCAAGGTTTCTTGACATGGAAGCTGAGGAAAATAGGGGTCTTTAATAAAGACAATTCACTCAAGAACATAGGTCAACACAGTCATTTCATTACTAAAGGAAGTTAGAGCATAGAGTTATGAATCCTGAGTAATAGCACTGAAATCTACTGCTAGTGGTTCAAAGGTAATTCACTCATAAAACACAGAAAAACACAGTCATCTCATTACTAAAGGAAGTCAGAGCATAGGGTTATGAATTTTGAGTGATAGAAATGAGATCTACTGAAATTATTTTAACATAATATGTAGATCAATAAAACATTAAAACCCCATGATAATCTCAGGTCTATCAAGAAGAAAACCTCTCTGCATTACTGATTACAGTCAATTACATAAAGCATCAGTTTTTCCAAAAAGTCTCCAACCCTTTTCTAATTCGACCCCTTGGCCTTTAATAGACATGTTACATCATCATATGATTTTCCTCTAGGCTAGATATATCGAATTTTTTCCTAATGACGCCTTGCATAACCATAAAACATCAAATTAATGAAAAACAGACACCTATCCTACTTGGCAGTACTATTTCAACTAGGACTCAAACTTTTTATTACTATCTTTAAAAAAATTATCCTAACAACCTTGTCTACTTGAAATTACATCATTGACAAGTATTTCACCACATGGTCAAAATCTGGATAATGGCATTCATTTCTTCATGACCATTTTGCTGACCTCCACCAACAGAGGAAACAAAACCCTGTTTTTTAGGCATAAGATATTTTGGCATTCTTTGAACATTCTGATCATCATGTACCCTTCATTTTGTGGTCCTTGGCTATTGGAAGTTGGCATAACACGTCCCATAACTCCTGCCTAGCCTCCAACTATCTAAAACCACTTTAAACACTGCTCAAATGCTGTAATGTTCTGCGCTACAAAAATACAATAGTTTCGTAGTGCCTTTCATAGCACTGCTATTTCAACCTTTTTTCTTCAAATATTTGACTTATTTCCTCCAAGATTGTTTTAAATACCCTTTAGTACATCCTCCATATCAAATTCAGTTCTTGATTCATTTTTCAACCCTTCAAAAATTGATCAAAAAGCAAGAAAAGCAGCTACAACAGTTTCGTAGCGCTTTTCTGCTTTTTTACACTGAATGCGTTATGAAACTACTAAGTATGCAGATTATTCATAAATTTGTCAAATGAAAAGTGTGGTTGCCCAAAAATTCAAAATATAACCTGTCCTCATCATATACAAGCCATACAAACCATAAACGAACTTCATTTTAGCTTCCTTGAGGCATTTCTTGCAGATTTCTCCTGTTTTTTTCCTAAAAAATAGGTCTTGGGATAGAGCCTATATCTCCTCATCCATGATGTAGTTTTTGAACCTGAAGGAGGTTTTTATAGGAAATTATGTCGTGAATAAAAATTTCTCTTGGTTTTTTGAAACACATCTCCCGCTGTCCAGAAACTGCCTTTGAAAAACATGTGTAAAACAGGAAAACTCCGTTTTTTGAAAATAGGGCTTCAAAGAAATCCTTTTATATCCTAACTCATAACACTTGTGAGAAACGTGAGAGAGTTTATTTTTATTTGATATGTTTTTGAAAATAACCTCTCTCAGTTTCTTAAAATAAATTTCTATTTGCTCAGAAAGCTCCTTTGAAGTTGACTGCTCAAACAAGAAAACAGAGTTTTTGCTTCATAACTTTCAACAGTTTCGTAGCGCTTTCTACCTTTTTTACATTGGATGCGCTACGAAAATAGGGATTCTTCGATAATTCTTAGGATCATAAGGTTTAGGAGAATGAAATCTTGGTTAGTTTTGATGTGGTATCATTATTCACTAAGATTCCTTTAGATGAGGCAATTCAGGCCATTAAAGATGTCACTTATCCAGGAAAAACCAAACTTGCGGATATTTTCCTGCGCTCCACTTTCTTCAGCTTCTAAGGGGAATTCTATGAGCAATTATTAGGTGTCGCAATGGGATCTCCGTTATCCCCTATTGTTGCCAACTTATACATGGAACAGTTTGAGAAGAAGGCCCTTGCCTCATATCCCTTAAAACCAGATTGGTGGAAAAGATTTGTAGACGACACCAACATAAAGTGGACTCATTGGAAAGAGAATATTGAAGGATTTTTTAATCACCTTAACTCCATTTCCACAGAAATTAAGTTTACTATGGAGGTTGAAGAAAACAGGAGCATTCATTTTTTAGACGTTTTTGTCACTAGGAACGAGGATGGAACTCTAGGGCATCGGGCATTTAGAAAGAAAACCCATACTGATAGCTATCTCCATGCTGAGTCCTACCATCATCTAGCTCAAAATTTTGGTGTCCTTAATACCCTTTCCGTTAGAGCCATGAGAATTTCTGATGCTGAACACCTGAGCAAAGAAATAAGTCACTTGTCATCTATATTTAGGGATTTAGGTTATAAAGAAAGAGATATCAAAAAAGCCCTAAAAAGAGCTGAGGATTCGATCTTACCTCATAATCACCATGAACCTCAAGAAAACAGGGGTAGGGTTTTTGTACCATACATTAAGGGGGTTACTGATAAAATCGCCAAGGTTTTGAGAAGGAACGATATTTTCGCGCAATTTTCAACAACAGGGACTATTAGGCAGAGGATGCAATCAGTTAAAGATGGCATAAGCCCTGAACAACTCAAAGGAGGGTACAAAATTGATTGTTCATGTGGGAAAAGTTATATTGGTGA
Source organism: Pinus albicaulis (assembly GCA_034641835.2). Classification (NCBI taxonomy): domain Eukaryota; kingdom Viridiplantae; phylum Streptophyta; class Pinopsida; order Pinales; family Pinaceae; genus Pinus; species Pinus albicaulis. The sequence goes on from CM076573.1 coordinate 11,117,156, forward strand.
GGCTGGGCATTCGCTTCAGAATTAAAGAGCATGGAGCTAATATTAAATATGAACGATCGCGCATCTCAGCCCTTGCAGAACACTCCTAGAAAACCAAACATCAAGTGCATCTTGAAGATGCCAGGATCATTGCGAGAGAGGAGCACTATCAAAGAAGAAAAATAAGAGAGGCCCTTGAGATTATAAAGCATCCAGATAATCTTAATAGGGATGGGGGATGTGAAATCAGTGACACTTGGAGACCTCTTCTTCGACAAATCTATTCCTCAAAAGCACCATCCTCCCAGGTATAGCTTTTCAAGTATAAGATCTCAAGTATGATTCTTATCTTTTGAATTCTAATATGGTTTTAATAATTAAAGTTCTTTCTTCTAATAATTATCCTCATTAATTAATTTTTATTTTGTCTAAAAATAAAAATTAATTAATTAATCAATAATTATTAGTAGTACCTACTATAACACTAAAATTTGTCCTAACATAAATTAAGTAGAATATTGATTAGTATATTAAATAGAAATAATTAATTAAATATTCATAATTAAAAATACAAATAAATAATTAATTACTTTATTAATATATTTTATGCATCTTTTTTATAACCTTATTATAAATCCTAAATTAAATTATAATAAATTAGATATATCAATTTAAATAAAATTAACCAAATAAGTAACTATATAAACAATTATCAACTTAATTAATATTTATTTAGTAAATAAATATTATTATTAATATATTAGTTAGTTTATTTTATTAAATATTAATTAATTTTGATATTATTAAATATTTTCTCAAAGCCTCTAACAATTTTAGTATTTTACCACATAAAAATATTTAAATTAGTAGTTATTATTATTAATTTAAAAATAAAATTATTAAAATAAAATAAAATATATTAAATTAGAAATGAAATTATTAAAATTAATAAAAATTATTAATACTTTGGTTGGCTCTTTTCAGAAAATTCTTCATTCAAATGTCCTGATGATGGATCCCCGTTGGGATTCAAAACATCGAAAAATGTTACTTAATACTATGGATAATCCAGGAAGCTCTTTAATAAATGATAACCACAGGAGCTTAAAAACCGCAATTTGGCACTTTCGGTACAAAAAAATTTGGAAAATGATGAATGATTTGACTTGAAGGAGTTTAAAAATGAGTGTATTTGGACCTAAGGGTAAACTCAAACTATAAAAAATTTATAATTTCCCTTGGTCAAACTCAAAAATGACTCTTAAAACATTATTTTGACCCATGAACCTATGTAACCTTTTCAAAATTATGCTTGATTTTTTTTAGTGATAATAGATGTATGGCCCTCAATTCAGGTGATCTTTGAAGAAAGAGATTTACGAAAGGTAGCATTAGCAGAAATTTAGAAGACTAAAGAAGAGCTTGAATATAAACCTGAGCAAACAATTGAATTGATCAAGTTTCTTAACAACAAAAACAAGCAAGAGTTAGAAGAAATTGAGATAACTGACAGGACTGAAACAATACTTGAAATAAGGAAAGTCCCCACCAAGAAGAACCTGATGAAACAACTTGAGGAGAAGTGTGAGAATATGAACATCACCATAACCAAATTCATGGTTAAATTTGAAAATATTAGGCAAAGAAGTCTGCCTAACATTTTGGTTATCAATGATAAGCTTATGCCTCAGGAGGATTATAATAAAAATATCAGAGAATATGCAAAGGAGCAAGTTGATAAGACAGGTGGACAAGGCACTCGAACAGGAAAAGTTTTACTCAGAAGTTTTGAGGATTTATTTTATTTGTAGCATGAGATAAGAGACTTGTTTGTCATAAAACCAACTTTTTCTAGATATACAAAGGTAGATGAGAATTTCAGGAAGTTAAAGAAGATACAAATTCCAAATGAGGAAGCTTGGCAGTCACTTACAGATTTAATGTGAAAAGTAAAAGGCAGAAAAACAGTTTGCTAATTTCCAGTCAAATTTTTTTTATTTATATTTTTTATTTTATTATTATTTAAAAAAAAAAAAATTACAGTAGTAAAATTTTTTACAATGTTCAAAGAGTATTCGAGTTTAAAGAGAATGAGAGATTAAAGAGAATTAGAGTGAAAGAGTAAAAGATTAAGCAGATCAGATTTCAAAATAGAAATAAAATATCTTGGCCAGTAAAGAGGACACCAAGGCAGCCAGCTACACCTAATCCACAACTAGTTTCTATTTTATTTGGATAGACAGAACAACTTGTTGATTTGTTAAGTAGCTGCCTCAATTTTGTTTTAAAGATATTTCTATTTTCCTTAGATAATTCCTAGAAACATTCTAGGATATTTTGTAAACAATTATCTATAAATACTTCATCCTTTGAAGTATTATTGTGGAATAAATTGTTGAAGATTTCTATAGTCATTTTTTATTGGACTTGAAGGCTTTTGTGTTTGAAATCTCAAGTAGCAGATTGAATCAGACCAATTAGCATCATATTTCACGATTCATGTGATGAGCTATTGAAGTGAAGTATTCTCTATTTTTTCATTGTTCATCTTCTTTTTTCATGCATCCATAATTTTTTTCCAAATTTGAATGAATAAATAGGAGTATTACTTTAGGATTTGTTAAAAGCACCCTGTCTTTACTGTTTATCCTTTCTATGTTTTTTACTGATTTCCAGAGTAGGGAACCCTTAATTGCTCCCTCTTTCGTTTGACCTCTGCCTACTACTTCTATTTTTCGGATCAAATAACCCTTCATTGGTCTTTATCCTGATCATATCACCTCACCAAACTACCTTCCAAGATCTTCAAAGGGTTATCTATCTTTCCCTGAAAACATTTGACTTTTTGACCTTGATCCTAAGCTCTAACTGCTTGATTTTTGACTCCTCAGCCCAATGGAAAAACATATTTCCCGCTATCCATCTCATTGAGTGATTTTTCCCACTAAACCAAACCAAACCAAAACCAAATTCCACAATCATAACTAGCCTAATATCTTATAATCAAAACAAAGTTAAATTTTATAGACGGAGCCCTCTTTGAACCCTAGGAAGGCCAGATCTAGAGTTTAAAAGTTGGTCTGTGGTTACCTCTTTCTTAGACTTTAAACCAAAATCTCACAACTTTAGAATTACTAGAGTGATAACATACTGGCGACCATACTGGGGACTTAACCAATCCTTAGTCATAAAATAAGTCTTAAAGAAACCTTTTTCATTATCTTTTTGTCTTTAAGATTGTTTTATAAGTTGTGAGTATCATTTTTATCAAAAATTTGTAAATTTGGCTTCTAGGAAAGTTTATTATACCAGGTCTAACCCAGATCCTAAACCTGTTGTTATAGTGGACAACCTAGACAGAATTGGAAAAAAGAAAAATAGATAGAAGATTTAGATGTGAAAATTTCATTAAATAGAGTCATTTAATTACCACAAGAATTAGTGAGTTTACAGGATATAGAGTTTGATTTGAGATTTGAAAATTCTTTTCTCATAAGTAAATCTAAAAGTAATTTAACTACTGTTGTTTTAGAGCATGTTTTTGTTTCATTTTTGGAAACAAAACAGAAAAATATTACAATGGAATCTGAATTAAAGAAATTCAGAAATCAAGACAAACTTGAAGAGATTAATGCCACTATTCTTAAAAAAATTGATGAGGCCATAGAAATATCCCAACTATTAGCATATACATCTAAACCTTCAATTCCTCATTTAGATAATACTACATCATCTATAGTTTCTATTACCATCCAATCTACAGATCCATTTAGTCCTAGATTACCCTTATAGCCTAGAGTATTATTTCCTTCACCCCCTACATCCATTTTATCTACTAGTTTACCTTCCACTTTTTCAAATACATCATTCTCATTTCCTACTAGTTCCTCATATATTCCAGTTTTACTTCCTAGTACCTCCACTTCATCTTTTAGTTCTTGCACTACTTTTTCTAGTTCAGCATACTATAATCCAGTTTCATCAACCATTACTTCCAGTTCAGCCCCAAGCACGGTTAATCTACCCACAAGCCAAGCTAGAATTCAAGCTATGGCTGCTAGGTATGTTCCACTAGTTCTTCCATGAAAACTTCATGACATGCCCCAAGATTACCAAAGTAAAATACCACAGTTTGATGCTACTACACAATACACTGCACAAAAACACATAAACAAAATGACAGATTACTTTGAACTCCATGAGATAGATGATTCAGATGTACAAATGAGGATGTTTGCAAAAAAATTAACAGGTGAAGTCAATAAATGGTTCAAAGGTCTTACTGCAGGTAGTATATCTGATTTATCTATTTTTCATAGGTTATTTTTAAATAAATGGGAAAAGAAGAAAAACCCCCTAGAAATATTGTCTGAATTTGATGCAATGAAGAGAGCTCCCAATGAGTCAGTACAAGACTGCTGCACTAGATATAGCAGTGTTTACAATTCAATTCCCGCAAATATAAAACCCACTCCTGAATCTGTCTTGCTCAAATTCCCAGATGGATTTGACACTGAGATGGCATTTCAGTTAAGAGAAAGAAATGCAGAAACTTTGGAAAGAATGCAGATAGATGTTGTAGGTGTAGAAGTAAACATTTTAGCTAGAAAATCTAGATTAAGGAATGAAAGAAGAGTGACCATGAAAGAATAAGCTTCTAGTTCAGACACAAAAATAGATATGTTAGCTAAGAACTTAGAGATAATGATGGATAGGTTAGATAACATAGAAAGAAGAGCTCAATGGGATAATCAACAATGAATCATAAATCCCAATTTTAAGAAAAACATAAATTCAGGAAAATCAAAAGAATTAGTCCCAGACCAAACAATAAGACCTCCATTTCAGGAGAAATATGTTGAGAGTTCTAAAAAAATTTGAGGATGAGGATACCATAAATTTAATGGGAATAGATGATAATAACACTACCTTTCTCACACAGGAAGATCAAGAGTTATTTGAACTCCAACAACTCCAATTAGATTCAGGTGAATCCTTCGACTATAAAAAAGGTTATGATTTTTCCATAAACGAATTTTATAAGAAATATAACCTTAGAAGTAAGAAAAATATTGAACCTTATACTAAGAGAATAACACAAATTGAAAATAAGAAAACAATAGAAGCCCCAACAACAAAAGTTCTGCAAATTCTCCCTAGGGAAAATAAGAAAAACTCTAGTTCTTCCCAGAAAGTTTTCAATCTTAAAATTTCACCAAGCCCTAAGATTGTTGACATTACAGATGAGGTTGATCAAGCTACAAAAGATTCACAAAAATTTGTTGTTGAAAAAGCATCTAATTCTTCTAAAACATCAAACTTAGATCCTAAAAGATCCACTGCTGATCCAAAATCATTAGATCCAAAAGCTGCTACTGCAAAAACAGCTTCTGACAATTCTAAATCTGAAAAAACATCTACTACTTCACAAAATATTCCTGAAAATAAAACAAAGAGCAGTAAAGCACAAGAAACTCAAATTGAAAGTGAAATTATAACTGTAGAAAAACAAGATAAGCCAACACAAACTACAGTTAGTAAAGAAGAGTTAATTCAAATAAGTAAATCTCAACCTTCATTCAATATACAAACCGAAATTGCAAAGTTTAAAATACCAATTCCTTTAACATAATTGGTAAAACATGATTTGTATAAATAAACCATCACTGAAACATTAAACATAAATGATCGAGAAGACTCCATAAACTTGAATGATGATCAACCTGAGTTTATTTTTGGCCTAGATGTAAATGGAAAGCATCAAGATGGATCAGTTCCTCCATTTTACATCAGTTTAACCATTCATAATAAAATCTTACACAACACAATGTTAGATTTAGGAGTTTCACATAATTTAATGCCCAAACCTATAATGGAAACCCTGAACTTAGACATTACAAGGCCTTATAAGGATTTATTTTCATTTGACTCAAGAAAAGTAAAATTCCTAGGATTAATCAAAGATTTATGTGTAACACTAGTTTAATGTCCTGGTAAGAGTATACTTATGGACATTATATAGCTGATATCCCACCCAAATATGGAATGTTATTATCTCGCTGATGGGGAGCAAAGTTACAGGGATCTCTACAATTGGACATGTCTTATGCCACTATATCAGTTTTTGGTCAACCTAAGAAATTATATAGGGAAACATTCATGAAATATATGGTAAGTAATGCAACAAGATCAATAAATTACCCAATTTATGCTACACCTACTGACCTAGATTCATTCATCCTATGTAATTCTGAAACTGATAATCAAATCAAGACTGAACTAATGGAAGAAAAGAAAACACAAAACAATGATAATATCTTTCATGAATATTTATGGCATTTAAACTTTGATGGCTCAGTAAACAAGTTAGGAGTAGGAGTAGGAGTATGGATAACTAATATAGAGAAAAATCATGCAGAAGGCCATGCTTTCATATTGAATTTCAAATGCGCAAATAATATGGCTGAGTATAAAGCACTCATATTAGGACTCCAAATAATCAGAAATTTAGGAGGTAAAAGAATAGAAATAATGGGAGACTCAGAGTTGATTGTAAAACAAATTAAAGGTGAATATTCTGTTTACAATCCTAGATTAGGCCGATATAGAGAGACTGTACTAGATTTGATTGATGATTTATTGGAATGTAATTTCTCTGCAATACCAAAAAGGAAAAAATTACAAGCACATTCTTAAGCAACCTTTTCTAGCACTTATAATTTACCTTTTCAGCCTAATCATATGTATACTGCAGAATTAAAGCACAGACCAATAATCCCAGACAACCTCAAATATTGACAGATTTTTTCACAAGATCAACAAATTTACCATTTTATGAATATTGAAGGTGAGTTTCAGAACTGTAAAATAGACACTAATTGTACCATAGATTGATATTTAGACAGTAACATTGATTTGAATAATGTAGATGTAAATAAATTAAATTTTGCTAGTCCAACTAAATTCAATCAATCAGATATAGATAAATTAGAGAAAGTAGAAATTGATGAGATAATTGATGAAGAATCTGATATATTAAATCTCAAAGATAATTTCTTGCCAAAAGGTTTAACTCTATTAGAAGATTTATTTGACTCAAATGATGTTGCTAGAAAACCCAAAATGGAGCCACTTAGATCTGACATTAAGGAATGCAACATAGGCACAGAACTGAAACCCAAAATGATCAAAATTTCCAAAGCCTTAACTCAACAGGAAAAGGAAAAATATATTTCTCTTTTTAAGGAATTCCAAGATGTTTTTGCTTGGAGTTATGAGGACCTTAAATCCTATGACACCAACATAATTCAACATAAAATTACTATAAAAGAAGATAAAAATCCCTTTAAACAAAATTTAAGGAGAATCAACCATGTTTTGATGCCATTAATAGAAAAATAAGTTAAAAGAATGTATGATGCACAAATAATTGCACCAATCAGATATTCTGATTGAGTTTCTAACCTAGTTCCAACCAGAAAGAAAACATGAGAGATTATATTATGTGTTGACTTTAGGAATCTAAATAAAGTATCCTTAAAAGATAATTATCCTTTACCAAAAATGGATCACATATTACAAAGGGTAGTTGGATCTTCTAGGATTTCTCTTTTAGATGGAGTTTTAGGATACAACCAGATTTTAGTCCAATCAGAGGATCAAGCCAAAACAACTTTTACTACTCCTTGGGGCACTTTTATGTATGTAAAAATGCCTTTTGGTTTAATGAATGCAAGGGCTATCTTTCAAAGAGCTATGGATATATCCTTTTCAAAGGAAATTCATGAATTTTTAGTAATTTTCTTGATGACATAACTGTATTTTCTAAGACTGATTATGAACATTTGGATCATCTTAGACAAGTTTTTGTAAAATGCAGAAAATTTGGCATCTCATTAACTCCTAAGAAAACCTTATTTGGATTAGAAGAAGAAAATTTACTGGGACACATAATTTATAAGGAAGGAATTAAAATAGATGCTGCAAGAATAGAAGCAATTCTTAACATCAATCCACCAAGAAACATAAAAGAGTTACAAGCCTTTTTAAGGAAAATTAACTTTTTAAGAAGATTCATTTCCAATTTAGCTGAGATAATTAGAGAACTAAAAAACATGCTAAAAAAATATTCAGTTCTTGAATGTAATGTTGAGGCCAACCAATATTTTGAATCTATTAAACATGCCTTAGCCAAAACTCCAGTCCTTATAAGTCCTTATTTCAAAAAGGATTTCATCATTTTTTCATTTTCTTCGCAACACACCATTGCTGCAGTTTTATTGCAGAAAAATGACCAGGGTTATGAACAGCCCATATATTTCTTTAGTAGAACACTTAGAGATGCATCTTTGAAGTAAAATATCATGGAAAAACAAGCCTTAACTTAGGTAAAGGCCATTAAAGTCTTCATAGTTTACATTCTCTATTCTCACATCATTGTGTATGTCCCAAATGCTGTAGTAAAAGAAATCCTTACTCAGGGTCCTGATGGAAGAAGAGGTAAGTGGATTGCCACTATCTTAGAATATGGCATAGAAATAAAACCCACAAAGTTGATAAAAGGTCATGGTTTAGCTAGACTTGTGGCTGAATAAAATTGTCATGCCCTAGACATTAATTTTATTGCCCAAATAGATGATCAGGAAGAGATGGAGACTCCAGAGATAAGTGAAGCCTTTTCAGACTCACCATGGTATGCATATATTATATTTGTATTACTATATTTACAAGCTCCTCCTGGTTTATCAAGAACAAAAGCAAGATTTCTAAAGCTTAAGGCAGTAAGATTTTGTATTTTAGACAATGTATTTTTTTTGAAAGATCAAAGTGGGATTTTATTAAATTGTTTTTTAAAAGAAGAAGCTGTTAGTCATCAGTAATTTTTGCCTTTTTTGATGGCTAAATTATTATCCCAACATTTCTAGAAACAAATTTCATGAACATTGTGAGTTCTAGAAATCTCACTGTCTTCATTATCCTTAAGATATTTTTTCACTATTTCATTATTCCATCATGTCAAGCTCCACTTACCCATCCCAAAAGACCCATCATGGGCTCATGTCACTCAGTTTGTCTTTTTTGTGTCACCTTTGGACTCAGCCCTCTATTTTGTTTTACTTAACTCCTCCATTGTCCATCTAGGGTTTTTAAGGACATTTTTCTTGGTTTCATGACCTCCATGGTTAAAAATCAACAAGGCTTGTATCCTGATGCTCTTATACCTCCTCCTGTCCTTAATATACCTTAATAAACACTCCCCATCACTCATATCCCTCAAACTCATCATTTTTCTACAAAACCTAGAATTTCGCTACAATTTGACACTTTTCGAGACTAGGCCTGTGTTTTTCCCTTTTTGACCTTTTCCCCTTGCTCAATTCTTGAAATTCCACTTTCCCCTACTCTCTAACATCTATCCCTATCCCCCAAAATTTCCCCAAGAATTTAGACAACCCTTAACCCCTTCATTGCCCTCCCTCTGCAAGGCAGTCCTAAATCCCCTACACCAAACCCTAATTTCCTCTTCCAACTAAGTTAGGGTTTGATATGAAAAAGAGGTGCAAGAGTAAAGGATTCATTTGATAGACCATGCAAGCAAGAAAAATTCCATACCAACTCATAAACATCATGCCTCCATCATTTTCCAATAATTCATTCCAAGAGACGAGCCATGTGTCACACCTAGGGTCAGTTTTGCTTCAAACTATGTTTCTGACCAAGCAGAGAGGAATTTGAAAAAAGTGAGAAAGGTTTTTTTCCAATATAGGCCCAAGAATAAACAAATCCTTCCTTTTTTACACATGTATAATGGTTTGGGAGCAATATAAAAAACACAGGTGTCCCAGGAGAATTTCTGCACTCCTGGAGTGACCTTGGGAAAATAAGGTTTTCTGACATCTGGAGTGTCCAAATGACTTGTGTGATGAGTCAAACGACAACTAGACTTGAAGATATTTCCAATGAGATATCATGATCTAACTTTGGAGTTAATGAAGGCCCTCAAAAGTTGTTTGCACCAGCACTCTGCATTTCTGCACCATCATTCAACACTTTTTGACCAATGTTGGGAAAAGCCATTTTGGGACAGGTAAATGAAAACCAAATGTAAAAAAAAAAAGGTTTTCAAACGTAGACTCCACAAGATTTCCAAAGAGCTATCATGGAGCTCATTATGACACAGAGAAGGCCTCCAAATGCCTTCTGCAAATTGGCGCTGCACACAGTTGGAAAATAACCCTTGGTTGAAGGTCATCTTTGGCAAAATTTCTAGGTGCCACGCATAGGCAGTGGCACTGCGCACAGTTATACTGGCGATGCACATAGAGGAGGCAGGTGCAGTGTTAAATAACACTACGCTGCACACATATAGACTGGCGCTGCGAACAGACAGTGGTGCTACGCACAGAGGAAACTTGGTCAAATTTGCTCAAAAGTTGCCAAAACTGAAATTTTCTCCTCCTCAAAGTTGCCCCAGGTTCCTACATGAGTGAAACAAGGTTAGTGGTCATTTTATTGCTCTCCCATTAATCTTTTTTATATGCATAATCAAAGGAAAAGTTCAAAACCCTAAAAATTGGCCAAACCCTAAACCTTCATGCCAATCAAGCCTTTGATCCTCTAGGGAAAATAATTACCAAGTGAAAGGTTGTCATAGGCCTAAAGACACTCAAATGCAAGTGAAGCCTCCTCCTAAAAAACTCTAAAGCTTTCCTAGACCTACTACTTTTTGCCCTTCATTTGCTAAAAATCTGCCCTCTCCATCACTCATTTCTTCATCCCTAGGCCTAAAAACTCTCACCAAGTTGAAAACCCTTTGTTAAAAGATGACCAAAACAGTGAGCCATATTCATGATGAAAATGATTTCTAATAGTCAAAGAGAGGAAATGATTGTTACAGGTCAAAATACCTCCTCATTAGCTCAGAGGAGAAGAAAAATATGGAAGGAATACAAAGACCTAAATTAAACCTATTTCTGCGAAGGTAACGCCTCTCTATAACAACACAAGAGCATTATAACGTAGATGATCAGTGAATAGGCCATGTTAGTGGCTAGGGGAATGCTCTTTTTACACTATAGAGTAGCGTTGACCCGTGTTTTAATTTTGAAACGAGAAAAACCCGCGGATAATGATTTGAATCTCCAGCGTTTTCTCACAAGAGAGATAGTACAAAAAGGAAACTGCAAAGCACTAATCTCTTATTGGGCCTTTCCATAAACAACTAAACTCTCAAAGAAGGCAAAAGCATAGAGATTAGAAAAACATCTTGGTTTTTTCTATTCAGAACTGGTGGAAAGAGAAGGGAAATGATTGCTCTCTCCATCTCCTATAAAATGGAGTTGAAGGCTCTTTGTTCAAGGTTGAAGAATTGTCAAAGTTTTTGAATACTTGTGAAGTAGATATCATTGTTGTAGTGTGAAGGTAAAAGGTCAAAGAGGTTCATTGAGAACTTGTTGATCAAGACATCACCACTTTGAGAGATAGAGAGATTGGAAGGCTGAGGAGGGCTTGGTACAACCGACGGTTGTAATCCTTCTTTTTATAAATCAATAGAACTGTATCTATTTTGTCCATTCTATGCATTGATATTGTCATTATTATTTAATCACTTATATAGCATGAGATGAATGGCTTAGATGTGCATATTTTAAATGTTTATTATATATTGGCTTAATTGATAGGAAATTTATGTTATGTTAGAAATTACACGGGTGCTTTAATTGATTGCAGGACCAAGATTTGGAGCTGGTGAAGGAGAACCTCTGCTTCGCTGCCTAGTGCTCTCCAAGGGACTCCAAGATCATTAAAGAGGTAATCTTATATCTTATTCTATCAAGTGATTTTAAGTTAATATGAAAATGTATATGCAATCTTTGTGAACTATACAGCTAATCTTACTGTCTGCCTCGGGCAACGGAAAGCCCTGAGAGGGATATACAATAACCAAAAACCCAAGAATTTTACCCTATAGCAAAATTGGCCACTCTGCTGGGGAGTTTCCCCATAGTTTCTGGACTATTTCTTTCCCCCTTTCTTCTTTCCTCTGTTCACAGACCCTTCCGACCAGTATTTATGCCTAGTAGACATTTCAAAAGCTCGCAGAGTTCAATCCTGTTTCTGTTTGACCATCTGAAGAACTTTACCCTGGCTAACGCTACCTCTGTAGTTTTTCCAGTGCGTTATAACGATGCCTCTGCTTAAATATAGTGCGGTAGTCTCTGTATTAACACTGTCTTTACTCAGAGACAGTGCGTTACTCAGCGAAAATTTGTTGTTCACCGTTGTGATTGTGTTTTGGTTGCAGAGTTTTTTGGCCATCAATATCTCTCCTTGAATGAATCCCTATGCTTGTTTACTAAGATGGAATTTCTGTTTGTTTGCTCTTGTTTGAAAAGTTAGTGTCAAAAGCATTTACTTTTTAGAGAAGAATTTTTTTTTTTTTTTAGTTTTTCTGCATCTAGCTGAGTTAATTCTGAAAATTTCAGTTCATAGACTGTTAAGAAGAGGTAGATAGAATTATGAATCTTTAAAGTTGAACTGTGATATTTGAATGTTAGTGCATGGATGTTGAAAAGAAGCCTCTCTTTGTAGAAATACTCTTCATCGAATTGAATATTTATAGCATATTTTGCATGGTTTCTTGGGTCAGAGTCTCGTTACATTTCATACGTCCACTCCCCCTCTGCAAGACTAATAATCAAGTACACTAAGAATCAAGTGATAATAAAATCAATCACATTACTCTTTTTGAGCTCACACAAACAGTAGTTCAGGCTAGGATCTTGGGTTAGGAAAAGTGAGAAAATCACCCGAGATCTCAAAACTTGAAACTAGAGTCATTAACGAGCGAAATCATACTTCACTCACATTATCGGGACCGTTCCTTTACCAGAGCTCAGCGTGAGACAACACTTGGGTGCATAAGAAGGTAGCCCGCCTTCAACTGCATCCGGTGGGTGTGTTATATATTGGGGTTCCCTTCGGGGATGCCGAAACTAGATCGGGGATCTAGGTATTCTGCCCATATAGCATGCTGTCCTTGACTTTGGACCCCCCTGATGATGTCTGTGATTTGAGGTATGTTTAGTGGCCATACCTTTTAGGGACTTACACAAGGTGACTGGGACGGGCTGTCCTGGTACCTGAAACAGATGGACCCACTCTGTCTTCGGTCTTTAGGAGGGTACTCGTCTTCACGAGAGTGCTTACACCTATCGTCTGAGGTTTGGGCGAAGCTCTAGAGTGACCGTAACTGTACTTTTGACCAACCCTCTCTGTATACTATTGTGATATTGGATTTCATCACCAACAAACTATAGTACTCAGACAGGGCACCCTATTCTGGCTGCTTGCTGATTGATTTTAGAGAGTCCTTTTTTCTTTTTTAGGTGTGTGGTTACTGTCATTGAGACTTTATTATATATCACAATTTATTAAAATTTGTTAAAAATAAACAGGTCACCGTGGCGTCACTCGACCCACACCGTCTGTCTCGATGATAGCAAGGTCTACCTCCTCTAACTATTGAGGAAGAACTGAACCTTGGTGAACCCGTGCCTTCTGCAGAAGAGTAGTCTTAATTGACAAATCCCGATTTTCACATAGCCTCATATCATATGGAATTTTCGAAGGACCCTTTCACGGAAGGGGTTGTACCTCATTACAATCCTCCACTCACTGATCCATTGGGGCCTGTGATAGTCCATATTCCACCACGCCAAGATATGTCTTCGGCCGCACAAACACCCATTTCACCACCGTCATCCACAGGGTCGATGCTAATGGCAACCATCCCAGGTTTGCCACCATCCTCCTCACCGGTTGTCAGTTCTATGCCATCACTTGGTAACCCCAGTAGTCAACATATACCTAATCCCAACCCTACGGTCATCACAATTGTTAGTAGCTTGCCGAATCCTTCGGGATCTACTTCTACCATGACCATGTTGGGACCCACGGTTGCTCCTCCCACGAGTGTGACTACTTCGATTCCGTTTAGAAACCCTTTCGGTTGAAACCCTTTGCTGAGTTCAAACCCCTTGGCCACTATACCAGGGGGTAGTGTCACCAGCACGCAGGTAGCAGGGAAAATTTCACTTCCCTTGCAATCCTTAGGACAAACGAGACAACCTATTGTCAATACTATTCCCTTGAGTGGTTCAAATATAGGTGTAGGGTATATGCCATTGGAAAACTATGAAAATAGTAGCATGCCTCTGGGAAAATCTATTGCATCCATATGGACTAATCCACCCCAACCTCCATCTAGAATGGGAGGGCACTTTTATACTGGGGGCAACCAATCGTTCGCCCCGTAATACAATATGCCCTATGGATAGCAACCATATGTCCCTACCCCTCCACCTATAGGAAATTTTTATCAAAGTCCTACTTATCCTCTTGGCAACACATTGATGGGTGGACCCTGTGGTCTAAGTAGTCAGCCCATACTTCCTTGGTTAGATTCGGGGGAAAATCCACAATTTCCATTTTTGGCAGCTCTGGACATCCCCGATATCCATAAACTGACTAATGATCCCATCAATCACAACCCGCTCTGGCCTCCAGTACCGCACAAGATTCCTTCTGACATCCCAAAGTTTGACAAGAAACAAGGGGATGACCCAGCCGCACACATCACTACCTTTCATCTATGGTCTATATCCAATTCCATGGTGGATGATAGTGTTCGGCTTTGACTGTTTCCCTGCACCCTTATAGGAAATGCTACCAAGTGGTATATTGATATTCCATGCGCCGACATCAACACTTTTGGCGTTTTAGCGATAGATTTTCTAAAGAACTTCCAACTACAAATCAGATTTGAAACCATAATGGAACTTTTAACCTTGTTGCACCAAGACACCACCACCCACATCTCCGATCACATTCATGAATGGAGACGTAGGAGGAGGCTAGTCAAAGCGTCAATCCCGGATCATCTCTTAGCTAATTGGTTTTGTAAGTCTCTCTTACCCCACATCTCTAAAGACATTGGCCTTTCTGGTGTGGTTACAGAAGATCAATGTATTCGTCGTGCCCAACATTTGGATTTAATCTATTCACAATCTAGCACGCTATATGATTTGCTCCCTAATGCCCCTCGTAACTCAAATCCTTCGGCTACTCAGAAAACCAGAGCTCATGCCGACGGTCTCGTTGGCACAATCTCTGGTGTAGCCACAAAATAGTCTCGGGGGCAAGCCTCCCAGCCGTCTTCGGCTGCCACCGCCCCTCACGAAACGACTACTCTTCCTACCGCTGAGGTAAATTCTGTGCAAACTTCACAAAAACCTAGTGGGAAAAATAAGAAGAACAAGAAAAATACATCTTCTTCGGAAGAGCAGTCGGACAATCAAAATAACCCTAATCAGAAAAACGCTGCCAAAAATGACAAAGGGAAGGATAAACCCATGAAATTTCCTTGCAAGACTTGTGTGGAGGACCACTTGACATACAAATGTCCTCGGCTGCAAGAATGCACCGATTTTATTGCAAACAAGGATTCTGGACGAACACCTGTCGTTCTTCATAATCCTTTCCCTAATCAACAATAGCAACATCAACACATGGTTGACAATCCGCCACAACCCCATCAACAGGGCAATGGTTGTTTGTATCCTTCTGGCAAAGGACCATTTTCCATTTATGGCATTAAGAGTGTTGAACTTCAAACATGAGCCAAGCTTTATGGAAATCCTACCATAGATGCTCAAGAACCTGGTACTAGTTCAAATCCACCGCCGCCCAACGATTTGCATATCGAACAGCCTACTGCTAACCCCATGATTCGTCGTCCCAAAGGGACACTTCGACGCACGACTCATAACACCTCTGCACGTGTAGCCCAAAACTACAACATTGTAGAAGATTTGGCGCAGGGACCGTCAGCTATGTCTGATCTCGAAGTATTACAAACCTGTCCAGCACAAAGGAAAGCCTTACTTTCGGCCATTGTTGGAATAGACCCCCAAGATTCCATGCTAGCTATCTTTGATATGGAAAAATCTAAACCTCACCTCTCACACCAACTCGCATTCCAGGTGCAGGTTGTGTCGAAAGGGAGACCAATCCATCTCACTGTCATAGATGAAGGTGCTTCGACCTGCATTTTGTCACAAGCTTGCTGGCTCAATTTAGGTTCTCCTACCTTAACACTGCCATCGAATTCCCTCAAAGCTTTTGATGGCCACACATTCCTCCCAAAAGGATACCTGGCTATCTTTCCCATCACTCTGAGTGGGAAAACAGTAAACGTGGACGTTGAAGTCGTAGAGTGCCATCTCGACTATAATCTATTGCTTGGTCACAGTTGGTCTTATGCCATGACTGCCATCGGTCTTCCGACTCATCCTATTTCCATTGGATGGGAAAATAGTCATAGTGGATCAGCTATCCTTCTACACCCCTGATTATGACAGGTTACCAAGTAGCACTGTACCCCTAATAGGAGGCTTTCCTGACTCTTACGTCAGTATCGGTACCAGTCTTCTGAAGGCATCTTCCCTACTGGGTTGTTTTCCTCTCCCGCCGCCACAGATCCCAAACACAGTTGCAATGATATCCACCACTTTGGATGGCTCTATCGACCCATGGATTGTCCCGACACCTTCAGACATTAATTCCTACAGAGATCAGATGCCACTCTCATCGGGCGAGTTGGCTTACCAAGCCATCCAAATCACATCTGGACCCTCCACTCCTATGGTTTTGACCAAAGGTAAAAACCTCCCTCCCATCACAGTTCTCTCTAAGGATCTACTCAATGAAGTCTTGCCTACAGACGAAGCTATTCGAGAGATCATGTCTTTAGAAGAACGACCTTGGGGAGAGTTTCACCATCGTGCTTCGATGATTGACTCGGACGTGATAAAAACTGAAATCCTATCCTTTGACTCACCTGAGATGGTTCCCTCCACTTACACGATTGTTCAAACTATCAATTCAGAAGGGAACATGGGTAATCTTTCTAAGAGAATGCTCATTGATATCTCGGTCAAAACGGGTATCATGGAAAATATTCAGATTGGAGCCAATTGCCATCCTGAGGAAATTGCATGCTTCACATCACTTTTCAAGGAATTCCGCGATGTGTTTGCTTGGTCTTATGACGAAATGCCCGGCATAGACCCATCTATAGTCGAGCACGAAATCAATATTTATGACAATGCCAAACCAATTTCGCAGTGACTCAGACCTGTCCACCCGCGCAAAGCAGCCGCCATCAAAATTGAGGTAGAAAAAATTTTAAATGCTGGTTTCATCTATCCCGTTCCTTTGACATAATGGGTTTCCAATCTGGTTCCCATCGATAAAAAACAAGGCACCATTCGAGTTTTTGTTGACTATCGCGATCTGAACACCGCTTGTCCCAAAGACAATTATCCTACACCGTTCATAGATCATATTCTCGATGATTGTGACAGATGTGAATCTTTTTACTTCATGGATGGATTCTCGGGCTATAACCAGATTGCAATTAAAAAAGACGACCAACATAAAACTGCCTTCATCTGTCCTTGGGGCACATTTGTGTATTGTAAACTCCCATTCGGTCTGAAGAATGCTGGAGCAACTTTTCAGCGGGCTATGGACTACGCTTTTCATGACATTCGACACATTGTACAGGCTTACTTGGATGACCCTCCGGCCCATTCCAAGAATTGACCTGATCACCTCACTCATCTGAAAGAAATTTTTTCTAGGTGTAGATTCTACAATATACGTCTGAATCCTCATAAGTGCATATTTATGGTCAAGTCCGAACGTCTGTTAGGTTTCATTGTTTCCAAGCATGGGATTAGGGTTGATCCTGATAAGGTTAAGGTGATTGTTGAATTGCTGGCACCACAATCCATCCTTCAACTCCAACGTTTGCAAGGGAAGACAAACGTTTTATGTCGATTCATTGTTAACTATGCCAAGATGACGAAAGGATTTATGCGATTATTGAAGAAAGGAACACTATACTTGTGGGATGACCAAGCTCAACGGTCATTTGATGCTTTAAAACATGCACTTGTTTCAGCCCCACTCCTTAGTGCCCCCGACTACTCACGCAACTTTCTCTTCTACCTGGCAGCCTCACCATCCTCACTTGGAATGCTTCTGGTTCAAGTTCATAGTGACGACAGTGAACATGTGATATACTATTTTTTCAAAGGTCTAATCGGACATGAACTACGTTATTCACATGTGGAAAAACTTTCTCTGGCGGTAGTTTTCGCCGTCACCCGACTTCGACACTATATATTACTGCGACAGACTACGGTTATTTCTTTGGAGAACCCCATGCGACATATCTTGTCTAGAAAAGTTATTGGAGGAAAATATTCCAAATGGATCATAATCCTCCAACAATTTGATTTGGTCTTCACAGCTGCCAAAGAAAAGAAATCCCTCGTCTTCACCGAATTATTATCAGACCTTCCCAGAATCGACCCAGATGAAGTAGCTCATGATCCATTTCCTGATGAATCTGTATACTTGGTCGATTCTTCAGACCCATGGTATGAAGACATTTTGGTCTACCTACAAACCCAACGCTTCTGCCCAACTCTCACGTCCGACGACCGTCGTCGTATCCGCCACCAGGAAAAGCGGTACCTTGTGCTAAATGATACACTATATCGTCGTGGGGTTGATACTATTCTTCGACGTTGTCTCACTTTTGATGAGGTGGAACACGTTTTGAATGACTGCCATGCAAGGGCATGCGGTGGTCATCTTTCGGGCATAGCTACTACCCAAAAAATCTTGCGCACAGGTTACTATTGGCCCACTTTGTTTAAAGACTGCATTGCAGCGGTCCAGAAGTGCCATCCATGTCAAATTTTCACAAAGAAAATGCCCGCTCATCCTACCCCCCTTCATCTGGTTATCTCCATTGGTCATTTCGCTAAATGGGGAATTGACTTCGTCACCTGCAATCTCAATTTGGAAAATGGACACAACTACATCGTAGTTGCGGTCAACTATTTTACGAAATGGGTAGAAGCCATTCCCACTTTCAAGGCCGATGGTGAAACCCCCGCTTTCTTCCTGTTCAATCAGGTAATCTGTCGGTTCGGCATCCCCCTATCGATTGTCAGAGATCATGGATCCCACTTTCAGAATCATATGATGATCAAATTAACATCCATGCTAGGTTTCCTTCAAGATCAATCTTCGTCTTACTATCCTCAAGCTAATGGTCAATTTGAAGTCGTAAATGGCGTCCTCAAAACCATGATTCGTCGATTGGTCGGAAATCATAAAACCACATGGCATCAGAAGTTGTATTCTGTTGGGTATGTGTTATATTCTTTCCACGACTGGCCCCATGCGATGTACATTGTGCCGGGTGTAGCAGGGGGGTCACAGGGGGGGGCCGCAGCCCCCCCTGTCGGGGTCCGGGGTAGCGCCCCGACAATTTTTTTTTTGGTATGCGGTCCCACTCATAGGCGGACCCACCCATGTTTTGTGCATGATTTTGCACATGGTTTTGGGGTACGATGGTTTTCGGCCCCCGGTATTTTGTAGATCCGGTAAAGGGAACTACGGTTATGTTCTAATCCAGGGTTCCTGGATTGGGGTTTATGTATGCTTCGGCATGTATATATATGTGTTGTAACACTAAAAGGAATATAATGAAAAATCAAGCTGGTCATCCTGATTTGGGATCCAGGGGAAAATCTTTGTGTTTATCTGTTTTATGTTTTATGCTCTCGTTATTGTTTATTTTCTGATATAAGATTCGTGTGTAGATAATTTTTGTTCAGGGTTAAAACCTACATTTGGTATCAGAGTTGTTTCGGCTTCAAGGGGACACCTTTGCTGCTGAGGGTTTTTTTCTTGGGCCTGAGGTAGACCCTATTCAGTGTGATATCTGCGGGATCGATTCTTACAGTGAAAGAAGATGGCGAGTGGATCAGTATTTACTGTTGGGAAAAATACTGAGAGGGGGGGGGTGAATCAGTATTTACTGCATATTCAAAAATTTTTACTTTTTCATTCCTTAAAACCCATACACTACTTTTCTGAAGCCAAGTAGCATATACACGCGGATATCCTTCATAAAACTCGCGTATACACAGAGATCTAATTATGCCATTATTTCTTCACTTATATCATTCCATCATTCATTTATTAGATGTTCTATAAACAGTAAACATGTGTAGTAAGAACAGAATAAACCATCACACAAGCATCACACATGAACGCCAGGATTTTTAGGTGGAAACCCAAGTCAGGAGAAAACCACCGCTGCAGTTGCTCAGCCTTCAATATTTTATTATAGAGAAAACATCTTACAAAATATGTGCTGGCGCAGACTTGACCAGCACGCAGGCACCCACCTGCGCTCGTTTACCAGCCTCTCCTGGAAGGGAGCTCCAACCCCCTGACTCGTTTACCAGCCTCTCCTGGAAGGGAGCTACAACCCCCCGATCTCGTTTACCAGCCTCACCTGGAAGGGAGCTACAACCCCCTGACTGAAGGCTACAACCCTCAGCACCCCTTCGGACCACGTTTCATCAATTTTCACACTGGATCCAACAACTTCAATAGAACAATACTTGTAGGCCACGTTTCATCATATTTTCAGATTGGACCCTCTTCATACATTTAAGCTCAATCATACAACCAAACTGATGCAGACAACTCAGAACAGTAGAATACAGATAGCAGCAATACAGCAGAATAGATCAGTCATTTCTTACCACAGACTTCAGCAAACCCTAGTTTGAATACGCGCTTTCACTTCATTGATGTCGCGTATATACGTGCTTCCATTCACACAAACCAGCGTATACTTCTGTACATATTATAGAACCAATTTAATTGCGCATACGCGCTTTTCTTTCAGCGAAGCCGCGTATATACGCGCTTCCTCTTCGGCGAACTAGCGTATGGTTCTTCAGAGATTTTAGGTCATTTTATTTCTTCAGAACATATACTTCACACAGATTTAACCGTTCACTTTAGACAGATGTTTGCCTCTTCTTGGATCTAATAATTCCATAAACAGATCTAGCAAATACAAGCACATTTCAGATCTAGATCCCCTTCTTCATCATTGGTGCATCATACACTCAGATTTATCATTCAAGTGTAACCCTTTCCATTCAGATCTACTTCAGAGAGAAGTATTCATTCAAGCTCAGACATCTTGCACCCACACTCATGATTTGCACAATGAATTTCTTCTCCTTATATAGGTTTATCCTTTGTCAATACCACGGGTTAAAGCAATACCACGAGCCTTCAATACCACGGGCCAAAGCAATACCATGAGCCTTCAATACCACGAGCCAAATCAATACCATGAGTCTTCAATACCACGGGCCCCTGTTTTTGCACTTTATGAGTACTTTTTTCCCATACGCGACTTGGAACATTCTTTTCCGCGTGCATACGCGACTTGCCTTAGACAGATCCGCGTATTCCTTGAGACATACTCTTTTCATCATACTTTGAGCACATTCTGAATTCCTTTCTTTATTGCCTTCTGTGCACACTGTAGATACATCATATTTTCTTCATCAAGAACATATTCTAGTAAGCACAACTTCATCAAGTAAGTTGCCATCATCTTTATCAAGTGGGTTGCCTTTCAGGGACAACACTCAACATCATAATATCAACAAGCATCATATCACATCAGATTTACATCATTTACCAAGCTCATCAAGTCAAGAATAACTTCATCAGGTGGATTGCCATCAAGGACAACACATGTCAACAGTCGCATGTCTTCATCTTCATTCAGTGGGTTGCCATCAAGGACAACACTCTGCATCATATTTCCAACAATCTCCCCCTTTGGGCTTGATGGCAACGACGATGGTGTTTGGTTACCACAACAGATAAGTACATTGACACCATGTCACTCTCCCAATTCTTTGACACCATTATCTGCATTCAAACACCATGTCACTCTCCTCCTTTGACATCAAGGGCAAAGGGCGGATCAAAACCAGCGAAAGGGCAGATCAAAACCAGCGGATCAAAACCAACATAATCACCCCCTTTCTCCTCATGTAGAAGAAGCGTTTTGCAGATCTGATGTATACTGAAGTGACCAAGCTCCCCCTGAGTTCATGCTGAATCTTCAAACATATTTTTCAATGAAGTACATGACTCTATGAACTTCCTATCACCAAAAGACCCATACTTACATCAAACATCCAACCAAGTGGATTTACATATGAGACTCAAGTACCCAACCAAGTGGGTTTACACATTTCAACACAGCTACCCACCCAGGTGGGTTTACAAAATTTGACTTAGCTACCCAACCAAGTGGGTTTACAAATTTGAAAATTCCTTACATGACTGAATATTACAATTTTATATCATGGGTCTCAACAAGACCTTTTCAACAAATTACAAATATAACTTTAAGACCACCACCAGAAAGTCCTCAAGAAAGAGAACATAGAACCATCATAATGCCAACACTGCATTATACTCAGCAAAGCTAATGCTCCCCCTGAATCTCTGCATCCATGCATCCTTTTCATATGACTAAGGCTCCCCCTTAGTTTGTGCATCCTGAACACTTTCACCAACAAAACATCAAGGCATATTTATCAAATCATTAGAATTATGAGAACTGGAACACCACCAGAGATACCAAACAGTATTAGAGATACCAAACAGCATTGCAGCTGTGCTGAAGAAAGTTGACTTCAACCAAAAATTACCAGCAATCAGACATACACGGTTTTCTATGCAGGAACTCGCGTATATACGCGACTGTGTTTCAGGAAAACCGCGTATCCCAAGCCATCTTCAAAATTTCAACCAGATCTGATTCTCTGTGAGGCAAAGACAGTGTTCAGCTTCTTTCTGAGATATTTGAGTGCTTCCCTGGACTATAGATAGATAGAACAGTCTAGTTGTGTCTTCAAGCATCATCCAACGGTTGTAGCATCAGCACAATAGTAACCAAGCCTTCAGATTCTTTGTAGCATCAATACAATCTTTCCAAGAGAGATTCTCATATTAGAACAAAATATTCACATAGGTGTCAAGTAACCATCCATGTGGTCCAACATCACCATGATCTTCAAGATTTAACATGAAGTAACATATGAAGGCAAAATATCTCTCAACCATAGTAACAAACTCTGCATGATTTATTTCTGAATCAAATGACATCCAACTCATCCATGTGTGAGTACAAAAGATACTTATCAACAACCAGGGCTCAAAGTCTCATCACAATAAACCATGTACTAAGTCATAATCATTTTGAGCATGAGTATCACAATAACCAAAGAATAAGCAGTCATATTGCCAACAATGCAATCATTAGTATTCAACCTGCTACTCCCCCTAAACCAGTGCTCTTCCTTAACTTGTGCAATCTGAAACACCTTCAACAGTAAGTTATTAGAAACAATCTCTGCATGATCTGTCCTCATTTCTGAATTATAAGACTTTCATCTCAACAACGAATGCTCTTCATCATAAAGTAACCAGGCTTCATCCATAATCTTCAACACAAGAACCCATGTATCATTTCATTATCATGAGTATAACCAGAATAATGCTAACAGTGCAATCATCAGCAGTCATACTGATGCTCCCCCTGGACCTCTGCTCCAGATCTTCAGCTATCAGATAAATTCTCTTATCATTAATGCATACGCGACTGTGTCTGCTGGAACTCGCGTGTATACGCGACTTTTGTTAATAGAACCCGCGTATGGAAAGTGAAGCATAGAAATTATTCACATTCCTTCATCTCCCCCTGAACTTGTACTTCCTGTACCGGTCTTTTCCACATCAGATGCGCTGTCAGAAGTAAACATAACCAGAATGATCAAATCAACCATGAGATTCATCATACATTGCTCCCCCTGTTATGATACATTACTAAATCTCATAATGTATCCCACATCATTCCTGCAGTCAATAAGAAAAGTCAGCTTCTGAAGTGGATGACTGCAGTAGGGTCAGAATTCCCTACGTTTCTGGTCGGTTCTCCATCTTTTTCCAAACTTGCTTGAACTTCCTAACTGTGTGCTGAAAGTTGTCCACTTTCTTAGATCTGTTCAACCTGCATTCCTTTTCTACATGTCCATACTTGTTACAGAAATAACATCTCATGTGTCCAGAGAAATAAGCATAAGAATCATAATGAGTATTTCTAATCTTCCTCCTTTTACAATCAGCTGATTTATGTCCATACTTGTTACATGAAAAACAATATCCATTGAAGAAACCAGAGTACCTTTCTATGTAGGAACCATTTGTTTGAGGCTGAAATGATCTGCTCCTGTAATTTGCTACAACATGCCCATAATTATGACATTTAAAGCATTCAACTTTATTGACAGATTTCCTTTGAGATTTCATCATTGTTGGTTGACCTTTTATTTCTTTCAACACTTCAGGTTTTGCATTGACATCCTCTGTATTTTTAGCACTCCCTTGTGAGCTAGATTCTCCTTTAATAGTTTCTTGGAAACCAAGACCAAGTTTGATAGCAGGAGACCTTTGATTACTCAGAATGTTGTCCAAAATGTTAGTACTATCTTGAAACCTCAAAAGTTTAACCTTTTCTTCTAATTTACCTTTGAGAATGTTTACCTCAACCTCCAAGGCTTGACATTGCTTTGTCATGCTTTCTTCTTTCCTTCTTCCATCTTCTACTTGATCCTTAAGATTTAGAATCTCTTCTTTCAACCAATTTTTGTTTTCTTCACATGTTTGTTGCAGCTCTTCATTCCTCTTATTTGATTTTTCCAGATCTTCTTTGAGAGAGATGATTTCTGCTTCAAGGCCTTCCTTTTCAAATGTTTGTAGAGGTTCCTCATTCTTCTTACTTGATGCTTCAAGATCTGCTTGCAGAGAGATGATTGCAGCTTCAAGTCCTTCATTCTTCTTGCTTGATTTTTTGAGATCTGCATTTTGATTGTTGATTTCTACTTCTAGTTCTTTAATTCGATTGGATGCATAAGTATGAAACCTTTGATACTTGTCCACCCGTCCATTCAGCATTTCTATTTGATCTTTCATTTGAGAGATCATCTCATTGTAGATAGCTTCGCTTTTATTAAATGATCTTTGTTGATCATCAATTTTCTTGATAGCTTCCTTTAGATCCAAAACTTTACTTTCACTATCTTCACCATTGCATGCACAGGAAAGTGCATCACAAGAACAACAATCAATACCTTTTTCATCTTCTTCATTTTCTGCTGTACATGTTTTCTGAGATATCTCCTTTTCAGTAGCCTTCTTCTTTTGCTTCTTTGCCATGAGCACTTGTAGAGCTTGGTCAGAATCTTCTTCATCTTTAATCTTGACAGTCTCTTCTAGGTCCATACTATCACTTTCACTATCATAACCTTTGCATATACAGTCAAGTAAAATACAAGAACAACGATTAATACCTGTTTCATCTCCTTCAATTTCTGCTATACATGATTTCCGAGGCTTCTTCTTTCCTTGAGTAACCTTCTTCTTTTGCTTCTTTCCCATTGCGACGGATGTCCTTCAAGCGATCAAGCTTCTGCAGAAGGACCTCCCTCTGATACCAATTGTTGGGAAAAATACTGAGAGGGGGGGGGGGTGAATCAGTATTTACTGCATATTCAAAACTTTTTACTTTTTCATTCCTTAAAACCCATACACTACTTTTCTGAAGCCAAGTATCATATACACGCGGATATCCTTCATAAAACTCGCGTATACACAGAGATCTAATTATGTCATTATTTCTTCACTTATATCATTCCATCATTCATTCATTAGATGTTCTATAAACAGTAAACATGTGTAGTAAGAACAGAATAAACCATCACACAAGCATCACACATGAACACCAGGATTTTTAGGTGGAAACCCAAGTCAGGAGAAAACCACCGCTGCAGTTGCTCAGCCTTCAATATTTTATTATAGAGAAAACATCTTACAAAATATGTGCTGGCGCAGACTTGACCAGCACGCAGGCACCCACCTGCACTCGTTTACCAGCCTCTCCTGGAAGGGAGCTCCAACCCCCTGACTCGTTTACCAGCCTCTCCTGGAAGGGAGCTACAACCCCCTGACTCGTTTACCAGCCTCTCCTGAAAGGGAGCTACGGCCCCCTGACTGAAGGCTACAACCCTCAGCACCTCTATGGACCACGTTTCATCAATTTTCACACTGGTTCCAACCACTTCAATAGAACACAACTTGCAGGCCACGTTTCATCATATTTTTAGACTGGACCCTTTCCATACTTTTAAGCACAAACATACATCACCAACAGATACTTATCAACACAGAACAGATAGCAGAAACACAACAGAACAGATCAGATATTTCATACCCCTTGCTTCAGCAAACCCTAGTTTGCATACGCGCTTTCCCTTAACTGATGTCGCGTATATACGTGCTTCCATCTACATCAACCAGCGTATACCTCAGTACATATTTCATTGCGCATACGTGCTTTATTTTCAGCGAAGCCGCGTATATACGCACTTCCTCCGCGGCGAAGTAGCGTATAGATCTTCAATCATTACAGAGCAGCATACTTCATCAGATCAGATATTCAGTTCAGATTTACCCTTTTGCTTCAGACAGATGTTCGCCTCATCACAGATCTAAGCCTTCCATAAGCAGATCTAGTAGATACAAGTACATTTCAGATCTAGATCCCCTTCTTCATCATTGGTGCATCATACATTCAGATTTATCATTCAAGTGTAACCCTTTCCATTCAGATCTACATCAGAGATAAGTATTCATTCAAGCTCAGACATCTTGCACCCACACTCATGATTTGCACAATGAATTTCTTCTCCTTATATATAGGTTTATCCTTTTTCAATACCACGGGCCACAGCAATACCATGAGCCTTCAATACCACGGGCCAAGGCAATACCATGAGCCTTCAATACCACGAGCCAAATCAATACCATGAGTCTTCAATACCACGGGCCCCTGTTTTTTCACTTTATGAGTACTTTTTGCCCATACGCTACTTGGAACGTTTATTCCCGCGTGCATACGCGACTTCCCTTAGGCAAATCCGCGTATTTCTAGAGACATACTCTTTTCATCAAGATTTAGCACATGCTGAATTCCTTTCTTCATTGCCTTCTATACACACTGTAGATACATTAGATTTACTTCATCAAGAACAGGTTCTATCAAGCACAATTTCATCAAGTAAGTTGCCATCATCTTCATCAAGTGGGTTGCCTTTCAAGGACAACACTCAACATCATAATATCAACAGGCATCATATCATATCAGATTTATATCATTTACCAAGTCCATCAAGTCAAGAATAAATTCATCAGGTGGATTGCCATCAAGAACAACACATGTCAACAGTCACATGTCTTCATCTTCATTCAGTGGGTTGCCATCAAGGACAACACTCTGCATCATATTTCCAACAATTCGTGTGTAGATAATTTTTGTTCAGGGTTAAAACCTACATTTGGTATCAGAGTTGTTTCGGCTTCAAGGGGACGCCTTTGCTGCTGAGGGTTTTTTTCTTGGGCCTGAGGTAGACCCTATTCAGTGTGATATCTGCGGGATCGATTCTTGCAGTGAAAGAAGATGGCGAGTGGCAAAAAGATAGAGATAGAGAAATTTAATGGTCAGATTTTTGAGTTGTGGAAGCTCAAGATGGAGGATCTGCTGGTGGATAAAGATCAGTGGATCACGGTAGATCCAGGCGCTAAACCAACGGCAATGTCAGATGAAGACTGGAAGAAACTGGATCGAAAGGCTAAGAGCACAATACGGTTGTGTGTCTCAGATTCAGTATTGTTGAATGTATCTGGGGAAGCTATGGTGAAGAATTTGTGGGAAAAACTTGGGACTTTGTACCAATCTAAGTCTCTAGTGAATAGGCTGTTCCCGCAGAAAAAGCTGTATAAACTGAGGATGAAGGATGGAGACTCGGTGACAGAGCATCTGAATGCCTTCATTACTGTGGTAAGTCAGCTGTCATATTTTGATATTAAAATCTCAGATGAAGATAAGTGCATCAGTTTTTTGTGTTCTCTACCAGACTCGTGGGATAGTCTGGTTATTGCAATAGGTAGCAATACAACTACCTTGAATTTTGATGACATTGTCTCAACCTTGTTGTCGGAGGAAATGAGACAGAGAAATATGGAGGGCCAGAATGGAGATGCCTTATCTGTACGAGGAAGGTCCCAAAATAGAAACAAGAAGAAGGTTTCGAGTGGGAGATCTAAATCTAGAGGGAGATCTAAATCTCCTGGAAATTTTGTAAAGGTATGCTGGAAATGCGGAAAGGAAGTGTTATAGCATCATTTATCACCTTGACATGATTCATGATTGCTTTATGGCTTTATGGGCACCCATTCCTACAGACTTGGACAAATTCACTTAAAAACAGTGTAAAATCCTCCATACGCGACTATGCCCATGTTTTTCCGCGTGTATACGCGAGTACAACTAGACTTTTCCGCGTATGCCATTAAAATGATTAAAAAATATATAAAAAATCCCTAATTTCACGCTGGGTTGATGGTTACTCAGGTAGTTCAACCACCCCAGCCCGTGGCCAACTGTTTCCAACTGCTGAAACTACTTGGAGGGACTGTAAAAAGCCCTCATGTGTATGGCCTAAGGGAGAGAGAGAATTATTGATATTATACTCTGTTGGTATTCCCTATCCAAGTCTGATTCCCCGTGCCTCCTGCACTTTCCCAGTTCATTGTAGGAAACCCTTGTTTCCTTGAGATATACATCCCTTTATATGTTATATCGTATGCACCAGTTTGGAAGGAGTCTTAGCGAGGCAAGGGGTGGACGGATCCGGACGACGGTCTGCGAAGGCCTTGGAAGGATCAGGTGATCTCTCCACTTGATTACTTTTGTACATACTATTTATAATACAGAAGTATCATGCTGTTCCCGAAATAAACGTGTTAGTGTATGATTTTATCTATGAGAATATTTGTTATACAAGCATTCATTATGATTTATTTAATGTTTTATATGAATCTCACTAACATATAGAGTAGATATATGTTGTACAACTTGTCCTTTGTGCTGGTTTCTTCTTGTATTTCAGGTTAAGGAGGAAGGACGGTTGCAGGGAGTTTGGACTCCACATGGATCTACTTCAAACGTAGGACCAACGGGTAAATCTCTCATTCTGCTCTATTTTGTTTTTCTGAACGTGCATGGTTGTGTGAGTCTCTGTTAAGTAGTACGCCCCTGCTCTGTGGAGGTTGTATCCCAACCAACCTCTAGGGTGTTAATTCCCCGAAACAGAACTGGCGACTCCGCTGGGGATCACATTCTTGTGATTCTCTTGTTGGGTTGTTTCAGCTGTTTGGTAGGTTGCCAACAGTTTTATCTGTCTTTTACAGTCCAGTTTATTTTCTTGCAGTCAGTCTGAAGCCTTGGTGTCATTCCCAGGCTTTTCCTTTTTGTTTTTCATTATCTTTCTTTGTATATGCTCTTTTGTTTGCACACAGTCGCGTATACACGCGAGTCTGTCTAAAAGGATCCGCGTATACGCGAGTTTCCCCTAATACAGACGCGTATACACGCTGGTTGCATAACTGCAAGGTTGCGTATACCTAGGCAGATTTTGAAATTTTGGGTTTATTGGCTTTTTGGTCCTTTCTGGCTGTGGAGGCCTGTGTCTACAGTGTCTCTATACTTACTGGAGTGTGAAGGAAGTGGTTTCAAGTCTTGTTTCTCTTTCGTTTGTTCGAAAACTAATCTTTTTGGCAAAGTGTTCCTGTTGGTGCTGGCACTCCTGGATTGAGTTCCAAGATCGCTTTCTGAGCATTCTTGGCTGTTCTGCTTTATCAGAACAGAGAGCTTCTGCTCACTGACTCGTTCCTATCTTTGTGTTGTGCTTTGCATTGCGTTTTTTGCTTTGTTTTCGATTGGTTTTCTTGAGTTTCATAGGCTAGGGTTTTGTTGCAATTTTCGAAGAACTTTTCTTGCTTCTTTGGAGTCTTATGTTGCAGCGAGTTTGCACTATTTGTCTAGGCTGTTTGGCTGAGTTTTTGGTCTTCCGTTGCTCTTATTGATCTTGCTATCATTAGCTTTATAAGGTTTGGGAGCATTGTTGGAGTTTATGCTTGAAATTCGGTCTCGTTTTGGCTTGGATTGTGATAGTTGTTCTTGGTCTTTTTGAGCTCTTGCTTTATAAAACTAAAAAGTCCAAAAAACATTTGTTTTGCTTTTTGTTTTTGCATATCAAAAACTCAAAAAAAAAAACATTGTCTCTTGTTTTTGTTTTTGTTGTTGCATTTTCATTTTCGTTTGGTCATATCTTTTGGAGCTTTTGTGAAGTTTCTTGCTTCTGGTTTTCGGCTTGATTTTGAGGAGAGGTTGTCATTTGATTTCTTCTTCTTCTTGTTGAGTATTTTGGTGTCTTATATTAAGAGTTCTTGTTTTCAAGAATTGGCTTTCTGGACAACAAAAGATGAGTTAAAACTGAAGGAGCCTTTTGGGAAATTTCACCTTGTTTCAAGAGACTTTTTGCATCTTAGAATTTACATGCTTGTAGTCATTTGCATTAGGTGCATTGAATCATTTAGTTAGCTTCTTAGTTTTTGTGAGTGTGGGTTTGCAATTCGAAAAGAAAAATACAATTTTTTAGTCTCGTAGAACCTCTATAGAGATTACTTTTCATCGAAAGACAAAGAACTGCATGTGCATGTAGTCAGGTTTTTATTAATTTCTTTTGCGTCAAAACATCATTGGTTTCATCTCCATATCCTTGTGACTTAATACAACAACCCTTAAAATAAGCGATTTAATCTAAAATCAACTAGCAAGTTTTACTAAGTGTCGATCACCAACTAGCTAGGTTGTAGGGCCTTGGAATAGGTGAGTGGAGAGTTAACTCTCCAAGGCCGCTCAAACAAACATAGAAGTTGATTAATTGAGTGAAATCCAACTCCGTGAGGTGGACTGGGAAAGCTCTCATCCGAGAGTCAAGCGCGAGGGGAAGTGAAGGTTAAGAAGAGGGATACCCCCCCTCCGATTAGCTGAATCTAACCTCAAGACCGTTCCACCCAGCTTCTGATACGGATTGGTGTCCATAGTTGTTGTTCCTAGGTTCCACACAGGTGACTGTGGGGGGGAATACCCGTGGTACCTGAGGCAGACGTCGCATCACTTTCAGCAGTACCTCTGGGGGGTGCCCTTGCGAAGCTTGGGTGCTTGAGCCGGCAAAGGCTGTCGTTAGGAGGTCGGCGTAACTGTTTCTGATACCTTCGCTAGTTGTTCTAGGCCCTAATCATCCCAGACTGCTTTCGGAAGTCCCTATACTTCGCTTTCCTGTATTTTGGTGTCCGGTCCTCATCACCCGGAGCGGAAATACTTGAAGGCTGTTTGCTTGCTGTTTCTCAGGGATTTTTATTTTTAGAGAGTGCTCTTTGCTCCTAGCTTGCCTAGCTTTTCACTTTTTTGAGTCTAATATAATAAATCTATAAAAGTGGCTGATCAAGCGCCTCGACGTTCGAGGAGAATCCGGGGGTTATCTCCCGAGAGTGCAGAGCCTTCTTCGAGAAGGCGTAGGAGCGATTTAGCTGGTGGTTACCATTCGGTAGCGTCTGACGCTATGGAGAGTGATCCTCCACAAAGATCTGAGGGTTTCGTTGCTGATTCCGGTGTCGGTCCCGAGAGGAGCATTCCGCTCACCTCGCGAGTTCTTTTTCCTCAGGAAGAAGATTTTCAAGTTGAAGACATACCTGAGCCTCCTACTACAGGTCCATCTCCTCTTCCTCCTGATCATCCGTTTGTTCTTCAGTACATCGGACCGGAGTCTGAGAGACCGCCGGATCTTCCATATCATTCTTATCTTTCGATGGCCACGACTGGGAACGCGGCTTCTACCGTGAGTGCTGCAGGCATTCAGACCCCTGCTTCTGTCGAGGCAGGGGGCACTATTTCTTCATCTTCGATTGCTTTTAGCACTGCTATGTCTGGCTCTGGGTTCACCCAGGCATATGCTTCTCATTCTAGTCCCTTCTGTTCAGGGATGTCCATTAGTGGAAATCCCTCGTTTTCCTTTTCCGCCGGTGCAGCTGGATCCACGCCCATGTCTAACATGGCTAGTGGATCAGCTTCGTTTCAGGGTTTCCCCTTTGGGACTGGGCATATTCCCAGTTCCAATCCTGCTTTAGGGTCGTTTCCTTTTACGTCCCAGACCCAGAGTTTCAACCCTTGGTCTGGGGGGCAAAGTTCGACTACTTTTACGGGATGGAATCCTGTGTTTACAACGTCTGGGGCAGGGAATCAGTTCTTCGCGGGTCATCAAGGGAATGCTTCTTTCCCTTCTTCGAGTGCTTATCAGTCTTTTTCTCCTCTGTCTAATGCATGGAACCCTTACCAGGGGCTTTCCTCTTCAGTCAATACTTCAGCGGGGGGAACTAGTCTGGGTTTTGGTAACTCGGCGTGGGGAGGAGGTTCTTCTCCGTTTTCTACGGGTCCTTTCTGGCAGCCTGGTGCCTCATCAAATCCAGGCTATTCTTTTCAGAATGTTGGAAATCCATCCCATCAAGGATGGAATTCTCAGGCTCCGCCTCGATTACCATTTCTGGCAACGCTAAACTTGCCAGACTTGTCGAAGTTAACTAATGACCCGATTCGGTATAGTCCGGGGTGGCCTCCGGTTCCAACCAAACTTCCTTCAGACATTCCTAAGTTTGAAGGTAAGAATGGTGAAGATCCGGCAGACCACATCACCACTTTCCACTTATGGTGCTTGTCGAACTCTCTGATCGACGACTCGATTAGATTGAGATTATTTCAACGCACCCTAACTGGGAATGCTGCTAAATGGTATATAGAGCTCACTGGGGGCAGTTTCGCCACATTTGGAGAACTGGCTGTCACTTTTCTTAACCATTTTCAGTTGCCTGTCAGATATGAGGCTCGGACCGAACTCCTGGCTAATTTTAAGCAGGATGAGGCAACTCACATTTCTGATCACATTCAGGAATGGAGGAGAAGGAAGAGGCTTATCAAATCCCATATTCCAGGCGAGTTCCTTCTCGAGTGGTTTTTGAAATCACTTCAGTCAGATATTTCGAAGGATGTATCCCTATCTGGGGTATTTTCCGAGGAGCAGGCCATCTTTAGGGCCCAACAGTTAGAGTTGATCTATTCTCAGTCTGGGATGCTTTATAAGTATTTACCCAATGCTCCTCGCTCCAAATTGGATTTATCGAAACCCAAACCTGGTCCGCATGGTGACGGGCTTGTCGGATCGGTCAATAGTAGTGCAGCCAACCTGCTTTCTCAATTGCAGCAGTTGTCTTTACAATCTGCTCCTTCTAGTCAGGCTGTGCCTACTGATTCATCACCTTCCCAGTCTTTGTCCATAAATGCTGTCCAAGCTTCTGATCCCAAAGGAAATCAACAATCCGATGGGAAGAAGAAGGGACGTAATAACAAGAAGAAGGGCAAGAACGGGAAGGGAAATGCAAATAAAACCAACGAGCGTGTTGATGAGGTCCGAAGAAAAAAGGCCAGAAGTAAAAGTTTCCATGCAAGCATGCAGGGCCATCTCACACACTTTGCGAAAAGGTCGAGGATGCTCGGCGCACATTGTACGACGGGGGTTCTTCTAGTTCCCGAGTGCAGCCTTAACAAACCCTTTTCCCCAAGGAAAACGACTGGTGCTTGCAGCGCGAACCAAAATCCTGGGGCTTCCTCTGGAGGTGCCCAGGAAGGGGAAAGTCCATCGAATATCTTTATGATGAGTGCTCACGTGGATGTCGCTACGAGATCCCGTGATTATGGCGGAGAGGAATCTTCGAAAGCTAAGGAAGTTCCTGATGCTACTGAGCCGCTTCACATCACGAAGCCAACTGTTGAGTCTATGCCTCGGATGCCAAAAGCATCTTCTAAGTGGTCAACGATTAATCCGAACGCGAGGGCTGCCTAGAACTACTCGATTGTAGAAGATCTGGCGCAAAGTCCTTGTGCTATGTCAGCTTTAGAGGTACTCCAGTCTTGTCCGGCTCAGCGCAGTGCTTTGCTCACTGCCATTGGGGCTGTTGATCCGAAAAATTCTCTTCTGATTACTTTTGATATGGCTAACTTTAAGAAGAGACTTCCTCATCATATGGCCTTCCATATTAAATCGTCGTATCGGAAGACTAATATCTTTCGCACGGTTGTTGATGAGGGTGCTTCTACTTGCGTGATGTCTCTCGCATGCTGGAAGACACTAGGATCTCCCAAAGCTGTTCCATCTAGCACTATTCTTACTGCATTCGATGGCCATTCTCATAGGCCCCATGGTATTGTCCCGGCTCTGCCCATCTGTGTTGGGGGCAAAACCGTTAACATAGAGGTTGAGGTAGTAGATGCAGCCTTGGACTACAACCTTCTGTTGGGGAGGAACTGGATATATGACATGGATGCTATTGCATCCTCACTATTTCGAATTGTATGTTTCCCCCACGAAGGGAGGATAGTCACGGTGGATCAACTGGAATGTCCTCCTGTAGACCTGGATGCGCCTTCTGACTCACCTGTTCCTAAGTTGGATAATGCTAAGGCGCCTGTTGAGAATCTAGGAGTTGGAATGTATTCTTCCCTGATGGGATCTTTTGATCTTCCTCCTCCTAAGGTGTCTATTAATGCTATTTCATCCTCCAAGGCTCCCCTTCGAAGAGAGTTCTTTCGAACTCATTATTTTTCGGACCCTTGGACCTTACCTTCCCCAAAAGCCACATTGGAGGAAGGGAAAGTGGGTGGGATGGCATTCCCGATTTCTGCAGCTGAGATTGCATATCAGTCTATTGTTGACACTGCAGAGTCTGATCCAGCTCCTCTTTCTCCGGAAGAGTTGGATGGTGATGTGGCTCCGGCTTGGACGCTTACTTCTTCTTCTGCCCAGGATTGTCTAGATACCACTCTTCCATCTGAAGAGGCTATCCTGGAAGCGATGACATGTATAGATAGGCCGTGGGATGATTTGCATCATCGGTCTTACTTCCTACCTGACTTGAGCGAAGTCGAAACAAGTTTTCCAAGTCCTCAGTCTCCTGGACCTGTTCACCCAGTCTTGAGCCCCTTAGCACCAGCACAGGTTTATGCTGAAGGGAACATGGCCGTGATCTCTCCTACTATCCCGGTGAACATCTCCAGGAATCCCAACATTATCGAGAACGTTTTCATTGGAGCTGAATGTTCCCATGAAGAGGTTCAAATCTATACCGAGCTCTTCAAAGAGTATAGGGATGTTTTTGCTTGGTCTTATGAGGAAATGTCTGGCATAGACCCATCTATCGTCCAGCATGAGATCAAGACGTATGAAAACGCTAAGCCGGTCAGGCAAAAACTTCGTCCGGTTAATCCTAGGAAGGCAGCAGCTATCAAAGCTGAAGTTGAAAAGCTGCTTAAGGCGGGATTCATTTTCCCGGTTCCTCTGACTGAATGGGTTTCAAACCCCGTTCCTGTTGATAAAAAGCAAGGAACAATTCGAGTGTGCATCGATTTCAGAGACCTGAATAAGGCGTGTCCTAAAGATAATTACCCCACACCTTTCATTGATCAGATTATTGACGAGTGTGCCGGTAACAAGATTTTCTCCTTCATGGACGGTTTCTCTGGTTATAATCAAATTACTATCCGTCCAGAAGATCAACATAAGACCGCATTTATTTGTCCCTGGGGTACGTTTGCATATAAGAAAATTCCTTTTGGTCTTAAAAATGCTGGAGCCACCTTTCAGCGGGCCATGTCTTACGCCTTCCACGACATCAAGAAAATTATCTAGGCATACTTAGATGATCTAGCTGCTCATTCTCGAAAGAGGATGGATCATCCTGGTCACCTCCGGCAAATATTTGAAAGATGTCATTTTTATAAAATTCGTTTGAATCCGAACAAGTGCGTTTTCGCGGTAACATCCGGTCGGCTGTTGGGATTTATCGTGTCTAGTGAAGGGATAAGGGTAGATCCCTTCAAGGTTGAGGCAATACTTCGGTTGCCTCCCCCGTCTTCAATCCGTCAACTTCAAAGTCTCCAAAGGAAGTCTAACTTTCTTCGGAGGTTTATCGTTAACTATGCTAAGATTACAAAGGGATATATGAGACTGTTGAAGAAATGAGTCCCTTTTCTTTGGGACGACTATGCTCAACGCTCATTCGATGCCTTGAAAAAGGCATTGACCTCTGCTCCTTTGCTGAGTCCACCCGATTATAGCAGAGATTTTCTTTTGTATCTGGCTACAACAGAATCTACCATTGGTATGGTTCTGGTTCAGGAGGATGATGCTCTGGCTGAGCATGTTATTTACTACCTTAGTCGAGGGCTGGTAGGACCTGAACTGCGATACACCCCGATAGAAAAGTTAGCCTTAGCAGCAGTCCATGCTGTGCAGCGACTCCGGCATTACATTATTCTTCGCAAAACTTATGTCTTGGCAGCTGCCAATCCATTTCCGTTTGTCCTCAGCAGGCGAGTGATTGGGGGCAAATATAATAGATGGATTGTGATTTTACAAGAATTTGATCTAGAGTTCATGTCTGCCAAATCCAAGAAGTCATTAGTCTTTGCGGAATTGATCTCCGAGTTGCCTTGTGGAGAGGAGATGATCTATGATGAGTCCTTTCCGGACGAACACTTGTTTCTAATATCTCCACAAGATCCTTGGTATGGGGATATCATTGTGTATCTCCAGACTGCGAAGTTTCCCTCCTCTTTTTCGAAAGATGAGCGTCGTAAGCTGCGTCACTTAGCCAAGAATTATCTGATTATTGGTGATGCTTTGTACCGTCGAGGGGTTGATTCAATCCTAAGACACTGCTTAACTTTCGAAGAAGCTGAGGCTGTGCTCAATGATTCTCACGGTGGAGCTTGTGGGGGTCATTTATCAGGGCTTGCTACAGCCCAAAAGATTTTGCGTGCTGGCTACTTCTGGCCCTCGATTTTCAAAGATTGTATTGAATCGGTCAAGAAGTGCCATCCTTGTCAGGTGTATACTCGAAAAATGCGCGCTCATCCAGCTCCGCTTTTTCCAGTCGTTACTGTCGGACCTTTTACAAAGTGGGGTATGGATTATACTACTTGTAACCCGCCTTCGGCAAAAGGTCACAAGTACATTATCGTAGCAGTAGACTACTTTACGAAGTGGGTCGAGGCTATGCCTACTTTTGGGAACGATGGTGAGACTGCAACTCTTTTCTTCTTCAACCAAGTTATTTCTCGTTTCGGTATACCTAGAGAGATTGTCACTGACCATGGCAGTCACTTTCAGAATAGTATGATGGCTGAGTTGGCTCTTAAATTGGGTTTCCGGCAGGAGCATTCATCTCCATATTATCCTCAGGCCAATGGGCAAGTGGAAGCCGTGAATAAGTCCTTAAAGACAATTCTTCAACGGACGATTGATATACATAGATCCAACTGGCACATTATGCTATATCCTGCACTCTGGGCATACAGGACGTCAGTTAAAACTGCAACTGGCTTTACTCCGTTTCAGTTAGTCCACGGGGTGGAATCCGTATTTCCAATTGAATGCGAGATTCCTTCCCTTAAATTAGCTGTTGAGCTTCTTCCTGACACTTCTAGTCTGGCAGAGCGGCTTCTTCATCTGGAACATCTTGATGAGCAGCGTCGAGATGCCGCCACGTTGAATGAAGCGCATAAAAACAGAGTCAAAGTTCAGTACGATAAGGCGGTTAAGCCTAGGGTCTTTTCCGAAGGTGACCTTGTTTTGGTATATGCCCAAGAAAAAGATGCCTTGGGGGCAGGAAAGTTTAAATCGATGTGGTATGGCCCCTATATCGTCAAAAAGGTCCTTAAGAAAGGAGCGTATACCTTGGTTGACTTTGAAGGGACTGAGTTGCCGGAGCCCCGAAATGGGCTCTATTTGAAGAAGTATTATGCCTAGGCTTTGGCCTGGCATTTTGCTTTGTATATAGTAGTTTTTGCTTTGTACATATCTGTTTGATTTTCGATTTTTGATGAGGTGGTGATGTTTTTGATCTGCTTTGGCAGGTTGTGTTGGATGTCATGAGTCATTTTGGTTTCGCCGATGGTGCTAGTAGACACACCCGGAACTTAGCTTCCGCGGCTTGGGTGCTTCATTATCCTTCCGGTCAGTTGTTGGTATCAAGAGGAGTCTGCATTGGTCCTGCTTCCAATAATGTAGCAGAATACACTGCAGTCATTCATCTACTCTCGGAAGCAATATCTTTGGGTGTTGATTCGTTGGTAGTTTTCTTGGACTCCCAGCTGGTGGTGTCGCAGTTGAACAACACTTATCGGGTACGAGATCCAGTTTTATTACGATTGTTCTTGAGGGTACGTTTGTTATAAAGGTCATTTCAATTTTTAACATTCATTCATATTCCTCGAGCTGACAATTGGTTTGCTGACTCATTAGCTAATCAAGCTTTAGATTGGCATATTAATCATTCAATACAATAAATTCTAATCATCAAAAACATCATACATTTGATACATTTATCACATCACATCAAATATCGTTGTATATATATCATCGGTATGTCAAAAAACTTTACAAAATTTGGATCCATAAATGCCGTACAAAACTTGGGCTTATGCCCCATCATGTTCAGTCTCAAAAAGAATATACAGTCATCTAATATATAAAATATGT
The DNA here is from genome assembly GCA_034641835.2 of Pinus albicaulis. Taxonomy (NCBI): domain Eukaryota; kingdom Viridiplantae; phylum Streptophyta; class Pinopsida; order Pinales; family Pinaceae; genus Pinus; species Pinus albicaulis. The sequence continues at coordinate 11,155,720 of CM076573.1, forward strand.
CTACTCCTGAGGACCCTGCCCAGAAGTTGTGTTCCTATAGAACATCACTGCAGTGGCCACACGGCGGAATAGTCTAACCCAGTCCCGGGGTACTCCTACAACCCGTCTCTGGACGGCTTCTGGCAAGTCCTCCACGGCAGCCAGAGGGATTTGGTGGGTCAGTCCCTCCAAGTTTCTCTGCACGGCCTAGAGTGTCCTGTCAGAATCCGCTGTCTCCGCCTCACCTCTGCGGCGCTTGTGACGTGCTAGGCCCTCAGGACGAACTGGTCCAACATCTGAAACATGATCATTTTTAATTGTCAGTCATTATGAATCCAATCCAAAAACATGTTTGTTTTTCATTTTTCATAACATATTTGAAAAAATCCAAAAAATCATATAAGTTAAAAAAATTTGCAAAACTTACCGACTGCTCCCCATGCTGCTCCGGGTGGAAGTACTAGATATGGATCTCCTCGGAAATCCATCCCGGCATAGGGATAGTCGTCCACTGCGATGATCTGTTCTCTCCACCACAGGAAGAACTCATCGTCCCAAGTGGTTCGGGGTACCTCGCTGCCCCCCAGTCTCTTCATCATGTCTGCCCAACGGGCGATTCTTGGGTCCCGCGGGCTGCTGATAGTCGAGATGACTCTGGGTCTCAAAGCTGGAACTCTCTCGAAGAAGAATGTTGTCAAAATGGTCCCATAGCCAAAGTGTTTTGTCTTTGTTTGGCGAATAGAGGTCAGCTGTTGTTTCATGTTCAGTAGCAGGGCTGTGCACCAATCATACACATGAATTAAGCACTCTACAGCTATGCTCATGTGCGTCCTGGACGCCTGATGTAGTGAGGCAGATCCTGCCACTCTGCCGATGGTGAACAGGAGGATCTTTATGTGCAAATCCCCGATATCTCTAATTGCAATCTGTGTTCCAACCTTCTTGGAATTATCTACGCAATATATTTGGACATAGTCTTCCACGGTCAACCCTCCCAGGGGCTTTCCGTGCAAGTCCACTGGATCTCCCCTCCTGGAGAGTCCAGTGATGAAGTATATATCTTCCACTTCTATACGTAGTGGCATCTGATCAATTATGAAGCAATCCTGATCTGGTTCCCAGTAATTTACGAGCATTTCAAGCAGTCGCACATTACTTTTCATATTGGGCATTTTAAAGAATTTGAACAATCCACAGTTTCGGAGGACATTTTGTGCTGCGCGATCCTGCATGACCTCTTGGTCTATTGCGCTATGCTCACGTTCCCTCCATGAGATGGTCATCCTGAGAAATTTCATCAAAATTTGCATTAGAAATACCTTTTTGAAAACGGACCTGCGCATACGCTACTTTCCCTATGCACAGTCGCGTGTATACGCGGCTTGCCTTCATTAAACCCGCGTATGCGCAGATACGCGTTTTTTAATAAGGGTTTCCAGGCAAAAAATCACTTAATTTTAATTTTCAAACGGACAAAATGAATAAACAGGACGATTAAGGAGCCTACCTGAAGTTTCGCTGAGTTCCGACGGTCGGTTGTTCCTGATTTGCTGAAAGAAGTTTTTAGCTCCAGAGCAATTTTTCCAAATCAGCTATGCATAATGAACCAATTGAGAGGTAATTTGTGTATTTATGGCTAAAAATTGAAAATTTTCGCAAAAATTTCCTTATGCTTATTTTTTTCGATCTATCTTATGCTGTATAACTCGATTGCTTGGAAGTGCCCAGTTTGGTATGTTTTCAGGTACATTTTGACGATTTTGAGACTTTTTCCGGTTTTTGATCCATGATTTCAGACTCTTCACGGCAGGTATATGATCTTCACTGGCATATAGGTTAGGGAATCACTTTCCGTTGCATCTTGCATTCTAGCCTCCATATTGATCACTTGCCTTAGGGTCGATCCCATCAGGTCATGAGTATTACACCCATTTCACTCGCCGATTTTTTAATCATGACTTGATGGTAGAGCCTTCCTTTACATGGGCTTCCTAGTTAGTTCCTCGCTATCACTTGTTGCCCATGCTGCTTTTATGTAGGCTCGGGAGTCCTCTTTAGTCCCGCCATGTCTTCTGTGTTGAAGCTTCATTCTTCTCCTTCATCACTTATCATTTTTCTGGCTTATACCTAGAGGCTCCCTGGTGTCGTTAAGTTGTATTACTGCATTGCATATTGGCTACTTGTTTATCCTGGCCTTTAGCCGGCTTCATTTGGACTCGATGTTTAAGCCAGCTTTTGACCTTGACTTTCTGTACAAGTTAACCATTGCATGCACTTAGCTATCACGACTTGACACCTTTGTACCCATGGATGGAACGTTCCTCTGAGTATCACTGACCAGTTTTCGCCACCTTGCATTGAGCATAGGATTGTTCCAAACCCAGGAACTAGTGCATCTGCTTTCTTGATACTCGTTCTGTCCATTGTACCATAGCATTCTTTTATTCTTTTTCAGGCTTATTATGAAAAAGACAAAAAAATCAAATATAAAAAAAAGAGCGGGAACGGGATGTATCTTCGTTATTTTGATGGCAGTACAGAGTCAGTTTGTCGCCCTTGAACAAAGCACATATACTTATATATATTTCCTTCATTTGGGATGGTTCTAGTTTTGACCCAGGTTCAGCCTTTACCATGTTTCACTTGTCAGTTCTCCCCCGGTTGGTTATCTCTCCCAATCATATGGAGAGTTTGTTTTGCCTCCTACAGGACAGACTTATACAGTGTCACTTTATACTGCCATGGTCATCACAGAGTCGTGCTTTTGTTCAAGGGAAGTTTAGCCTGAGTCGGCCATTCTGCGGTGTCTCTTGACTCATTATTCAGTCGGCCTTCCCAGTCTTGTCGGTATCATGTTCTATCACATCAGATGTTTTGATCTTCTGCTCGTGCTGGTTTGAGAAGGTCCCCATTGACTTCTTGCCGGCGGGTTTGTCTCTTATCGACTACGACACATTGCTCTGAGAGCAAACCTAGAGCCGCACCTTGGGCCTATTTCCATCATTGATAGGTGACCTCGTGCTCGGCATTTGATCATCATCATGGGTCTTTGACTGAGTGGTTTCCCCTGTGTTCGACGTCAGCACACATTATCACACTTGGGATTCGTGCAGTACCTGGATTTCCATTTGACCCTATCGGTGGATTTCTCGCCTCTGCGTCAGATTTCATTATTGGTTGGTTCAGAGGGTTTCTTCCGTGCGCTAGCTTCATCTTGTGCACGTCGAAAACGTACTTCGGTTTTGGTTCCATCACTCTCCTTCGTCCGATTCCTTCCAAATCTTGGCCTGCGGGTTACACTCGCGCTGGACTGATGTGGGATGCCTTAATGCCTTCCTTCCGGCAGATCTTTTCCCATCGACTCCGACTCATTGCTCTGGGAATAAGGTCTAGAGTCTTTTTGTCAGTACCTTAGGGTTTGCAGTCATCAGTGGCAGACTCTTCGCTATCGACAGTGGGGATTCATCATTGCCTCCCGATTGGTAGATTCTTTCAAGTGTTCGACTTCAACTCATTCATTCGCACTTGTCAGATTGTACTGGGGCACCTTGACACTCATTATCATTATCGGTGGGTTGTCTCGCGTTGGTTAACGGGATACATCAATGCCCGGTAATCCAACAATTTCTCACATGGTCGACTTCGGCTCATTTATTCCCATTGTGTAGGATTGTGCCATAGTGATCGGTGAAGACCTCGGATTGCATCAGCATGTTTCGGTTCACTTTTGACAGTCCTTTAAGTATCTGCCAGTGATGCCGTCCACCCTTATATGTTGCAGTTCAGCACAACAGCATCTTATATGTTGGTCCCCGAGTTGCATGATTGTACCGTTTGATCCACCTCTTATGATCCGGTACTTGGAGATTCAGTTACTTATTTGATCAGACATCCAGTTGCACCATCTTTGATCAGCTTTCTATGTGTGATACTTGGACATTGATTCAGACTTGTATTTCCGGGCCATGCTCAGATGATTCATTGTGTACTTACAGTTCAGCTATACTTGTATACATGTTGGATCTATTTCAGTACTTTCTATATGATGTATTTTTGACTGAGCATGGGTATGCCCGCCTCAGCATGAGTTGACTCTCTATTTCTTTCATTGGTTTTTGGCAGGCTGAAATCTGGTGAAGTCCTCTCTTGTCCTTGCGAAGTTCTTTCTATGTGCATAATACATTTCGGCCATCATGTACCCCTTCCGACCTCATATATTAGGGGGCATCTGTTATAGCATCATTTCTCACCTTCATATGATTCATGATTGCTTTATGGCTTTATGGGCACCCATTCCTACAGACTTGGACAAATTCACTTAAAAACAGTGTAAAAATCCCCATACGCGACTATGCCCGTGTTTTTCCGCGTGTATACGCGAGTACAGCTAGAATTTTCTGCGTATTCCATTAAAATGATTAAAAAATATATAAAAAATCCCTAATTTCGCGCTGGGTTGATGGTTACTCAGGTAGTTCAACCACCCCAGCCCGTGGCCAACTGTTTCCAATTGCTGAAACTACTTGGAGGGACTATAAAAAGCCCTCATGTGTATGGCCTAAGGGAGGGAGAGAATTATTGATATTATACTCTGTTGGTATTCCCTATCCAAGTCTGATTCCCCGTGCCTCCTGCACTTTCCCAGTTCATTACAAGAAACCCTTGTTTCCTTGAGATATACATCCCTTTATATGTTATCTCGTATGCACCAGTTTGGAAGGAGTCTTAGCGAGGCAAGGGCTGGACGGATCCGGACGACGGTCTGCGAAGGCCTTGGAAGGATCGGGTGATCTCTCCACGATTTTTTGTTGGGTATGTGTTATATTCTTTCGGTGTACCACGCGCCCATATGTTATGTCGGCCACCATTTTGGGGGTCACGAGCGCTTGATCCCTCGGTGGCGGTGCGGGGCGACGCCCCGTCCCGTGTTTTTGTGCGGACCCCACTCATGGCGGGATCGCCCATGGGTTTGTGCATGGTTTTGCACATGGTTTGGGGTTCGATGGTTTTCGGCCCCTGGTATTTTATAGATCCGGTCAAGGGAACTACGGTTATGTTCTAATCCAGGGTTAATGGATTGGGGTTTATGTATGCTTCGGCATGTATATATATGTGTTGTAACACTAAAAGGATCATAATGAAAAATCAAGCTGGTCGTCCCAATTTGGGATCCAGGGGAAAATCTTTGTGTTTATCTATTTTATGTTTTATGCTCTCGCTATTGTTTATTTTCTGTTATAAGATTCGTGTGTAGATAATTTCTGTTCAGGGTTAAAACCTACATTTGGTATCAGAGTTGTTTCGGCTTCAAGGGGACGCCTTTTTTGTTGATGGTTTTTTGCTCGCGTTTAGTGAACCCTTATTCGGTGGGAAGTCTCTCGGGAATCGATTCTTGCGGTGAAAAGATAAACGGCAGAAGAATAGTCATTGTATTCGAGAAGTTTTGAGTTATGGAAGCTGGAAATGGAAGAGATCGTTGGTAGATAAATATCGATGAATCTGGTGAATCAGTGCTAATAATAATAGGATATATGAAGAAAAGCGCGGGTCGGGGTCTATAACAAAGGGATTGTGTCTGATTCGATATTGTTGAATATACGAAATAAAGACAGCCAGAAAGAAATCAAGGACTTTGTGCCTGAAATCTAATCCTGTTGAATAAGTTGTTCTGTGAGGAAGGCGCTATAACCTGAGGATGAAGGATGGAGACTCAGTGACAGAGCATCTGAACACCTTCAATACTGTGGTAAGTCAGCTGTCATCTGTTGATATTAAAATCTCGGATGAAGATAAGTGCATCAGTTTGTTGTGTTCTCTACCAGACTCGTGGGATAGTCTGGTTATTGCAATAGGTAGTAATACAAATACCTTGAATTTTGATGACATTGTCTTAGCCTTGTTGTCGGAGGAAATGAGACGGAGAAATATGGAGGGCCAAAATGGAGATGCCTTATCTGTATGAGGAAGTTCCCAAAACAGAAACAAGAATAAGGTTTCGAGTGGGAGATCCAAATCTAGAGGGAGATCTAAATCTCCTGGAAAGTTTGTAAAGGTGTGCTGGAAATGCGGAAAGGAAGGACACTACAAAAAGGAATGCGGATCTAAAGCTCCTGAGAAAGGAAAGGGATCTGATGAAGCTCCTTCTGCAGAGGAAAAAACCACCTCGGATGAAGGTGGGGATGTGTATTTGGCTTCTTCTTCAAATACACATGTAGATCATGAGTCATGGTTGATTGACTCAGGTGCATCCTTTCACTTCACTCCCCATAGGGAGTGGTTATGCGAGTATGAGAAATATGATGGTGGTGATGTCTTCCTAGGGGATGATAGGAGGGCCAGAATCATCGGACGTGGAAAGGTCAAGCTGAAGCTGCAAGGTGGAAGGATTAGAACACTTCCTGATGTTCTACATATTCCTGCATTGGCCAGAAATCTGATTTCTGTAAGCAAGATGGATGATGCAGGTGTAAAAACAGTGTTTGAGAAAGATGCTGCAAGATGGTTCGGGGAGCACTGGTATTAATGCGGGGAGTTCGGACTGGAACTCTGTACAAGCTACAAGGTAGTATTGTTATTGATGGGTGTAACAGTTCTGTGGTTCCTGAAAGTGGGACGGAAAGCCTAGCTGTCTCTGGAGAAAAGACCATGCTATGGCATCAAAGGCTTGGACATATTGGAGAGAAGGGCCTTCGGATACTGCATAAAGATGGTATGGTAGAAGGTATGTCTAATTGTTCTCTGGATTTCGATTTCTGTGAACATTGTGTATATGGGAAGCAGAATCGGGTGAGTTTTCCTTTTGGTGCTAAGAGGGCAAACAAGATATTAGAACTTGTGCACAGTGATGTGTTTGGGCCTGTGTCAGTTCCATCACTGGGAAAGTCTGTGTACTATGTTTCATTCATAGATGACTTCTCAAGGAATACATGGATATATTTCTTGAGGAATAAATCTAAAGTGTTTGACAAATTTAAAGAATTTAAGGCTCTGGTGGAAAACCAGACAGAGAAGAAGATAAAGGCGTTGAGGATAGATAATGGTGGGGAGTTCTGCAAGAAGGAATTTGAAGAGTTCTGTAAGAAGTGTGGTATAGCACGGCAGAAGACTACTCCATACACACCTCAACAAAATGGAGTTGCAGAAAGAATGAATAGAACGTTGATGGAAAAGGCAAGAAGCATGCTCGGTGGTACCGGGTTAGGACAAGAATTTTGGGCAGAGGCAGTGGAGACTGCATGTTACTTAGTTAACAGATCACCTTCATCAGCGTTGGAGGATAAGACCCCACATGAGGTATGGAGTGGTAAGAAACCCTCTCTTTCACATCTAAGGGTATTTGGATGTGATGCATATGTACATGTTCCAAAGGAGAAAAGGACCAAGTTGGATAATAAATCTGAAAGGTGCATCTTTATTGGGTATAGGGATGGTTTAAAGGGTTACAAGCTTTGGAACCCAGAAACAAGGAAGGTTGTGTACAGCCGAGATGTGGTGTTTAGAGAGGTGAAAGATGTTGTTACACATGAAGTCCTACCAAAAGAACCTGAGAAGATAGAGTTTGAGCTAAAGGAGGATGAATCAGACTCTACAACAGAAGAAGATTCAGAAGAGGAAGAGCCACAAACCCCAGCTTTGAGAAGATCAATTCGGGAAAGAAGGCAACCAGAAAGGTATAGTCCATCTGCTTTTTGTTCAGGTTTTGCCTTAACTATAACTGATGATGAACCCAGAACTGTCAGGGAGGCAGTAGATTCAGAGGATGGAAAACTCTGGAAGGAGGCCATGGTTGATGAAATGGCATCCTTGCACAAAAACAATGCATGGGATCTGGTGGAGTTTCCGGCTGGAAGGAAACCCATTGGGAGAAAATGGGTGTTTAAGAAGAAGATGAATGTAGAAGGCAAGGTGGAGAAATACAAAGCTCGGTTGGTAGCGAAAGGTTATTCCCAGGTGCCGGGAATTGATTTTGGTGATATTTTTTCTCCTGTTGCCAAAGTTACTTCTATTAGATTAATTTTATCTGTTGCTGCTACATTTGATTTTGAGATAGAATAGATGGATGTGAAGACAACATTTCTTCATGGGGATCTAGAAGAGGAGATCTACATGAAGCAACTTGAAGGCTTTATGGTGAAGGGTAAGAAAGAACTAGTATGCAGGTTGAAGAAGTCTCTGTATGGGTTAAAACAGTCACCAAGGATGTGGTATCGGAAATTTGATACCTATATACGGGGACTTGGCTTCACCAGAAGCAAGGAGGATCACTGTGTTTATTTTAAATTAATTGGTGACCGTGTTATTTATTTGGTCTTGTATGTGGATGATATGTTTTTGATTGGAAATGACAAAGAAATTATCCAAGATTTGAAGACCCAGCTGTTCTCCAAATTCGACATGAAGGATCTTGGTGCTGAAAAATACATTTTGGGCATGGAAATTAAGAGAGATCGGGAAAAGAGGAAGCTCTGGTTAAACCAGAGGAAGTATGTCGAGACTATATTGCAGAGGTTCAATATGCAGGATAGTAAACCGGTGAATGTTCCTATTCCTGTAGGTGTAAAGCTGTCTGATGAACAGTGTCCCAAGACACAAGAAGAAGAGGAGTATATGTCCCATGTTCCATATGCAAGTGCGGTGGGTAGCTTGATGTATGCAATGGTCTGTACTAGACCAGACATTGCACATGCAGTGGGAGTATTGAGCAGGTTTATGTCAAACCCAGGGAAGGAGCATTGGATAGCAGTGAAGCGGGTTTTTAGATATTTACGTGGCACTAGTGATTATGGCTTGTGCTACCAGGGAAGACCAGGATTGGAAAGAATGTTGGACATTCGTGGTTTTGTTGATGCAGACTGGGCTGGAGATCTGGACCAAAGAAGATCTACAAGTGGGTATGTATTTAGCCTATTTGGAGGCGCAGTCAGTTGGATGAGTAAAAGACAGTCTGTAGTGGCTCTTTCAACTACAGAGGCAGAATACATAGTAGCCACTCATGCAAGCAAGGAAGCAGTTTGGTTGCAAAGATTGTGTTCAAGTATGGGGTTGGTACAACAAGCTATAAGGATAGACTATGATAGCCAAAGTGCAATTTTATTGGCTAAGAACCCTGCTTATCATTCAAAGACAAAGCACATTGATGTTCAATATCACTTTGTTAGAGATATGGTTGAGGCTAAAAGGGTGTTGCTGGTAAAGGTGGACACTTTGAAGAATGTTGCAGATGCATTGACGAAGTCTGCGAGCACTCAGAAGTTCTCTTGGTGTAGAGAAACAATGGGTGTTGAATAATTGGCCCAATGACTAAGCTCTCCTGTGGCCCCCTGTGGAAAGAAAACAACAAGTGGGAGAATGTTGGGTATGTGTTATATTCTTTCCACGATTATCCCCACGCGCTGTATGTTGCGTCGGGCGTAGCTGGGGGGTCACGAGGGGCGAAGCAGTCCCCACCGTTGGGGTCCGGGGCAGCGCCCCGGCCAAAATTGGTTTTTGTGCGGACCCACTCATAGGCGGATCCGCCCATGGTTTTGTGCATGGTTTTGCGCATGGTTTTGGGGTTCGATGGTTTTCGGCCCCTGGTATTTTGTAGATCCGGTCAAGGGAACTACGGTTATGTTCTAATCCAGGGTTAATGGATTGGGGTTTATGTGTGCTTCGGCATGTATATATATGTGTTGTAACACTAAAAGGAATATAATGAAAAATCAAGCTGGTCGTCCCGATTTGGGATCCAGGGGAAAATCTCTGTGTTTATCTGTTTTATATAGTTTTATGCTCTCGCTATTGTTTATTTTCTGTTATAAGATTCGTGTGTAGATAATTTCTGTTCAGGGTTAAAACCTACAA